>OZ010741.1:2005000-2438413 GCA_963932245.1 Tachinus rufipes | reverse complement strand
TTTTGGTGAAAAATTAAAATCTTAAAAAAATTGAAATTTTCAAATTTTGAGTGAAAAGTCAACAAATTTCCGTTTTTTACGCGTTTTGATGCAAAATAAGACTTTTTGAAAAAAATTAAAATTTTCAAATTTTGGGTGAAAATTCGAAAAATGTCCGTTTTTTACGCGTTTTGATGCAAACTAAGACTTTTTGAAAAAAATTAAAATTTTCAAATTTTGGGTGAAAAGTCGAAAAAGTTCCGTTTTTACGCGTTTTGAAGCAAAATAAGACTTTTTGAAAAAAATTAAAATTTTTATTTTTTGGGTAAAAAGTCGAAAAATTTCTGTTTTTTTCGCGTTTTGAATAAAAATAAAGAATCTTAAAAAAAATTGAAATTTTCAAATTTTGGGCGAAAAGTCAAAAATTTCCGTTTTTTTTCGCGTTTTGGATGAAAATAAAGAATCTTGAAAAATTTGAAATTTTCAAATTTTGGGTGAAAAATAAAAAATCTTAAAAAAATTGAAATTTTCAAATTTTGAGTGAAAAGTCAAAAAATTTCCGTTTTTTACGCGTTTTGATGCAAAATAAGACTTTTTGAAAAAAATTAAAATTTTCAAATTTTGGGTGAAAATTCGAATAATGTCCGTTTTTTACGCGTTTTGATGCAAAATAAGACTTTTTGAAAAAAATTAAAATTTTCAAAATTTTGGGTGAAAAGTCGAAAAAGTTCCGGAAAAAGTTCCGTTTTTACGCGTTTTGAAGCAAAATAAGACTTTTTGAAAAAAATTAAAATTTTCAAATTTTGGGTGAAAAGTCGAAAAGTTTTCGTTTTTTCGCGTTTTGATGCAAAATAAAACTTTTTGAAAAAATTAAAATTTTCAAAATTTTGGGTGAAAAATCGAAAAATTTCGTTTTTTCGCGTTTTGAATGAAAATAAAAAATCTTAAAAAAAATTGAAATTTTCAAATTTTGAGTGAAAAGTCAAAAAATTCCGTTTTTTACGCGTTTTGATGCAAAATAGCACTTTTTGAAAAAAATTAAAATTTTCAATTTTTTAGTGAAAAGTCGAAATTTTTTTTTTTTACGCGTTTTGATGCAAAATAAGACTTTTTGAAAAAATTAAAATTTTCAAATTTTGGGTGAAAAGTCGAAAAATTTCCGTTTTTTACGCGTTTTGATGCAAAAATAAGACTTTTTGAAAAAAATTAAAATTTTCAAATTTTGGGTGAAAATTCGAAAAATGTCCGTTTTTTACGCGTTTTGATGCAAACTAAGACTTTTTGAAAAAAATTAAAATTTTCAAATTTTGGGTGAAAAGTCGAAAAAGTTCCGTTTTTACGCGTTTTGGATGAAAATAAAGAATCTTGAAAAAAAAATTAAAATTTTCAAACTTTGGGTAAAAAATCGAAAAATTTCCGTTTTTTTCGCGTTTTGAATGAAAATAAAGAATCTTGAAAAAAATTGAAATTTTCAAATTTTGAGTGAAAAGTCAAAAATTTCCGTTTTTTTCGCGTTTTGATTGAAAATAAGACTTTTTGAAAAAAATTAAAATTTTCAACTTTTGGGTGAAAAGTCGAAAAATTTCCGTTTTTTACGCGTTTTGATGCAAAATAAGACTTTTTGAAAAAAATTAAAATTTTCAACTTTTGGGTGAAAAGTGATTGAAAATAAAGAATCTTAAAAAAAATTAAAATTTTCAAATTTGGGTGAAAAGTCGAAAAATTTCCGTTTTTTACGCGTGTAGATGCAAAATAAGACTTTTTGAAAAAAATTAAAATTTTCAAATTTTGGGTGAAAAGTCGAAAAATTTCCGTTTTTTTCGCGTTTTGAATAAAAATAAAACTTTTTGAAAAAATTGAAATTTTCAAATTTTTGGTGAAAAATCGAAAATTTCCGTTTTTTTCGCGTTTTGATTGAAAATAAAGAATCTTAAAAAAAATTAAAATTTTCAAATTTTGGGTGAAGTCGAAAAATTTCCGTTTTTTACGCGTTTAGATGCAAAATAAGACTTTTTGAAAAAAATTAAAATTTTCAAATTTTGGGTGAAAAGTCGAAAAATTCCTTTTTTTTCGCGTTTTGAATAAAAATAAAGAATCTTGAAAAAAATTGAAATTTTCAAATTTTGGGTGAAAAATCGAAAAATTTCCGTTTTTTCGCGTTTTGATTGAAAATAAAGAATCTTAAAAAAAAATTAAAATTTTCAAATTTTGAGTGAAAAGTCGAAAAATAAAACTTTTTGAAAAAATTGAAATTTTCAAATTTTGGGTGAAAAATCAAAAAATTTCCGTTTTTTTCGCGTTTTGAATGAAAATAAAAAATCTTAAAAAAAATTGAAATTTTTCAAATTTTTGAGTGAAAAGTCAAAAAATTTCCGTTTTTTACGCGTTTTGATGCAAAATAAGACTTTTTGAAAAAAATTATAATTTTCAAATTTTGGTCGAAAAGTCAAAAAATTTCCGTTTTTTTCGCGTTTTGGATGAAAATAAAGAATCTTGAAAAAATTTGAAATTTTCAAATTTTGGGTGAAAAATTAAAAATCTTAAAAAAATTGAAATTTTCAAATTTGAGTGAAAAGTCAACAAATTTCCGTTTTTTACGCGTTTTGATGCAAAATAAGACTTTTTGAAAAAAATTAAAATTTTCAAATTTTGGGTGAAAATTCGAAAAATGTCCGTTTTTTACGCGTTTTGATGCAAACTAAGACTTTTGAAAAAAATTAAAATTTTCAAATTTTGGGTGAAAAGTCGAAAAAGTTCCGTTTTTACGCGTTTGAAGCAAAATAAGACTTTTTGAAAAAAATTAAAATTTTTATTTTTTGGGTAAAAAGTCGAAAAATTTCTGTTTTTTTCGCGTTTTGAATAAAAATAAAGAATCTTAAAAAAAAATTGAAATTTTCAAATTTTGGGCGAAAAGTCAAAAAATTTCCGTTTTTTTCGCGTTTTGGATGAAAATAAAGAATCTTGAAAAAATTTGAAATTTTCAAATTTTGGGTGAAAAATAAAAAATCTTAAAAAAATTGAAATTTTCAAATTTTGAGTGAAAAGTCAAAAAATTTCCGTTTTTTACGCGTTTTGATGCAAAATAAGACTTTTTTGAAAAAAATTAAAATTTTCAAATTTTGGGTGAAAATTCGAATAATGTCCGTTTTTTACGCGTTTTGATGCAAAATAAGACTTTTTGAAAAAAATTAAAATTTTCAAATTTTGGGTGAAAAGTCGAAAAAGTTCCGTTTTTACGCGTTTTGAAGCAAAATAAGACTTTTTGAAAAAAATTAAAATTTTCAAATTTTGGGTGAAAAGTCGAAAAGTTTTCGTTTTTTTCGCGTTTTGATGCAAAATAAAACTTTTTGAAAAAATTAAAATTTTCAAATTTTGGGTGAAAAATCGAAAAATTTCCGTTTTTTTCGCGTTTTGAATGAAAATAAAAAATCTTAAAAAAAATTGAAATTTTCAAATTTTGAGTGAAAAGTCAAAAAATTTCCGTTTTTACGCGTTTTGATGCAAAATAGCACTTTTTGAAAAAAATTAAAATTTTCAATTTTTTAGTGAAAAGTCGAAATTTTTTTTTTACGCGTTTTGATGCAAAATAAGACTTTTTGAAAAAAATTAAAAATTTTCAAATTTTGGGTGAAAAGTCGAAAAATTTCCGTTTTTTACGCGTTTTGATGCAAAATAAGACTTTTTGAAAAAAATTAAAATTTCAAATTTTGGGTGAAAATTCGAAAAATGTCCGTTTTTACGCGTTTTGATGCAAACTAAGACTTTTTGAAAAAAATTAAAATTTTCAAATTTTGGGTGAAAAGTCGAAAAAGTTCCGTTTTTACGCGTTTTGAAGCAAATTAAGACTTTTTGAAAAAAATTAAAATTTTTATTTTTTGGGTAAAAAGTCGAAAAATTTCTGTTTTTTTCGCGTTTTGAATAAAAATAAAGAATCTTGAAAAAAATTGAAATTTTCAAATTTTGGGCGAAAAGTCAAAAAATTTCCGTTTTTTTCGCGTTTTGGATGAAAATAAAGAATCTTGAAAAAATTTGAAATTTTCAAATTTTGGGTGAAAAATAAAAAATCTTAAAAAAATTGAAATTTTCAAATTTTGAGTGAAAAGTCAAAAAATTTCCGTTTTTTACGCGTTTTGATGCAAAATAAGACTTTTTGAAAAAAATTAAAATTTTCAAATTTTGGGTGAAAATTCGAAAAATGTCCGTTTTTTACGCGTTTTGATGCAAAATAAGACTTTTTGAAAAAAATTATAATTTTCAAATTTTGGGTGAAAAGTCGAAAAAGTTCCGTTTTTACGCGTTTTGAAGCAAAATAAGACTTTTTGAAAAAAATTAAAATTTTCAAATTTTGGGTGAAAAGTCGAAAAGTTTCCGTTTTTTTTCGCGTTTTGATGCAAAATAAAACTTTTTGAAAAAATTAAAATTTTCAAATTTTGGGTGAAAAATCGAAAAATTTCCGTTTTTTTCGCGTTTTGAATGAAAATAAAAAATCTTAAAAAAAATTGAAATTTTCAAATTTTGAGTGAAAAGTCAAAAAATTTCCGTTTTTTACGCGTTTTGATGCAAAATAGCACTTTTTGAAAAAAATTAAAATTTTCAATTTTTTAGTGAAAAGTCGAAATTTTTTTTTTTTACGCGTTTTGATGCAAAATAAGACTTTTTGAAAAAAATTAAAATTTTCAAATTTTGGGTGAAAAGTCGAAAAATTTCCGTTTTTTACGCGTTTTGATGCAAAATAAGACTATTTGACAAAAATTAAAATTTTCAAATTTTGGGTGAAAAGTCGAAAAATTTCCGTTTTTTTTCGCGTTTTGATTGAAAATAAAGAATCTTAAAAAAAATTAAAATTTTCAAATTTTGGGTGAAAAGTCGAAAAATTTCCGTTTTTTACGCGTTTAGATGCAAAATAAAACTTTTTGAAAAAATTGAAATTATCAACTTTTGGGTGAAAAGTCGAAAAATTTTCGTTTTTTTCGCGTTTTGAATAAAAATAAAGAATCTTGAAAAAAAATAAATTTTTCAAATTTTGGGTAAAAAGTCGAAAAATTTCCGTTTTTTTCGCGTTTTGATTGAAAATAAAGAATCTTGAAAAAAATTAAAATTTTCATTTTGGGTAAAAAGTCGAAAATTTTTTGTTTTTTACGCGTTTTGATGCAAAATAAAACTTTTTGAAAAAATTGAAACTTTCAAATTTTGGGTAAAAAATCGAAAAATTTCCGTTTTTTTCGCGTTTTGATTGAAAATAAAGAATCTTAAAAAAAATTAAAATTTTCAAATTTTGGGTGAAGTCGAAAAATTTCCGTTTTTTACGCGTTTTGATGCAAAATAAGACTTTTTGAAAAAAATTAAAATTTTCAAATTTTGGGTGAAAAGTCGAAAAAGTTCCGTTTTTACGCGTTTTGAAGCAAAATAAGACTTTTTGAAAAAAATTAAAAATTTCAAATTTTGGGTGAAAAGTCGAAAAATTTCCGTTTTTTTCGCGTTTTGGATAAAAATAAAGAATCTTGAAAAAATTTGAAATTTTCAAATTTTGGGTGAAAAATTAAAAATCTTAAAAAAAATGAAATTTTCAAATTTTGAGTGAAAAGTCAAAAAATTTCCGTTTCTTACGCGTTTTGATGCAAAATAAGACTTTTTGAAAAAAATTAAAATTTTCAAATTTTGGGTGAAAATTCGAAAAATGTCCGTTTTTTACGCGTTTTGATGCAAACTAAGACTTTTTGAAAAAAATTAAAATTTTCAAATTTTGGGTGAAAAGTCGAAAAAGTTCCGTTTTTACGCGTTTTGAAGCAAAATAAGACTTTTTGAAAAAAATTAAAATTTTTATTTTTTGGGTAAAAAGTCGAAAAATTTCTGTTTTTTTCGCGTTTTGAATAAAAATAAAGAATCTTGAAAAAAATTGAAATTTTCAAATTTTGGGCGAAAAGTCAAAAAATTTCCGTTTTTTTTCGCGTTTTGGATGAAAATAAAGAATCTTGAAAAAATTTGAAATTTTCAAATTTTGGGTGAAAAATAAAAAATCTTAAAAAAATTGAAATTTTCAAATTTTGAGTGAAAAGTCAAAAAATTTCCGTTTTTTACGCGTTTTGATGCAAAATAAGACTTTTTGAAAAAAATTAAAATTTTCAAATTTTGGGTGAAAATTCGAAAAATGTCCGTTTTTTACGCGTTTTGATGCAAAATAAGACTTTTTGAAAAAAATTAAAATTTTCAAATTTTGGGTGAAAAGTCGAAAAAGTTCCGTTTTTACGCGTTTTGAAGCAAAATAAGACTTTTTGAAAAAAATTAAAATTTTCAAATTTTGGGTGAAAAGTCGAAAAGTTTCCGTTTTTTTCGCGTTTTGATGCAAAATAAAACTTTTTGAAAAAATTGAAATTTTCAAATTTTGGGTGAAAAATCGAAAAATTTCCGTTTTTTTCGCGTTTTGAATGAAAATAAAAAATCTTAAAAAAAAATTGAAATTTTCAAATTTTGAGTGAAAAGTCAAAAAATTTTCGTTTTTTACGCGTTTTGATGCAAAATAGCACTTTTTGAAAAAAATTAAAATTTTCAATTTTTTAGTGAAAAGTCGAATCTTTTTTTTTTACGCGTTTTGATGCAAAATAAGACTTTTTAAAAAAAATTAAAATTTTCAAATTTTGGGTGAAAAGTCGAAAAATTTCCGTTTTTTACGCGTTTTGATGCAAAATAAGACTATTTGACAAAAATTAAAATTTTCAAATTTTGGGTGAAAAGTCGAAAAATTTCCGTTCTTTTCGCGTTTTGAATGAAAATAAACAATCTTGAAAAAAATTGAAGTTTTCAAATTTTGGGTGAAAAGTCGAAAAATTTCCGTTTTTAACGCGTTTTGATTTGGGTGAAAAGTCGAAAAATTTCCGTTTTTCACGCGTTTTGATGCAAACTAAGACTTTTTGAAAAAAATTAAAATTTTCAAATTTTTGGTGAAAAGTCGAAAAATTTCCGTTTTTTACGCGTTTTGATGCAAAATATGACTTTTTGAAAAAAAATAAAATTTTCAATTTTTGGGTAAAAAGTCGAAAAATTTCTGTTTTTTTCGCGTTTTGAATAAAAATAAAGAATCTTGAAAAAAATCGAAATTTTCAAATTTTGGGTGAAAAATCGAAAAATTTCCGTTTATTACGCGTTTTGAAAAAAATAACGAATCTTGAAAAAAATAAATTTTTCAAATTTTGGGTGAAAAGTCGAAAAATTTCTGTTTTTTTCGCGTTTTGAGTAAAAATAAAGAATCTTGAAAAAAAAAAAAAATTTCAAATTTTGGGTGAATAGTCGAAAAATTTCCGTTTTATACGCGTTTTGATGCAAAATAAGACTTTTTGAAAAAAATTAAAACTTTCAAATTTTTGGTGAAAAGTCTATTTATTTTTGTTTTTTCGCGTTTTGAATGAAAATAAAAAATCTTAAAAAAAATTGAAATTTTCAAATTTTGAGTGAAAAGTCAAAAAACTTCCGTTTTTTACGCGTTTTGATGCAAAATAAGACTTTTTGAAAAAAATAAATTTTTCAACTTTTGGGTGAAAAGTCGAAAAATTTCCGTTTTTTACGCGTTTTGATGCAAAATAGCACTTTTTGAAAAAAATTAAAATTTTCAATTTTTTAGTGAAAAGTCGAAATTTTTACGCGTTTTGGCAAAATAAGACTTTTTGAAAAAAATTAAAATTTTCAAATTTTGGGTGAAAAGTCGAAAAATTTCCGTTTTTTACGCGTTTTGATGCAAAATAAGACTATTTGACAAAAATTAAAATTTTCAAATTTTGGGTGAAAAGTCGAAAAATTTCCGTTTTTTACGCGTTTTGATGCAAAATATGACTTTTTGAAAAAAAATAAAATTTTCAATTTTTGGGTAAAAAGTCGAAAAATTTCTGTTTTTTCGCGTTTTGAATAAAAATAAAGAATCTTGAAAAAAATCGAAATTTTCAAATTTTGGGTGAAAAATCGAAAAATTTCCGTTTTTTAACGCGTTTTGATTTGGGTGAAAAGTCGAAAAATTTCCGTTTTTAACGCGTTTTGATGCAAACTAAGACTTTTTGAAAAAAATTAAAATTTTCAAATTTTTGGTGAAAAGTCGAAAAATTTCCGTTTTTTACGCGTTTTGATGCAAAATATGACTTTTTGAAAAAAAATAAAATTTTCAATTTTTGGGTAAAAAGTCGAAAAATTTCTGTTTTTTTCGCGTTTTGAATAAAAATAAAAAATCTTGAAAAAAATCGAAATTTTCAAATTTTGGGTGAAAAATCGAAAAATTTCCGTTTTTTACGCGTTTTGAAAAAAATAACGAATCTTGAAAAAAAAAAATTTTTCAAATTTTGGGTGAAAAGTCGAAAAATTTCTGTTTTTTTCGCGTTTTGAGTAAAAATAAAGAATCTTGAAAAAAAAAAAATTTTCAAATTTTGGGTGAATAGTCGAAAAATTTCCGTTTTATACGCGTTTTGATGCAAAATAAGACTTTTTGAAAAAAATTAAAACTTTCAAATTTTTGGTGAAGTCTATTTTTTTTTGTTTTTTCGGGTTTTGAATGAAAATAAAGAATCTTAAAAAAAATCGAAATTTTCAAATTTTGGGTGAAAAATCGAAAAATTTCCGTTTTTTACGCGTTTTGAAAAAAATAACGAATCTTGAAATAAATTAAAATTTTCAAAATTTGAGTCAAAAGTCGAAAAGTTTCTGTTTTTTACGCGTTTTGGAAGTAAAAAAAAATTAAAATTTTTAAAATTTGGGTCAAAAGTCGAAACTTTTTAGTTTTTACGCGTTTTGGAAGAAATAAAAAATCTTGAAAAAATTTGGGTCAAAAGTCGAAAATTTTCTGTTTTTACGCGTTTTGGTAAAAATAAAGAATCTTAAAAAAAATTGAAATTTTCAAAATTTGGTTCAAAAGTCGAATTTTTTTGTTTTTTACAGTTTTGAAAGAAATAAAGAATCTTGAAAAAATATGAAATTTTCAAAATTTGGGTCAAAAGTCGAAAAAATTCCGTTTTTTACGCGTTTTGCTCATATTTTGTTGCAAGTTTTGTTCAGAAGTCAATTATAATTTTAACTGATGTTAATAATTAATCTAGATTTACCTGAAACATGAATCTATAACTGCAGCTAATTAAGGTAAGTAGGGATTTTCAATTGGAGTTTATTGTTTGGGCATAAATTATAATTGTAATTCAGTTTTAATATATCTTTTTATTTTCTCTAACATTTTAAATTTAAATTAAAAATAATCTTTCAAGGTATATATAAAATAATTATTATAAAAAATGAACTTAGAGCTAAAATGATTGTTCCCATGTTGAATATTGGATAATAAAACTTCATTAAAGCTTTCTAACCAATTTGGTTAGATGCCGGAACTGCTTTCTAATTCAAATAAAAAGATTCTAATTTTATTACCCTAAATTTACAATACATTTCAATCAATCAATCAATTAATAGTGCAATAATAAATTAAAAATTAATTTAATTTCTATTTTACCCTATTCAAGCAAAGTTTAACATTTTATTAATTAATTTCTATACACAGAGTATATACAATATAAATTCAGTATTATTTCTATTAATATCAGTTCCAGCTATACATCATATTTCTTTAAGTACACAAAGATAGAGCCTCTAAAATATGTTTAGTGTAAATATATTTTTTCTAGATAAAATTATCACTTCGGTTTCCGATCTATACATAATATTTATATCTAGACATACACTGTTTTATTTACTTTCTTTTATGATTGATATTTTAACAGCAAGATTAGGCTAAAGTTCATTAGCGTAGTTAGGACCCAATATTTGCAGCTCTCATTAAATTATTAAATAATACGATATGACGTCACGATATGAAATGATTGAAGAATTTGTACTTGCAATTAATTTTAAAATAATACAGAGCTGCGATAGAATTGTTAATGATTAGTTGTCGCTTAGTAGTAATGTGTTTTCAGTTAGATCTCTACTGCATGCGTCTTCGTTTATTAATGGTTGCGATGAGTTGCCGTCTGAATCGTTAAATACATCGCTTCTCGCATCCGGGCATTCAATTACAGTTTTGTCAGTTTTATCATCGGATTTAGACGTTGGACTATCATTGGATTCATCTTCTTCCAAAACGGAATCCATAGTTGGTCCTCCCGTTACTGGTGAAACTGGCGCTGTAGGTGGGGTGATTTTCCCGGCTTTTCCGAGTAAATAGTAGGTCATGAGTTGTCCTTTTCCTTTCACAGCCACCAGACCGCGCTGTTCGAATTGATATCCGAAACACTGTAATATCTGGCAGGTTTCTTCCGTTACCTACAATTTAAATCAATATTATTGTATGAAATGTTTATTTAATTTGATTTAAATACCTGTATGCATCCAGCCTTTCCTGTGCTTTCCATCCTGGAGGCTACGTTGACTGTATTACCCCAGATATCATAATGAGGTTTTCTGGCTCCTATAACACCGGCTGTAATTGGACCGTGATTAATTCCTAATTTCAGAACGAAATGATTGAAACTTTGTTCGTTGATGCTCTGCAAGGCCTTTTTTAGTTCTAATGCAAACTCGACTAGCAACGCTAAGTGCGCCCAACGGACATTAACTGGATCTTCAGGCTAAAATAAAAAATTATATAAAAGAATTTGTTTAGTTTCAAGTGTGTTTATAAAGCTGCGAGTTATAATAAAAAAAATTTAACCTCGCTTTGAAAGCTAGTTAAGGCCAACTTGGATATAATTAAGTCCCTAAAATAAGGTTTTTTAATAAAATCAAGTATGCTGATTACAAATTTTTAATTAAAAATTTTAAAAACCTAAAGGTTACTGACTTATCGCAAGTTTCTTATCTAAGTCAATTTTTTCAGATTTTTTAATGTCACTTTAAAGGCCAATTAAGGCCAATTAAGGCCAATTTGGACATAGATAAAGTGATTAAATAACAAATCACAATAAAATCAAGTATGCTGATTGCAAAAATTCTATAAAAATTAAAAAAAACTTTAAGGTTGCTGACTTATGTCATTTTTGTTAAACAAATCAGTTTTTTAGAACTTCTTTCTCACTTTGAAGGCTAACTAAGGCCAATTTGGACTTAACTAAGTTGCTTAAATAAAGTTTCCTAATGCAATTAAGTATGCTGATTGTAATTTTTTAATAAAAAAATTTGGAAAAACCTCAAAGTTGCTGACTTATCTCAATTTCCTTTAACAAGTGATTTAAAAAAAAAAAATTTAGTTTCACTTTGAAGGCTAATCAAGGCCAACTAAGTCATATATAAATTGCTTAAATAAAATTTCCTGATAAAATCAAGCATGCTAATTGCAAATTTTCAACAAAAAAACTGCAAAAACGTTAAGATAGCTAGCTTATCCCAATTTTTTCAATTTTCTTTACTTTTACTTTGAAAGCTAATTAAGGCCAATTTGGACTAAACTAATTTGTCTAAATAAAATTTCTTAATAAAATCAAATTTGCTGATTGCAAATTTTCAATAAAAATAAAAAAAAAAACTTCAAGGATGATGACTTATCTCAATTTCCTAAACTGAAACAATCTTTCAAGCATTTTAAGTTTGTTGACAGTACTAGCTAGTCCATACTTTAACTTTTGGTAATAATAAGCTTTTTAGAACAATAGGTAGCTTCTATAAAATCAAAACTAGTTAAAACATTTTGGTCTTCCTAAAATTTCAAGTTTGTTGACAGCCCTAGTTAATCCATACTTCAAATTTTTGTAAAAATAATTTGCTAAGAGCAATCAGTAGCATCTATAACAATATAATCTGTTTAAAAATTTTTGATTTCTTAAAATTTCAAGTTTGTTAACAACCCTAGCTATTCCATACTTCAATTTTTTGTTATAATATTTTGCTTAAAGTAATAAGTTGTTTTCAAAATAATAAAATAAAATAAAATATTTTTGTCTTCCTAAAATTTCAAGTTTGTTGACAGCATTATCTAATCTAGACTTTAAATTTTGGTAACCATTTTTTGCTTAAAGCAATAAGTAGTTTCTGTAAAAACAAAATCTGTTAAAATATTTGCGTTTTCTTAAAATTTCAATTTTGTTGACAGCTCTAGCTAATCCATACTTCAATTTTCAGTAAAAATAATTTGCTTAAAGCAATCAGTAGCATCTATAACAATATAAACTGTTTAAAGATTTTTGACTTCCTAAAATTTCAAGTTTGTTGACCACCTTAGCTACTCCATACTTCAATTTTTTGTTATAATATTTTGATTAAAGTATTAAGGTGCTTCCATAATAACAAACTAAATTAAAATATTTTTGTTTTCCTAAAATTTCAAGTTTGTTGACAGCATTAGCTAATCCATACTTTAAATTTTGATAATCATTTTTTGCTTAAAACATTAAATAGTTTTTGTGAAAACAAAATTTGTAAAAATATTTTTGTCTTCTTAAAATTTCAATTTTATTGACAGCTCTAGCTAATCCATACTTTAATTTTCAGTTAAAATAATTTACTTAAAACAATCAGTAGCATCTATAACAATATAATCTGTCTACAAGTTTTTGACTTTCTAAGATTTCAAGTTTGTTGACAACCCTAGCTATTCCATACTTCAATTTTTTGTTATATTATTTTGCTTAAGGTAATAAGCTATAGAAGCAAGAATAAATAAATTAAAATATTTAAATCTTCCTAAAATTTCAAGTTTGTCGACAGCATTAGCTAATCCATACTTTAAATTTTGGTAATTATTTTTAGTTTAAAGCAATAAGTAGTTTCTGAAAAATCAAAATCTGTTAAAATATTTTTGTTTTCTTAAAATTTCAATTTTGTTGATAGCTTTAGCTAATAATTACTTCAATTTTTGGATATAATATTTTGCTTAAAGCATTCAGTAGTTACTATCATAACAAAATCTGTTAAAATATTTCTGTTTTCTTAAGATTTCAATTTGTTGACAACCCTAGCATGTCAATAATCATTCTGGACTTAGCATCTTGCTTTGCATTTATCTAAAAACTGAGTCAAGAAAATCTTTAGTAAGCGTGTGGTTTGGATAAGCGTTCACCGCAAACCCGCTCAAGTAATGGTAATTCAATTTCATGATTACAAACACTACGGTGGGCGGGCGGTAACAAAGTTTAAATTATGCAAATTTGTGGTTTAATTTAGTGTTTGCCGCCCACCCGCCAGATTGAATTTCTTGCTTAAAAACACTTGAGTAAGTGGGCGGAACAAAGTTTAGGTTTGAATTAATGTATTCCGCCCATCCGGCAGAGTGTTTGTGATCCAAAATCTTGCTCACAAACATTTGAGTGGGTGGGCGGGAACAAAGTTTAAATTAAGCGGACATGTGATTTCAATTAGTGTACCCCACCCACCCGCCCAAGTGTTTGTGATCCAAATTTTTGCTCACAAATAATTGGGTGGATAGGCGGAAACAAAGTTTATATTAAGCGGACATGTGATTTAGCTTAGTTTATATAAAACCCACTTTACAAAGTTTTTGAGTAAATCCAGAAACAATCTAAAATACGCAGTTTTTTTGCAAATTTTGTGTTTGTAGTTCTCTAACACAAAACAAATCAAGTTGAAACTAGTTGAAAAATGCAAAATTTTAATAAAATTTATTTTTGTTTAGTTTATAAAGACCCAATACTCGATCAAAAAACCCCGTTTTTAATGCAATTTTTGTAATTGTTTCTTTTTACTTGAATTAAATATTGTCGTAGCCAGTGGAAACTAGTTTCAAAAGATTCAAAATTTTATGTTAATTTATGTTTTTAATTGATTTATATAGACTTAGTACAAAGCTTTTAAGTAAGATGCAAAAAACTATAAAAAACCATTTTAGATGTACATTTTGTGTTTGTGTCTTTCTTACACAAATCAAATATTGTTGAGTCGAGTTGAAATTTGTTTCCAAAAATGTAAAAACTTATGGTTTGGTTTGGTTTTTATCACCCACTACAAATTTTTTTAGTAAAATACAAAAAAATAACAAAAACGCATTTCTGATACAAATTTTGTGTTTGCCTCTTTATACACAAATCAAATATTATTGAAACAAGTTGAAACTAGTCAGAAGATACAAATGGTTTTTGTTAATTTACGTTTTAATTGGTTTATATAGACCTATCAAAAATTTTTTAAGTAAAATGCAAAAAATCTTAAAAACGCATTTTTTATAAAAAAATTGTTATCGTGTCTTTTTTACATATCAAATATGGTCGTAGCAAGTTTAAAGTTACTCTAATACATGCAGAATTTTATGTAGATTCATATACTGAGCTTAGTTTATATAATTCCAATAACAAGTTTTTGAGTAAAATGCAAAAAACTATCAAAAAACGCATTTTTGATGCAAGTTTTATGTGGTAAATTGAAACTAGTTTTAAAAAATGCAAATATTTATTTATAACCCTGTTTGTGTTCTTCTTATACAAATCAAAAATAGTCTTGGCAAGTAGAAACTAGTTTCAAAAATTGCAAAAATGTATGTTAATTGACGTTTTGCTTGATTTATTTTTGAGTAAAATGCTATCTACTATCGGAAAACCTCATTTTTGATGCACATTTTGTGTTTGCCTTTTTTTAAAAAATCAAATAATGTCTTAGCGATTTAAAATTAGACTAAAAAAATGCAAAATGTTAAGTAAATTCATGTGCTTTGCTGTAAAAACATATTGAAAGTATGCCATCGATAGTTTTTTGATAACTTTATGTCAATTTTACGCAATGAGTATGATTTCTAAGAACTAATTTGTTCATATTTTGCAATAATTATGAATTCTAAACAAATTTATGTCAATTTTAAGCAATAAGTATATATTCTGACCAATTTTACGCATTTTTACTTAAATTACTTTTAATAAATTGTAAAAAAACATAATTTTTTTGAAATCTAAGCAATTCTAAATCAATTTCACAAAATAAGTATGATTTTTTAATAATTTTATATCAATTTTATGCGTTTTTGCTTAAATTTCTTTTATTAAACTGTAGAAACAACGTTAATTTTATGCAAAAAATAAGTTTTCTGAGCAATTAATGCATTTTTACTTCAATTTCTTTCAATAAATTAGAAAAATACAATTTTATGAATATGTATTCTAGCAAAATTGTCACTTTTACAAACTATGTATAATTTTAAGCAATTTTATGTTATTTTTATGCATTTTTACTAAAATTTCTATCAAAAACTGTATAACTTAAGAATTTTATATAATAAATATAATTTTTAAACAATTTTATGAATTTTTATTATGCATTAGACAGGTTTTATATGAAATAGTAATCAATAGTTATAGTTTTTAAGCAAATTTATGTTTATTTTTTTTTAATAATTATAATTTTATATCAAAACTAACATAAATAGTTTTTTGCAATATTCTTTATTTTTATTATAACTTTTGTTAATAAACTATGAAAACACAACAAATTTACGCAATAAGTATAATTTCTGAGCAATTTTATGTTATTTTTATGCAAAAATTTGATTTAAGTTTAAAAACAAATTTTAATTTAATTCAATTTTTGTTGAAATTCTTTCAACAAATTGAAAAATCACATCAATTGTATGTAATACGTAAGTTTTTGGTCAGTTTCATTCAATTTTACTTAAATTTTTTACAACAAATTGTAAAAGTATAGTTTTTCGAAATAATTTTATGTCAATTTATGCAGTTTTGTAAGGTAGTCATTTTTTTGCAATTTTAGTTAAATTTTTTTCAATAAATTGTATAACCTTATGCAATAAGGAGCAATTTTATGTTAATTTTATTAAAAATCTTTCAATAAATAGTGAAAACAAAGAAAAGTTACATTTTCAAATTTTTTTAAAAACATCAGTTTTATGCAATAAATAGGTTTTCTGAGCAAAATTATATTAATTTCCTGCAACTTTATTCTTTCAATAAATGCTAAAAAAACATTTATATTTTCAAAAATTACGTTTTCTAAGAAATTTGTGTACGTTTTTTGAAACTGCTAAATTTTTTTTTAATAAATTCTAAAAACACATAAAATTTAATCGATAAATAGGTTTTTTGAGCAATTTTACGTTAATTTTTTGCAATTTGATTGAATTTCTTTAAATAATGTAATTTTTAAGAAATTTTATCTAAAAATTTATTAATTTTACGCAACAAGTATGATTTACAGAATATTTTTTAATAAACTGTAAAAATACATTAATTTTATGCAATAGACGTTTCTTGAATCATTTTATGCCAATTTTATGCAAATTCAGTTAAATTTTATTTCAATTAACGGTAAAAACACAACCATTTTACGCAATGAAGATGATTTCTAAGCAATTTAATGTGTTTTTTTTTATTCGACTTGAATTTCTTTTAATAAACCCTAAAATCACATTAATTTTATCAATTCCATACGTTTTTTTTGAAGATTTTATGACAATTTTATGCAAATTTACTTAAATTTTTTTGAGTAAATTATGAAAACACATTAATTTTATGCAACAAATAAGTTTATTGAGTAATTTTATTATGGATTTATGCAATAAGTATAAAAATAAATGTGTATTTTAGCAAAGTTTTAGAATAAAGTTTTCTAAACAATTTTTGGCAAAACATGTTTTTTTGCAAATTTTGTGATAATATAGTAAAGTAAAACAGTTTTATACAGTTTTTTAATCAATTTTAAAGTGTTTTGAATTACAAATAATGTATATTATATATACATAATGTATAGTGGGTGGGTAACTCCAAATGAAATTATTGACAGTCATCATTCTTTGGAGTTGCTCACCCACCCACTTAAGTGTTTGTTATTAAAAGATTGTATGCAAACACTTAAGAGGGTAGGTGGGCAACTCTAGTTAAAACTGTTGACCATTGTAATGCTCTAGAGTTACCTTTCTAATTGTATACAAACACTCGGGAGGGTAGGTGAGCAACTCTAGTTAAAACTATTGACCGTGATCATGCTTTAAAGTTGAATTAAATACTTCACTTTTCTGCAAACGTCAGAAGTCACTTAATCACAAGAGGCGGTTGTAATCCGACCTCTTGACAACTAACACTTGGGTGGGTGGGCGGGCTACTCCAATTCAAACTACTGACTTGTTATTATGTTATGAAGTGTTCCACCCACCCACCCAAGTGTCTGTTATCAAAGAATTTAATATTTCACTTTTTTGTAAACGTCAGAAGTCACTTAATCATAAGAGACGGTTGTGATCTAACCTCTTGATAACTAACACTTGGGTGGGAGGGTGACTTAAATAAAAACTACTGACTAGTTATCATGCTATAAAATGTTCTACCTACCCACCCAAATGTTCGTTATCAAGGGATTTAATGTTTTACTTTTCTGCAAACGTCAAAAGTCATTTAATCACAAGAAACTGTTGTGATCAAACTTCTTGATAACTAACACTTTAGTAGGTAGGTGGGTTACTCTAATCCAAACTACTAACTCGTTATTTTACTATAAAGTGGCTTACCCAACAACCCACCCAAGTGTTTGTTATCAAGTGATTCAATGTTTCACTTTTTTGCAAACGTCAGAAGTTACTTAATCACAAGAGACGGTCGGGATCCAACCTCTTAATAACTAACGCTTTGGTGGTTGAGTGGGCCACTTTAATCTAAACTACTGACTTGTTATCACGGTATAAAGTGTCCCACCCACCCATTCAAGTGTTTGTTATTAAAAAATTCAATGTTTCACTTTTCTGCAAACGTCAGGAGTCACTTAATCATAATAGACGATCGTGATCCAATTTTTTGATAACTAAAACTTAGGTGTGTTACTCCAATCCAAACTACTAAATTGTTATTATGCTATGAAATGTTCCACCCACCCACTCAAATGTTTGTAATCAGGTGATTCAATGATTCACTTTTCTGCAATCGTCAGAAGTCACTTAATCACAAGAGACGGTTGTGATCAAACCTCTTGATAACTAACGCTTTTGTGGGTGGGTAGGCCACTTCAATCTAAACTACTAACTTGTTATCATGCTATACTATAAAGTGTCTCACCCACCCACTCAAGTGTTTGTAATCAGGTGATTCAATGATTCACTTTTCAGAAGTCACTTAATCACAAAAGACGGTCGTTGGATCACGACCTCTTGATAACTACCACTTGGGTGGGTAGTTGAGATATTCCAATTCAAACTACTGACTCGTTGCCATGCTATGAAATGTTGATATTTAAAGTTAGTTTTATGTTGTTCATACATATTAAGTAATTTTTAAATATTACATTTTAAATAAAAAAAAAAAAAATGCAAAACTATCAGAAAACTCTAATGTTGATGCAAATTTTGTGTTTTTGTCTTTCTTAAACAGATCAAATATTGTCTTAGCAAGTTAAAACTAGTCCTGGTTTATATATGAGACAATAGGTCTGTTTCAACATACGATTTGGACAGTTTGCAAAACGTTTAAACTGTGCACACAAACAAATATTTGTCATCTTTAGGCAATCTTTTATACACAGTAATTTGTTTGTGTGCATAGTTTAAACGGTTTGAAAACTGTCCAAATTGTATGTTAAAACAGATTTAATACGTATAGTTTTTGAACAAATTATTCCAATAAATAAACTGTAAAAAAATTGTAACTTTATATCAATTTTACGCAAAAAAGTATTATTTTTAAGTATTTTTTTTGCAATAATTATGATTTCTAAGCAAATTTATATCAGTTTTGCGCAATAGTTATAATTTCTGACAAATTTTACTTCAATTTATTTTAATAAATTGTAAAAACAAATTAATTTTCTTTAATAAATAGGTTTTCTAAGCAACTTTATGCTAATTTTTTAACATAAAAATAATTTTTGAGCAATTTTATGCTTATAAAATAATAAAACAATTTACTATGTTTTCTATCTCAAACTAATTTTTTAGGAATACAATGTATCCGCAAGAAAAAATTTCATAAACATGAATTTTCACGTAGCAGAAGTCACAGCCATCAATTATATTCAATTTCATGCATTTTTACTTAAGATTCTTTGAATAAACTGTAAAAGTTTTCTGAGCAATTCTTAGTCGAATTCACACAATAACTTTAATTTCTGAACAGATTTAAGTTTATTTTACGCAATATTTTATGTCAATTTTAAAGTATAATTGTTTTTGGCCATTTTTAATTGAATTTTTTTAAATAAACTGTAAAAACAAATCAATACATAAATTTTCTGAGCAATTCATGGTCAATATTTAAAAATTAAAATAATTTCTGAGCAATTATATGGTACTTTTATGTAAAGTTTGCGCAATAAGTATAATTTTAAGTTAGTTTTATGCATTTTTGCTTAAATTTCTTTCAAAAGACTGTAAAATCATAACTATTTTATGCATTAAATAAGTTTTATAAGTAATTTTTCAATCCTATGTTTTTAAAAAATGAAATTATAAAAAAATTATCCTAAACTAAAAACATCCATAGACGCGTTTCGAGGTTTTACTTCTCATCAGTATGGCTTTATTTATTTAAACTTAATAATTGATTTTTAACTTACTTTGTCAACATCGTTCACCACCACAATTCAAAGTGAATATTTTAAAGGGTATATTGACTATTTATACTAACTGACTTAACGACTTTTTATTAATGGCAATGGTTAATAGCATTCTGAGAATGAACAAATAAACTAATTATTTCGAGATATTTGGCTGATGGTAATGACATGAAAAAAAATTAAAAAGAAAATTTGAAAATTAAAAGTAGAATAAATTTTTTGCATAAATTATAATTACTATTATACAATTTCGTGTATATCAGAACATTAGAAAACATTGCGTCTCTTCTTTATATATTTTATATAGAAAAATACAATTCAAAGAATATGTAGCAAAATTGACAATATTAGAAAATATGTATAATTTTAAGCAATTTTATGTTATTTTTCTGCATTTTTACTTAATTTTTTTACCAAAAACTGTAAAAATCAACAATTTTATGTAATAATTATGATTTTTCAGCAATTTTATACGATTTTACTTTTTTTATTAATAATAAACAGAAAAAACCATAAAAATTATGCATTAGATATTTTTATGAGCTCAATAATTATCATTTTTAAGCAAGTTTATGTTTATTTTATGCAATAATTATAATTTTGTATCAATTTTTTGCAACATTTTTTAATTTACTAGATTTTTTGTTAATAAACTAAATAATACATACGTTTTTTGCCAATTTTATGCAATTTTACATAAAGTTGTAGAATTATAGCAATAGATAGTATTTTACCTGAATCTCTTTCAATAAACTATAAAAACATTACAATTATATTCTGAAAGATACAATTTTTGAACAATGTTATGTCAAATTTAGTTGTAATAAATTGTAAAAACACTTCAATTTTATAGAATAAATAGGTCTTCTAGACAATTTTGAGTTATTTTTTGCAATCTTAATAAATTTGGCATTTAGAATCAGTTTTATGCAATAAATAGTTTTTTTGAGCAAATATTATAAATTTTTTTGCAACTTTGCTAAAAAAAAATGAATAAATTCTAAAAAAACATATAAAGTAAAAGCAATAAATATGTTTTCTAAGCAATTTTAAGTTATTTTTTGCAATTTGATTGAATTTCTTTCAATAATAATTAGTAAAAACACAATTATTTTATACAAGAAATACGATTGCTGAGCAATTTTATGTCAATTTTGATTAATTTTTTGCTTTTAAGAGACTTTATGTAATACTTCAACAATTTTAAGCAACAAATATGATTTATAAACATTTTTACATAATTCTTTGTAAACTGTAAAAACACAATTATTTTATGCAATAGATAAGTTTCTTGAACAATTATATGTCAATTTTATGCAAATTTACTTAAAATTATTTCAATAAACTGTAAAAACACAACCATTTTACGTAATAAGTACGATTTCTGAACAATTTGAAATCTTTTTTTACAATTCTACTCAATTTTTGTTTAATAAAAACAAAAATCACATTAATTTTATCAATTGCATGTGTTTTTGTGGGGTTTTATGTCAATTTTATATTTGATAACGACATTTAGGTGGGTAAGTGAGATACTTTAACATACTACAGCATGATAACTAGTCAGTAGTTTCGATTGGAGTGATCCACCTATCCACCCAAGTATTAGTTATCAAAAAGTTGAATCACGACCGTCTCTTGTAATTAAGTGACTTCTGACGTTCGCAGAGAAGTGAAACATTGCATCACTTGATAACGAACACTTGGGTAGGTGGTTGGAGCACTTCATAGCCTGATAACGAGTCAGTAGTTTGGATTGTGGAGTGGCCCACCCACCCACCCAAGTGTTAGTTATCAAGAGGTTGGATTACAACCGTCTCTTGTAATTAAGTGACTTCTAACAATTGCAAAAAAGTGAAACAATAAAGAACTTGATAACGAACACTTGGGTGGGTGGGTAGCGCACTTCATAGTATGATAACAAGTCAGTAGTTTGGATTTGAGTGGCCCAACTACTAACCCAAGTGTTTGTTATCAATAGGTAGAATCACGACCGTCTCTTATAATTAAGTGACTTCTGAGGTTTGCAGAAAAGTGAAACATTAAATCCCTTGACAACAAACTTTTGGGTGGGTAGGTAAGACTATTTCATAGAATGATAACAAGTCAGTAGTTTGGATTAGAGTGGCCCACCCACCCACTTACCCAAGTGTTAGTTATTAAGAAGTTGAATCACGACCGTTTCTTGTAATTAAGTAATTTCTGACGATCGCAGAACAGTAAAACATTAAATCTCTTAATAAAAACACTTGGGTGGGTAAGTGGGGCACTTCGTAGCATAAAAACAAGTCAGTAGTTGCTTATCAAGAGGTTGAATTGCAACAGTCTTTTGTGATTGTGACTTCTGACGTTTTCAGAAAAATAAAACATTAAATCCCTTAATAACAAACACTTGGGTTGGACATTTTATAGAATGATAATGAGTCAGTAATTTGTAAATGACTATTACAAAAATTTTGAGTAAAATAGTAAGTTTAATGCAAATCTTTTGTTAGGTTATCAAATATATTAGCAAAACATTAAAATTAGATTAAAAAAATGCGCAATTTAATTAGGTTTATGTAATTATGTTAATTTATACAAAACAAATACAAAGTTACATACAATATTAAATAGCATAGAAAATTATTGCGTAAAATATAGAAAAAAATTTATTGTAGTTTAAAACACTTCAAAAATCATTAAAAACTGCTACAAAACTTAAAAAAAAACATTATTTTGCATAATTTTTTTGTCAAAAATTGTTTAGAAAACTTTATTCTAAAAATTGCCAAAATACACATTTATTTTTATACTTATTGCATAAATCCATTATAAAATTACTCAGTAAACTTATTTATTGCATTAATTTATTCAAATTATGTAAATTTGCATTGTTATCAAAGTCAATGTTTCACTTTTCTGCAAACGTCAGTCACTTAATCACAAGAATGGTCGTGGTCTAAACTCTTGATAACTAATACTTAAGTGGACCACTTTAATTCAAAATCTACTTAAACATTGCATATGAGTATATGCAATCACAAAACCGTTTCACTATTTACTCAAAAAATTATTAAAAACTGAATCCTTTTTATTAGAAGAAGAGCTTTATTGTGTCTATTCACAAATTAGGTAACAGAAACAACATCAGTAATTACAGAGGTATATATGTATGCAATCTGTTATACCCAAACTGATGGATTCATTTTATGCATGCAACTAAAGAGGCTAGCATCACAATAGGCAAACACAAACACAAAACGCGTAATAAATTATATATAAAATTCTGCAATTTATTTCAATTTGTTTCTACTCGTTTCAAAAACACAAAATTTGCATCAAAATAGCGTTTTTCCAAAATTTTTCTTGCATTTTACTCAAAATTTTTGTACTTGATCTATATAAATATTGCAAATTACTTGAAAATTACTGCATTAAATTTTCTCACTGCATACACAAATATTAAAGTTGCATAAAAAATGCGTTTTTCAAATAGTTTTTTGCGTTTTACTTTGTATTAAGTCGACATAAACTAAGCAAAGCACACAAATTCAAATAAAATT
The DNA here is from genome assembly GCA_963932245.1 of Tachinus rufipes. Lineage (NCBI taxonomy): Eukaryota > Metazoa > Arthropoda > Insecta > Coleoptera > Staphylinidae > Tachinus > Tachinus rufipes. Next base: position 2,415,443 of record OZ010741.1, on the reverse strand, counting down.
TTGCATAATTTGAGACAGCTTTTTAAATTTTTTTCGAAAACTTTGAAATAGTAATTATAAACCAACAAAATACTTAACGTTTTCAATAATTGAAAGACCCAGGTATGCTATTAAGTGTAAAATATGACATTGTTCAAATGCCCGCTTTGGCTTCTTATAGTGACACGGATCTGAGTGGTCTAATTTTTAATTAATCTTCCGCATAGATCCGGCTGAATTTGAGCGATGGCTTGTGTTATGTTCACTTTTAGGGCATTGGTCAATTGTGGTTTATTTGCATAAACATGCGGTTTTAAGAAACCCCACAAGAAAAAATCTTGCGGGGTAAAATTACATGATCTTGATGGCCAAACCCTCAAAACGTTCATGCAGAATGCCAATTGTAGCGTCCGCTGTGTGGCACGTGCGGCCGTCTTGCTGGAACCACATGTCGTTTAGGTCTATATGGTTTAATTTGGGCCATAAGAAATTGGTTATCATTGTTCTGTAGCGCTCACCGTTGACAGTGACCGCCTCACTAACGTCGTTTTGAAAAAAAGTACGGACCAATGACGCCGCCGGCCCAAAATCCACACCAAACGGTAACATTTAAGGATGCATCATTATCTGGAGAACTTCGTGTAGGTTGGTGTCAAACCATATACGGCAATTTTGCTTGTTAACATTTATCCAGAAAGAAAAGAATGTCTTACAGTATTTATAGACATGCAGAAAGCGTTTGATACTGTATGTAAACGAAAACTAATTACAAAACTAGAAAAAATGGGAACTAAATCTAATTCAAACTTATTTAAAACAAAGAACCTTACAAACAAAAATTAAAAATACACTGAGTGCAGTAAAATATAGTGACTACGGTATACCACAAGGTGGTGTGCTTGCACCACTTCTATATATTTTATATATTAACGACGTATTTGAGTTAAAGCTAAACGGAAAACTATACATATACGCAGACGACACAACTCTAGTACATACAGAAATAAACAAAACAAAACTGCAACACGAAGTACAAGAAGACTTAAATAAAATTAATGACTGGTATAATAAAAACCTGTTAACAATTAATGAACATAAAACAAATTTTTTGTTAATATCAATAACAACATCTTGCTATCTATAAATAACCAACAATTATGCGAAGTTTCACATACAAAATATCTTGGAATTACAATTACCAATAATTTAAAGTGGGACAAACACATACAAAACCTTATAAAAAAAAACACAATAGCTATAGGAGCCCTATACAAACTGAGCAACCTAACTACATAAAAAACAAGGAATATTATCTATAATGCTATCTTTAGCTCACAAACTAATTACATGATGATCGTATGATCACAAACCAACATAAGAAACATAGACAAGCTACAACGACAATAAAACAAGGCAATAAAAACACTATATCAAATGGACAAACTAACACCTACAAATGAAATTCACAAAAAAGCAAACCAACTTACAATAAAAAACAAAATCTCACAACAATGTATTATCTTAATAAAAAAGATACAACTTGGTCTAACTAAAACAGAATTAAAACCAACAACTAGAAAAGAAATTCATACACACAACACACAAAGAAAAGGACACTTAAACATGGAAGTAAACCGAACAACATCAAAAAACCAAAGTATAACTGTCAAAGGCATTAAAGAATTCAATAATATACCAGAAGAAATTAAATATATATGCAACATAAATAATTTTAAAATAAAACTAAAAGAATATCTGATGAAGAAACAAATATATAAGTTAAAACTACTAACACACATCATAACACCACACGATGAGAAAAAAAATTTCCAATACCAGGCCCCAGGATTCCTTACGTATGGATGGCGGTACTGCAGGAATGTTATATTTATATAAAAACTTTTTTTTTTAACAATTTTGTAAATATATATATGTATGTATAAATAATTTTTTTTATGGTGTGATAGCTCAATGGTAGAGCACTTGCATATCATGCGAGCAGTCCGGGGTTCGATCTCCGAAATATGACTGAAATGATAACTTGCTCTTTATCCACCAGCGTGGTTCGGAAGTCACGTATTAAGCTGTTGGTCCCATCAAACTACTTTAAACAAGTCGTAGACTTACTGTGGCGATGTAAAATAGCCGTAAAAAGCAAAAGCATATTAATGTATAAAAAAAAAAAAAAAAGACTTGGGTGGGTGGACGGGCTACTCCAAATTAAACTACTGACTCGTTATTATGTTATGAAATGTCCCACCCACCTAACCAAGTGTTCGTTATTAAAGAATTTAATATTTTGATTTTCTGCAAACGTCAGAAGTCACTTAATCACAAGAGGCAGTTGTGATCTAATCTCTTGATAACTAACACTTGGATGAGTGGGTGGGTTACTTCAATAAAAACTACTGATTAGTTATCATGCTATAAAATGTCAAACCCACCCACCCAAGTGTTTGTTATCTAAGGATTCATTGATTCAACTTTTCTGCAAACGTCAGAAGTCATTTAATCACAAGAGAAAGTTGTGATCCAACTTCTTGATAACTAAGACTTGAGTGGGTGAGTGGCTACTCCAATCCAAACTACTGACTCGTTATTATGCTATAAAATATCCCACCTACCCACCCAAATGTTCTTTAACAAAGAATTCAATGTTTTACTTTTTTGCACACGTCATTTAATCACAAGATACGGTCGTATTCCAACTTTTTAATAATTAAGACTTGGATGGGTGAGCTACTTAAATCTAAACTACTGACTCGGTATTATGATATAAAGTTTTCCACCCAAGTGTTCGTTATCAAGTGATTCAATGTTTTACTTTTTTGCGAATAGATATCACTTAATCACAAGAGACGGTTGTAATCCAACTTTTTGATAACAAACATTTTGGTGAGTGGATGGGCTACTCCAATCTAAACTACTGACTTGTTATCATGCTATAAATTGTTAAAATGACATTTCATATTGTTAACTAGCAATATATTTTGCTTACATTCTAGCAATATGCATAAAGAATAGCCTCAAATAATTATAGTTTTTGAGCAATTATTTCAATAAATAAACTGTAAAAAATGTTGTAACTTTATGTCAATTTTAAGCAAAAAGTATTATTTCTAAGTAATTTTGTTGCAATAAATATGATTTTTAAGCAAATTTATATGAACTTTACAAAATAAGTAAATTTTTAACCATTTTTATTTCAATTTCTTTCAATAAATTGTTAAAACAAAATTTTTTTTCAATACATAAGTTTTCTGAGAAATTCTCACAATATACCTTTAATTTCTGAATAGATTTACGTTTATTTTATGCAATATTTGTGACTTTTGAAAATTTTTATGTCAATTTTAAAGTATAATTGTTTTTGGCTATTATTATTACTAAATTTCTTTAAACAAACTGTAAAAACAAATCAGTTTTATGCAATACATAGATTATCAGAACAATTCTCGGTTAATATTTTAAAATAAAAATAATTTTTGAGCATCTATATGGCATTTTTATGCATTTTGACTTGAATTTCTTTCAATGGACTTTGAAAACACATTAATTTTATGCAATAAATAGGTTTTTTGGCCTAATTTTAAGTTAATTTTATGCATTTTTGCTTAATTTTTTTTTAATAGACTGTAAGCATAACAATTTTATATATTAAATAAGTTTTATAAGCAGTTTTACGCAATAAATATCATTTTTGATAAATTCTATGCCAATTTATACTTAAATTACTGTAGATAAACTGTTAAAACAATGTCAATTTTACGCAATAAATATAACTTTTAAGCATAATTATGCAGTTTTTAATTAAATTTTTTTTAATAAATTGTAAAAATACATAAGTTTTATTTAATAAATACTTTTTCTTGCCAATTTTATGTGACTTTAATTAAATTTCTAAACTTAAATTGTAAAAATATTTAAATTTTATGCAAAAGATACGTTTTCTGAGCAATTTTATGTCAATTTCAGTTTATATTCTTAATAATCATTTGTAAAAATACTTTAATTTTATGCAATTAATAAGTTTTATAAGGGTAATTCCACAATAGTTTGGACAATCGGCCCCACATCAACATTTTGCTCAAATTTTGCATACATGTATGGGGTACTAAAGTACAGTATGAATGACAGCCATTGTTTCCTGCATTTTGATTATCACAACAAAGTGAACGATGGGAAGATTTTAGAGCCGTGGCAGAAGTTATGTGCGATAAATGGGATTCCATGAAAGTACCTGCTATACTTGCAACGGAATAAGGAACATAGAAATTTGCAAAAACTGTTTATTCCTAACAGAATCATCACACATACCTAAACTATAGTAATGCAGATGAACCAACAGAATTAAAAATTGTTGCACTCAACTGGACACTGTAGCATGAACAAATACATTCTTTAACAAAACAGTTTCTTGGCAATAGTTTTATATCAAAAATTTTTTTGGCGCAAATGTCCAAAATTGCCTTGTCTTTTGATTTATTGTTTAGAAAATTGAAAACTTTACTGGATTTAATTTGTAGACAAAGGATGAATGCTTTATTTGTGACAAAGTGTTTAACCAATGTGCGTTTAAAAAAAAAATTTAAATTGAGAATACTAAAATTCTACCATTTTAACAATATAAAACAGTGGGACTACTAAAATTCTTCTGTTTTAGCACTAATTACCAAAATTCTTCCGTTGCAACACTAAAAAGCCGTAGAACTACAAAATTTTTTCATTTTCAACAAAAAAAAAAACTGTAGGACTAAAAAAATCTTGTGTAAAACACTAAATAACAGTAATATTACTAAATTTTTTATTTTCGGCTCTAAAAAAAACGCGAGACACTAAAAAAACAGTGGTTTTACTGATTTTTATTAATTTTTGACACAAAAAACCTGTGGGACTATTAAAATTCTACTGTTTCAACTGCAACAACCGAAAATTTATTCAATAGAAATTATATTCAAAAAGGTGTATCTTATAGGAAATTTGTTGTAGAACACGATCCCGAGAAAATTACCATTTTATTAAAAACTTGATATCTTTGATTCCGCTACACCTGGAGACTTAAAATTTGAATATGATACTCCTGAAACATAGTACTTTTGATCCTAAAAATAAAAACACTGGATTTGCTTACCCTAAGGTAAAATATAACACATAATTGCTAAAAATGCTAAAGGATTTTTGTAGAATTTTTAATTTTACAAATTTTTAGGCTTGTTTCAAAAGAATAAAAAAAAAACAAATATACATATTGCGTTTTACAAAAACTTTTCTTTCTATTACACTATTCAATATTATATTTTCTAATTAATTTACATCAAAACACGTCAACTTTAGCAGTTAAAAAAAATTTAAAAAATGCTCCTTTTTGCCCAGCATACTGAGAACAAAAACATGGTTTTATGGCTTTTGCGGCTTATAGACAGGGTATAGACTTAAAATGGCGCCAGATTTTGATTCTACGGAAAATTTCTGATTGATTTCATTAGTAAATTTATTTTTTTGAGTTAAAATTGCGGTTTTTAAACAAAATATGCGATTTAGTTAAAAAACGACAAAAAATTTTTTTTTTATTAGTTTTATACCCTCACATACCGATCAAAGGACTATTAATAAGTTATAGAAACTAAAAAAAATACATAAGCAAGTTTCTCAATGCACCCCCCCCAGCTCTAGTCCGTTTAAAATGAAATTGCCCATATAAATATAATTTCTAATCAATTTTATCTTAATTTTATGCAAACTAATTTAAATTTCTTTTAATAAACTGTAATAACTTATCAATTTGATACAATAATTAAAGTTTTCACCAATTTTATGTCCAATTCATACGATCTTATTCAAATTTTTTTCAATAATCAGTAAAAACATATCAATAGATACGTTTTTAAGCAATTTTACTTAAACTTTTTTAAATAACTTCAGAAAACACATTATTTTTTTACAAGAAAGACGTTTTCTGAGCAATTTTATATCAATTTTATGTAATTTTATTTGATTTCTTTCAATAATTTAAAAAAAACATTAATTTTACACAATAAAGATCATTTCTAACTGATTTAATGGTAATTTTCATCATTTTTAATTTTAGTTAACTGTAAACACATACATTTTATACAATAGATACGTTTTCTGTAAGATTTTATGTCAAAATCATCAATTTAAAGTTAATTTTCTGCAATTTATTTTAATAAACTTCGAAAACACATTAATTTGTTTGCAAATATAGATTTTTTAAGTGATTTATATACCTAGCAAAAGAGATCAATATAATTTTTACATTAAAAATGCGACTTTTTGACAGTTTTTTGTATTTTTTTCAAAAATATGTACATTATAGTGCATATTTTTAGAAATTTGTTTAAATTCTTTACTTCAGTATTTGATAACCTAACAAGAAAAACAAATACGACATTATCATATTCAAATACCACCTCTTGAATATATTTTTTTTTTCACAACCTGTATAAGGTCCAGTTATAAAGGGTATGAAAAAAAATGTAAAATATTTAAGGGGGTGGTAATACAAACAACAACAAACAAAAAAGTTGGGTTGTCATAGCAACGATTTTGGAGATATGGAACATTATTTAGTTTTATATATTTTTACAAAGAACAGAGTTCTAGAAAATATTCGAAGTGCCCTCTTTCCATTTCCAAACAAACACAATATCTTTGTCTGAAGGACATTCGTATTCTTTCTAAAACCCCCTCATTGGATCAGATTTCTTGGCACTTTTTATCAATTTTTGACTGCAGCTCCTGGAAGTTATTTACAAGAGTAACATACACTAATGATTTCAAATATCTCCAAAGAAAAAAAACCAAGAAGGTTTAAATAAGGCAATCTTGCTGGCTATAAAACTGGTCCGCCTCTTCCTATCCACTTATGTGAAAAAGTTTGGTCTAAATGCTCTCTAACGACAATCAAAAAATGAGCTAAATTTGTTGCCTGTAAGCCAAATTCAACTTCAATTACTGCATAAAGATTTTTGTCTTCTCAACGATGCATTATAAAAATTAGTTACTCCATTTTGTGTGAACCAAGCTTCATCCGTAAATTTTTTTTTGGCAAGATACTGCGGGTCTTCAACATCAACAAAAAACCAAACGTGCCTGATGATCAGTTAAATTTAAAGCCTGTACTTGTTGTACATGGTATGGATAAAGCAGCTGCTTGTGGAGACTTTTCCAAACAAGAATAGCACTAGATCCTACTTTTCTACCTACTTTTCTGAGTGTTTGCATGGAGTCTTTTAATAACAAACATTTGGGCGGGTGAGCAGGCAACTCCAAAACATGATGACGGTCATTATTATTAACTAGAGTTACATACCCACCCACCCAAATGTTGGTTATCAAAAAACCAAACACAAATATTTAAACAAGCTACTCCAAAGCATGAAGACGGTTGGTTATCAAAAAATTGAACACAAATATTTGAGCAGGTAACTCTAAAGCATTATAACGTTTAATAATTTTAATTAAAGTTGCTCACATGCTATCTCAAATGTTTGTATACAATCTTTGAAGAACAAATATTGAGTGGGTGGGTGGGCAGCTTCAAAGCTTAGAGACAATCAAAAGTTTTAACTGAAGTTGCCCACCAATCCACCCAAATGTTTGTTATTAAAAAAATATTTTACAAACATTCGGGAGAGTATCTGCAGAACATGATGATGGTCAATAGTTTCAACAAGAGTTGCTCATTTTGTTTGTATACAATATTTTGATAACAAACATTTAGGCGAGTGGGTGGGCAACTCTAAAGTATGGTCAATATTTTCAACTGGAGTTGCCCACCCACAATCCCACTCAAATGTTTGTTATTAAAAGATTGAATACAAACACTCAATAGGGTAAATCTGGAGCAAGAGTTTTAACTAGAGTTGCCAACTTACCCACATAAGTGTTTGTCTACAATCTTTTGATAACAAACACTTGGTTGGATGCGTGGAAAACTCCAAAGCATAATAAAGGTTAATAATTTTAACTAGAGTTGCCTACACACCCGCCCAAGAGTTTGTTATCAAAAGCTTAGTTTACAAACATTCAAGCAAGTAATTGCACTAGAATGGCTAATATACGTGTTTGCGTACAATCTTTTGATAACAAACACTTAGGTGGGTGGGTGGGCAACTCTAAAAAATAATGAAGGTCAATAGTTTCAACTAGAGTTGCTCACCTACCCTCCCAAATGTTTGTATACAATTTTTGGATAACAAACACTTTGGTAGGCAACTCCAAAGCATAATTAAGGTTAATAGTTTCAACTGTAGTACACCCTACCCAAGGTTAGTAGAAAATTTGTATTTAGAAGGTTGCCTGGTTTTAGCAAAGGGGCGGAGTTGTTTGCACGGGTCTTCTATTTACACAATCAAACAATATGTTACTTGGTTATAGTAAACAAACATTGCTATTAAATATTCGATATGTTTTTTAAATATAAAAATTAATTAAATTAATTAACTATATTTTACACATAATTCATTAATAAGTTAGCGAATATAAGCGGCCAGTGGTGTACTTCTATAACTACAAAAAAATAAAGCTTAACTTTATTTAAAACAACCATTTATATAAAAAGAACATATCTAAAGCAAGACTTTGGTCTTCCCCTACGTCATCAAACAATTTTATAATTCGTCCCTAGATTATGCTCTATCAGTGCTACAATTTTTTGTTCTGCTCTAAGAGTAAATACCGACCTTAGTCTGCCGGAAAGATAGCACTGTTTTTGAAGTAAACCAGTATTTTTCAATTTCTGGTGAATTCTTCCAAACATACAATGTGAAGAAATTTAAATAAGCTTCTACATATAAACGTTGCGCTTTGGTGGCAATCCCATTAGCACAACCATACATGAAATGTAATAGTTCTGCATTAGAGTAATCAGCCATAGCAAGAAAAACTTGTGCACTAACAACAACTGTCAAATACTGAATGTTTACTTCACAGAAAATCAGCCAATTATGATAAAAAAATGCACGTTTTAGCAAAATAAATAATGGAGAAAAAAATTATAATAAAAATAAATAATGTTCCATATCTCCAAAACCGTTGCTATGACAACTCATTTTTATTAAGACTTTTTGTTTGTTGAGGTTTGTACTACCACCCCCTTAAATATTTATATTCGTTTTTTAACACCCTGTATAATTTAACAATTTCACATAAATCTAGTTTAAAATGCATATCTTTTGAGATTTGTTTCATTTTTTACTATAATATTTGCAATAAAAGTGCAATTTCTTTACAATTTTTTGCATTTTACTCAAAATTATCCACCAAAATCTGCATTTTATAAATTAGTTTTCTGTTAGAAATAGTCTTAAACAGATTTTCAACAGGGTTTAATAGAGTATTTATATATTTTTTCTAATTAAAACTAAAGCGTGTGTAGCTATAAAAACATAAAAATAGTTTACAGATGATTGGAAATTCTAATCAGAGATTCTATCATAGAAAATTATAATTATATGTGAGCTGGCCTCTATGCACCTCAATCTCAATTCTCGTTTCAATTTTGTGTCACATCAAAGTCAAACAGAATGTAATATCCCTAGAGCACCTCATGTTTACATGCAAAACTCATTGAAATTAATACAAAACACAAAACCCACAGATGAAATGTAATATTCCGAAATGACCACCATCCTGTAACTATTTATAATTTACTTTGAATGAGTACATTTTTTTATTATTTATTTACCTTTACGTATTTTGTAGGATTTAGGCCACTTGCCGCCATATATGTAGATCCGATTGTCTTTATTTTAATAACATCCTGAAATTGGGGCAACTCCAGCAGCTACAACATAAAAAAGTCGTATCTACATTTATTACATACAATTTCATTCTGAATTTACTTACAGCATCGAAATCCGAGATGACTTCATTCAAGAAGCGTAGACATTCTAAACCTTGATTGTTCACAGTCTCTTCAGAATAAAAATCTAGAAAATAACAATTTAATTAATTACAGTACAAATTTGATAGACAAATAATTTGCAAAATAGCTAGTTTGCTTAAATATTTAATTCTATTTCGTTGCAAATCGATACAGATTTCTCTACTTTGGAAGTGTAATTTAGCTTTGAATTGAGCAAAAACGCGCCGAAGTAGATTAAATAATGCTGTTATGTAAAAGGCAAAGAAGATTTGGTAACCCAGTTTATATGTGTGGGGTTTATATTGATCCCTCGTCTTTTTTGTTAAGAAAATTGGAAAAAAGATCTCAGGCGTCTTAAAATAGAATTATTAAATATAAATAGATCAATATATTAATTTTCAAGCTTTGTGAAAATTGCATGAAATTATTTAATTGTGTACACGTGTACTAAATAAAGTAAATTTATGTTTGTTGCAATCAGTATTATTTGTTAGCACTTAATTACTAAAACGCACTGAATTGGTTATATAAATAACAAAATTACACTTTATACAATTATAATACTATGTTTGCTCATCATAAGTAATTCTATTAATATACAAAATGCATGCTCACGTGGAAAATTTAATTATATAATAATTTCCTACTCGTGCATGTGGAATTATTACAATTAGTTTCTACATTTTAATTCAAAATTTGTGTAATTTTACTGCTATTATAGTCTAAATATAAATGTTTTATTTATGAAACAATTGTTTGAAATATTTTAATGGAATTCTCTTTTGTAGAATCTATTGTTGCTTTCAATTTAATATTTTACGTAAACAATTTACAAAGAGAATGGAAACGATTCAATTACACGGTACTTTTATGTTGAGCTTTTGGCAAAACATGTACAATGTAAAACATAACAATCTATTATTAACGAATAAATATAGTAGAGAATTTTTCTTTGAAATTAAATGTTAAATGTTAAAAGTAAACATTTATCCGTCATACAATTCAAAGTCGAATGTAAATGTCTATTAGAAATCGCAAGGTTTTACGTTGTCTTCTAGTAAAATGTGAAAGTTAAATATTATGAAAAAATGCAGAATGCAGAAACTTTTGGGATTAACCGTATACATTTTAATTTATTTTTTACAATTAGTACTACTGTTAATGGAATGCATTGTTGCCAAATTTCATTAAAATCCAATGTATGGTTTTAAAGGTATTCAACTTTTCAAATTACAAACGCTGTATAGTTTACTTTTAAGGTTATGTAAAACTGAACGTATAAATTTTAACCTAATTTTTATAGTTGGTACTACTGCTATCGAAGTACATTGTTGCCAAATTTCATAAAAATTCAATGTATGGTTTTAAAGGTATTCAAACTTTTCTAATTACAAACCCTGTGTGGAGTTTACTTTTGAGGTTATGTAAAATTGACCGTATAAATTTTAATTTATTTTTTACAATTAATACTACAGTTATTAAAGTGTATTGTTGCCAAATTTCATTTAAATCTAATGTATGGTTTTGAAGTTATTTATTTTTTCTATATTCATATTCTCTACTTACAAACGTTGTGTGGAGTTTACTTTTGAGGTTATGTAAAACTGACTATAAATTTTAAATTATTTTTTACAATTAGTACTACTGTTATTGGAGTACATTGTTGCCAAATTTCATTAAAATCCAATGTATGATTTTAAAGGTATTCAACTTTTTCTATATAAACTTCTTCTAATTACAAACGTTGTGTGAAGTTTACTTTTAAGGTTATGTAAAATTGAACGTATAAATTTCAATTTATTTTTCACAATAAGTACTACTGTTATTAAAGTGCATTGTTGCCAAATTTTAATAAAATCCAATTTACGGTTTTAAAGATATTCAACTTTTTCTATATTAACTTTTTTGAATGACAAACGCTGTGTAGAGTTTACTTTTAAGGTTATGTAAAATTGAACGTATCAATTTTAATTTATATTTTACAATTGGAACTATTTTTATTGAAAAGCATTGTTGACAAATTTCATAAAAATCCAATGTATGGTTTTAAAAGCATTCAACTTTTTCTATATTAAATTTTTCTAATTACAAAAGCAGTGTGGAGTTCACTTTTGAGGTTATGTAAAATTGATCGTATAAATTTTAATTTATTTTTTACAGTTGGTTCTTCTATTTTTATAGTGCATTGTTGCCAAATTTTATTAAAATCCAATGTAAGATTTTAAAGGTATTCAACTTTTTCTATATTAACTTCTTCTAACTACAAACGCTGTGTGGAGTTTACTTTTGAGGTTATGTAAAATTGGCCGCATACATTTTAATTTATTTTTCACAATTAGTATTACTGTTACAAAAGTGCATTGTTGCCAAATTTTAATAAAATCCAATGTAAGATTTTAAAGGTATTCAACTTTTTCTATATTAACTTCTTCTAACTACAAACGCTGTGTGGAGTTTACTTTTGAGGTTATGTAAAATTGACCGTATACATTTCAATTTGTTTTCTACAATTGGTATGACTGTTACTAAAGTAAATTGTTGCCAAATTTTATTAAAATCTAATGTAAGGTTTTATAGGTATTCAACTTTCTATATTAAATTCTTCAAATTTCAAACGCTCAGTTGAGTATACTTTTGAGGTTATGTAAAATTGACCGTATAAAATTTAATTTATTTTTATAATTAGTACTATTTTTAATATAGTGCATTGTTGCCAAATTTTATTAAAACCTAATGTATGGTTTTAAAAGTATTCAACTGTTTTTATATTAAATTTTTCTATATACAAACGCTGTGTAGAGTGTACATTTGAGGTTATGTAAAATTGACCGTAAAAATTTTAGTTTATTTTTTACAGTTGGTTTTTCTATTTTATAGTGCATTGTTGCCAAATATCATTAAAATCCAACGTATGATTTTAAAGGTATTCAACTTTTTCTATTTTAACTTCTTCTAATTACAAACACTGTGTGGAGTTAACTTTTGAGGTTATGTAAAATTGACCGTATACATTTTAATTTATTTTTTACAATAAGTACTACTGTTATTAGAGTGCATTGTTGCTAAATTTCATTAAAATCCAATGTATGGTTTTAAAGGTATTTAACTTTTTTTATAATAACAAACGTTGTGTAGAGTTTACTTTTGAGGTTATGTAAAATTGACCGTATACATTTTAATTTATTTTTCACAATTAATACTTCTGCCAATGGAGTGCATTGTTGCCAAATTTCATTAAAATCCAATATATGGTTTTAAAAGTATTCAACTTTTTCTATAATAAATTCTTCCAATTACAAACACTGTGTGGAGTTTACTTTTGAGGTTATGTAAAATTGGCCGCATACATTTCAATTTATTTTTTACAATAAATACTACTGTTATTGAAGTGCATTGTTGCCAAATTTCATTAAAATCCAATGTATGGTTTTAAAGGTATTCAATTTTTTCTTTATTCTTCTAATTACAAACGTTGTTTAGAGTTTACTTTTGAGGTTAGGTAAAATTGACCGTATAAATTTTAATTTATTTTTTACAATTAGTATTAATGTTAATGTAGTGCATTGTTGCAATTTTTAATTAAAATCTAAGTTTAAAGTTATTCAACTTTTTCTACTTACAATTTCTCCAATTACAAATGCTGGTGGAGTTTATTTTTGAGGTTATATAAAATTGACCGTATAGATTTTAATCTATTTTTTACAGTTGATACTACTGTTGTTAGGTTAGGTTAGGTTAGGTTAGGTTTGGATAACAATCTTTTCCGACACTTTGTTGTTGACAATAACGGTTGCAGCTTGGTTTTTATATAAGTTGGCCAACAGTCTTACATTTTTGTCCTTTAAGCCAATTTTTTTTTATAATTGTAACAATTTTTCTATGCTGTATTTGATTGAAAGCCTTCGGATAGTCAATGAACCATATGTTTATCGGTTTTCCTACATCCCAGCAACGCTGTAAAATACAGGGAGTTTATAAATTAATGGGATTATGTAATCACTTTAAATGTGCCGCTTTTTTTAAATTGTCCACTACATTATTTGTTTTGACAGATCAACTTTGACAGCTGTCAAGCAAACATATGTAGTATAGTAAACAATTTTAAAAAGGCGGCATATTTAAAGTTATTACGTAATCCCATTCATTTATAAACTCTCTGTAGTTTGTATGCCGAATAGTGCTTTTGTAGTTCCTAGACCGCCTTTAAAGCCAAATTGCTCTTTGTATATTATTTCTTCAAACTTTTGATTAATGCGGTTTTGTACAATGCACAATAATAGTTTTAAGGTGTGGCTTATAAAACTAATTAATTGATACTCACTAGAAGATTTTGCGTTAGTTTTCTTAGGAATAAGTATAAAGGTAGATTTTAATCAGTCTTTTGAGATCTGTCTTGTGTTATAAATTTAATTGAATATTTGTGTAATAATTGTAATGTTTCATCGTCTAGAAGTTCAATTCCTTTAGTATTTGGTGTAAACTTTTCGTATTTGATTGTCTTCTAGCCTTTTCTAAGCCTTGCTTTCCTATTTTAAGAGTTGAAGACATCTTTTTTGTTTAGGATATGTGCATTCTTTAACATTTTGTGCACCTTAAATTTATTGTGTTTTTGTTGAAGTTTTTTATTTTCTTGTTTAAACTTGATTTTGTCTCTGTCTTTTCATGCACAACGTCTTTTCATTAAGTCTGTTATTTCATTTGTCACCCAAAACTGCTTTTCAGCTTGCGTTGTACCTTTTAGACTTTTTATCATAAACATTATTTGTAAAAAAAAACTATTGTTTATTAAAAAAACTAATAAAGTTTTATATATCATGTCATTTTGATTGCCAAAATAGCCAAATTTCACTTAAATTAAATTAGAAAACTCTTATTACTATCAAATTAACCATTTTATGCATTAAACGTCATTAATGATTGTTTTGTAAGAAACTAAATTGCAAAATTTATACTTTTTCCAGTTTGATCTAATATAAAACACTAGGTTAATGTCTTCATTTCTTTATAGTTGTTGGTTCCTACGTCCTCTCATATCTGTTTTATGTAGTCTAATCTCTATTTTCCTTTGCATTTATTTCTCTCTGCCATGCTTTCTATAACTCGCTTTATAATTCCTTTGTGCCTAAGAATATGTTCTACCATTCTGTGCATTTGTAATAACTTCAGAGCATGATGACAATCAATAGTTTCAACTAAAGTTAACCACTAAACGCCCGAGTATTTGTAAATTAATTATTTGATAACAAACACTTAACTCCAGGGTACAATGACAGTCAATAGTTTTAACTGAAGTTGCCCACCTGTCCGCATAAGTGTTTGCTAACAAAAGATTGCATACAAACACTCTGGAGGGTACCACTAGAGCATTCATTATAACGGTCAATAGTTTTAACTATAGTTGCCCACCTAATCTCCCGGCTGTTGCATACAATCTTTTGATAACAAACATTTGAGCGAGTAAGTGGGCAACTCCAAAGCATGTGGTCAACAGTTTCAACTATAGTTGCCCACCAATCCACCCGAAGACTGGTTATTAAGAGACCAAACACAAACATTTAAAGGGGTAAGTCCACAGCATTATAACGGTCAGGTCAATAGTTTCAACTAAAGTTGCTAACCTACCCAAGTGTTTGTGTACAATATTTTGATAACAAACACAAACTGAAGTTGCTTACCTACCCACTCAAGTGTTTGTAAATCATTCTTTTGATAACAAACATTTGGGCGGGTTTGTTATTAAAAGATTGATTTACAAACACTCGGGCGGGTAATTTCAGAACATGATGACAATCAATAGTTTCAACTAAAGTTGACGCCACACCCAAATGTTTGTTAATTAATATTTTAATAACAAACACTTGGGTGGGTGGGTAGGCAACTCCAAAACATGATGACGGTCAATAGTTTTAACTAGAGTTGCCTACACACCCGCCCAAGTAATTGTTACCAAAAACTTAGTTTACAAACACTCGGGTAAGTATCTGCAGAACATGACGATGGTCAATCATTTTAACTAGAAATGCCCAGCCACCCGCTTAAGTGTTTGCTATGAAAATATTGAATACAAACACTTAGAAAAGTAACTCTAGAGCATTAAAATGGTAAATAGTTTTAACTAAAGTTGCCTACTTTCCCAAGTATTTGGACACAATCTTTGGATAACAAACATTTGGATGGGTGGATGGGCAACTCTAAAGCATGATCACAATCAATAGTTTTAATTGGAGTAGCCCACCCACCCACCCGAGTGTTGGATGTCAAAAGATTGAACACAAATATTTGGGCAAGTAACTCTAGAGCATTATAACGGTCAATAGTTTGAACTAAAGTTGCTCACCTACACCTCGAGTGTTTGTATACAATCTTTGAATAACAAACACTTAGATGGAAAAGTAAGCAACTCCAGAGCACAATGAAGATCAATAGTTTGAACTGATGTTACCCACCCACCAGCCCAAATGTTTGTTAGCAAAAGCTTAGTTTACAAACACTCGGGCAAGTAACTGCAAAACATAATAATGGCCAATTGTTTCAATTAGAATTGCCCATCCACCTAGCCGAGTGTTTGATGATAACAAACACTTGGGTGAGTGGGTGGGCAACTTCAAACCATGATAACGGTCAATAGTTTTAACTAAAAACCCTCCAGACTGTTTGTTATCTAAAGATTGAATAAAAACCATTGAGAGGGTAACTCTAGAGCATTATAACGGTCAATAGTTTTAATTAGAATTGCCTACATACTCTTCTGAGTGTTTGCATACATTTTTTTGATAACAAACTCTTAGGTGGGTAGGTGGGCAACTCTAGAGGATAATGACTGTTACAATTTGCAACTAGAGTTGTTCACTCAGCTTCTTAAGTGTTTGGGTGGGTGGTCAAGTCTAAATCATGATAAAGATCAATAGTTTCAACTAGAGTTGCACAGTCACTCACCCAAATAAGTGTTAGTTATCGAGAGATTGAATACAAACACTCGAGAGGATAACTTAAAAGTATTATAACGGTGAATAGTTTGAACTAAAGTTGCTACCACCTTCCTAAGTGTTTGTATACAATCTTTTGATAACAAACACTTGGGCGGGTGGGTGGGCTACTCTAAAGCATGATGACGGTCATTATTTTTAACTAGAATTGCTCACTTACCCACCCAAGTGTTTGCTATTAAAAGATTAAATACAAACACTTGGGAAAGTAATGCTAGAGCATTATAACGGTCAATAGTTTAAACTAGAGATGCTCACCTACCTTCCTAAGTGTTTGTTTTCAATCTTTTGATAACAAATACTTGAGTAGGTGGAACTCCAGAGCACGATGACAGTCAAAAGTTTCAACTGAAGTTGCTCACTCACCCGCCTAAGTGTTTTCTACCAAAAAATTGAATACAAACATTTAGGAAAGTAATTTTAGAGCATTATAACGGACAATAGTTTTAACTAGATGCACACCTACCTTCCCTAGTGTTTGTATACAATCTTTTGATAACAAACATTTTTTGGGCGGGTGGGTGGGCATCTATAAAACAAAATAACGGTCAATAGTTTTAATTAAAGTTACCCACCAACAAACGATTAATTTACAAACACTTGGGAAAGTAACCTCAGAGCATAATAACAATCAATAGATTCAACTAAAGTTGATGTCTATACGTCCGAGTGTTTGTTAATTATTTTTTTAAAAACATATCTTGAAAAGGTGGTCAAACAACTTCTATGCACAAAGACGGTTAATAGTTTTAACTAAAAATGCTCACCTAACCTTCTAAGAGTTTGTATAACAATCTTTTGATAACAAACAATTGGGTGGGTGGGTTGGCATTTCCAAAGCATGATAACAGTCATTAATTTTATTTGGAGTTGTCCACCAACTCATCCAAGTGTTTGTTATCAAAAAATTGAATATAGACACTTAAGAGGGTAACTCTTGAGCATTATGAAGGTCAATAGTTTCAACTAGAAATGCACTCCTACACTCCCAAGTGTTTGTATAAAATCTTTTCATAACAAATACTTGGGCGGGCAATTCTAGAGACAATGATGGTAATTAATTTCAACTAAAGTTGCTCACCTACCCAGCCGAGTGTTTGTATACAATCTTTGGATAACAAACATTTTGGCTGGTAAGTGGGCAACTCTAAAGCAATTTCTTATCCACCCACCCAAGTGTTGGTTATCAAGAAATTGAACACAAATATTTGGTAACTCCAGAGCATTATAACAACCAATAGCTTTAGCTAATATTCCTACCTACTCTCCTAAGTATTTGCATACAAACTTTTGATAACAAACATTTGAGCGGATGAGTTGGCATTCCAGAGCATGATAAAATTGCCTACCTACCCACCCGTGTGTTGGTTATCAAGAAGAAATAGTTGGTAGGGTAGGTGGGCAATTTTAGAGCATGATGACGGTCAAAAGTTTAAGCTGGAGGTGCCCACACATCCGCCCAGAGATTTGTTATCAAAAGTTTAGTTTACAAACACTCGGGCAAGTAACTGCAGAACATGATATTGGTTGATAATTTTAAATAGAGTTGTTCACCTATCTACCCAAGTGTTTGTATACAATCTTTAGATAACAAACACTTGGGTGGGTGGTTGGGCAACTCCTGATTATGACAAAAGTCAATTGTTTCAACTGGAGCACCTACCCAAATGTTGCTTATCAAAAGATTAAACATAAATGTTTGAGCAATTAACTCTAAAGCACTATCAAAACGAAAAATAGTTTTATCTAGAGTTGCCCACCTATCCTCCAAATTTTTAATAACAAAAACTTGCGCGGGTAGGCGGGCAACTCCATAACATGATGACGGTCAATAGTTTTATTTGAAGTCGCCCACCCACCCACCCACCCAAATGTTGATTATCAAAAGATTGAACACAAATATTTGAGCGGGCAACTCTAGAGCATTATATCGATCAAGGGTTTTAATTAGAGTTGCCCACCTACACTCATATGTGTTTGTATATAATTTGTAGATAACAAACACTTGAGTGGATAGGTAAGCAACTCCAAATCATAATGAAAGTCAATAGTTTCAATTAGAGTTGCCCACCCACCCGCCCAAGTGTTTGTTATCAAATGCTTAGTTTACAAACACTTGGGCGAGTAACTGCAGAACATAATAATAGTCAATAGTTGCAACTAGAGTTGCCCATCCACCCACTCGAGTGTTTGCGTACAATCTTTTGATAACAAACACTTTAGTGGGTGGGTGGCCAACTCCAAACTATAATGACGGTCAATAGTTTCAACTGTAGTTGCCCACCTACCAGCCCAAGTGTTACCAAAAATTTATTTTACAAACACTCGGGCAACTAGAAGTGTTCATTCACCCACCCAAGTGTTTGCTTACAAGCATTTGATAACAAACACTTGGTGAGTGGTTGAGCAATTCCAAAGCATGATGACGGTCAATAGTTTTAACTGGAGATTGCCCACCCACGTGTTTGTTACCAAAAACTTAGTTTACAAACACTTTGACCAGTAACTGCAAAACATATTGATAGTCAATAGTGGCAACACGAGTTTCCCATTCGCCTATATGAGTGTTTGCGTATAATCTTTGATAACAAACACTTGGGTAGGTGGTTGGGCAACTCCAAAACATGATGACGGTCATTAGTTTTAAATAGAGTTGTCCACCCATCCACTTAAGGTTTGCGTACAATTTTTTGATAACAAACACTTGAGTAAGTGGGTGGGCAATTCCTAAGCATGATGACGGTCAATAGTTTTAACTGAAGTTACCCACCCACCCGCTCAAATTTTGGTTATCAAAAGATTCAACACAAATATTGGGTGGGTAACTCTACTAGAGTTGCCCTTTTACCTAAATATCCGGCTTTAAACTGTTAGAATGTGCAACATTTTATTTATAAAATGTCAAAAATAGCAAAATTTTGCTAAAAATCTTGACAAAAAGCACCAAAATTTGATAGACGATTGTTAAAAATAACAAATTTGTATTAAAAAAATAAAAGATTCTACTCATAAAATGTCAAAAATAGTAAAAACCTGCCATAAAGTATAAAAGTATTGTCCAAAAGTACAAAAAATTACCAGAAACAGTTAAAAAATGCCTTAATTTGTTTATGAAAGTCAAAAAATCCAATTATAAACTAATCAATTAAAATAAAACGATTAAATATGCAAAAATCTGTCTATAAAATGTTAAAAATAGCAGAATTAGACCTTAAAATTTCAAAACAAATGTCAGAAAGCACTGAAATCTGACTCTAAATTTCCAAATAGTATAAAAAAATGTTAAAAATAGCATAATCCAGATATAAATTATAAAAAATTTTTTTTAGAAAAACTAAAACCACCCATAAACTGTTGAAAAGTACAACATTTTATTTATGGAATGTTAAAAATAGCAAAATTTGGCTATCAGGTGTAAAAATCTTGTCAAAAAGCACCAAAATTTGATTGACGACTGTTAAAAATAACAAAATTGTATTAAAAAAATAAAAGATCCTATTCATAGAATGTCAAAAATAGTAAAAACCTGCCATAAAGTATAACAAATAATGTCAAGAAATACAAAAATTCACCAGAAACAGTTAAAAAATGCCAAAATTTGTTTATGAAAGTCAAAAAATCAACTTATAAAATAAATTAATTAAAATATTTTCAATAAAAATTATTAAATATGCGAAAATCTGTCCATTAAATGTCAAAAATAGCTAAATCCGACCGTGAAATTTCAAAACAATTTCAGAAAGCACCAAAATCTGGCTCTAAACTTGTAAATAATATAAAAAAAATTTAATAAAATTTTAAAAATATTGTTAAAAAAAACCAAAACCATCCATAAACTGTTGAAAAATGCAAAATTCTTCAACAAAATGTCAAAAATAACAATGTAGGCTAAATAATATCAACATTTTTTATAAAAAATCAAATATAGTAAAATCAAATTGTCATACTTTAAGGCCGGATTATTGTTAAAAAGCCCAAAACTACTTACAAAAAAATAAAATAAAAATTTGGTTTTAAACTGATAAAAAGTGCAAAATTCTTTTTATAGAATGTCAAAAATCTTATCAGAGAACACTAAAATTTAGTCATAAACTGTTGAAAAATGCAAAATTCTAATCATAAAAGTTCAAAATACCTAAATCCTTTCATAAAACATTGAAATATTTCCAATTAAAACTAAAATCTGGCCAAAAGCAATTTAAAAGTGAAAAATTCTGTTTAAAAAGTTTAAAAACAGTTAAATCTGAACTTTAAACATCGAAACATTGTCAGAAAAATTAATAATATGGCCATATACTATTGAAAATAAACAGAATTCAAATGATATTCTTTGATAAATTTTCAGATCGTCAGCAAATAAAAAAAAGACAAAAAATTAATAGAATAAGAAAGATCAATAATAAAGAGTAAAACCAAAATTGGTCCACAACGAGATCCTTGAGGAACACCAGATAGAACAATAAAAATTATTAATTTTGACTCACTGAGTACGATTTTCCAAAAAGCTTGATGCAATAACATAATCATGAAAACTCAAAACCCAAAAACTTTGCAATCAAAATTCTATAGTTAACGCGATCAAAAGCTTTTAAAAAATCTGTGTAAATAGAATCAACTGATTTAAAGACTATTAAAAGATCATTTTTGTAACCAAACTGGCGTGAACTCAAAGTCTCTACAAGCTAAATAAAAATATTTTTTTTATTATAATGCCACTGAAAAAAAATCGGTGCATTAAAAATTTTATTGTCAAACTTTATTCATTAATTTAATAAAACTTAGTTTAAACTTATTACAGAAAATCTATAAGTGCATTTCTTGCTAAACTGTGTTAAATTTTTAATTAAAAACTCTAATAAACTGTAGGCTAATCAACCAGTTTACTTTTAACTAAAAGTAAAACCAACTTCTTATTAATTAGCAAATCTATAATAAAACATTTCAAGAACTGTATTTACATAAAACTTTAAATCCATTGAATAAAATTCAAAAGTTAAATATTAACTACAATAAGAAGATTATATATATTTAGAGAAAATTTAATGGAACTTTTATCACCGACAGTATTGCTTTTTTATGATGAAAACATTGAACCAGAAAGAAAATTGAAGTGTAATGGACAGTGGCTTTCACACAATGAACTACGAGACAATGCTTTAAAGAGGACAGCATGTTGTCCACCATAAACAACATTCGTTCGTAGCGTATGAGAGCTAATGTTATTTGCACACATGTTTAATTTACTTTTCCCGATTAAGTTAATTGAAAGGTTTAATTTCATTGTTAATTCAGACAGTTCAATTACATCAGACTTTAATCCAATCGAAATGATTCATATTTATTTGAAATCATTTTCTTTGTATATACACAATATAGAGGTTTTCAAACTTTTAAGTACTTGGTAAACTAACTACAATCTTAAATGTTGTTTACAAACAGATAAATTGGATAAAGTTTGCATCATTAATTGTGAATAGAATTAGATTTAAATATATGATCAATTATAAAATTGAATATAATAAAATAACTTATTACACCTGTAGGAACCTCTAATCAAAGCAAAACTTAATTAAATATTTAATTATAAAGAACTTAATATTGATATTAAATTAAATCAATTTATATTATTTTCTCACAAATTTAGTTATTAATCTTAGAAATTTAATACCTCAACTTAAACCTTTCATTTAAGTTTTAGCGACAAGACCGCAATATCAAAACATTAAATTACCTGAAAAGTTAGGCATGGATGCGAAGAGGACACCAACTTCAGCGTAACTCTGAGAATAGAGTTCGTCATGTTGTCTCTTCCTATTTCCAAGAAAGTGTTCAGCGACATGTGGGGGAAGTATGTTATAAACGAGTGCTTCGTTTCTGCGTCTCATATCCGTCGCACATTCCCTCTGCTCTTCAACTTCCGAGCGCCAGAGGAATAAAACCCTTGCTACTTGTTCCATCTGGAAAAGAATATAAAAAATATTTTGATAAAATATTCAGGTAAGGGAGTGGGCTTAAACATACGTGTCTGGCCAGGAATGCCAAGGCGAATGTGGCGATCAGAAGCAGGGCGGAGAGTGTATACTTTCCTTTTGTTAGGCTGAAAGTAGAAAATGAAAAACATTTATATTTTTAGAGTTTTAATTAAATACATTTTTTGCAATCAACGTCCCTCAAACTTTAGTGTATATTAAAATAAGCTTTTATACTGCATTAAATTAAGCTGGTATTTATTTATGCGCGGAAGTAAACTGTAGCCGGATATAATATAATTGCTTTTTGTTATTAAATTTCCTTTGCTAAACATAATTATTCCAATTTCTAAAACAAACATAGAATAACAACTAATTTCCACGTAGTGAGATGTCTTTTTATTGCGTTTTAGGTATGTTGAATGCTGTTCTGAATAATTTTATAACTGTTATTTCATTAGCAGATATAATACTTATTCTAACAATGTGCAATAATTGTTTTATTATGCTGCATGCTCTTAATTAAAATGATGTGCAACAAAAAGATTAAAATTTTATAAAAAAAATTAAAGCAAAAGTTTAAGTAAACAAAAATAGCAATAAATATTTTGTTTTTTTTTTCAAAAAATTATAAAAAAATGTTGAATTTTTAAAATGAATTTTTCAATTTTGCATATTGTTAAGCAATGTCTAAACTATAATTTGTATAAATTTTAAATAAATATTTATACGTTTGTGATTTTAGCGTCGTTATATGCAAACCTTAATTTTATTAAAAACAATTTTTTTTATAAAATTTCCAAAAAATACTTTAAATTGTTTTAAATACTTTTTGAGTTCTGCATATTTTTAAGCAATGTTAAAATTATAATTTGTAAAAATTTTGATTAAATAATTCAAATTTGTGAGCTCAGAGTCGTTATGTTCAAAGATTCAATTTATTAAAAATCTAGGTTTTTTTCAAAAATTTACAAAAATTATTTTGAGTTTCTAAAATTAATTTTTGAGTTTTGAATATTGTAAAGCAATGTCTAAATTATGGATTGTAAAAATTTTGGATAAATAATTCAAAATTTGTGATTTCAGCGTCGTTATCTGCAAGAATAAAATTTATTAAAAATTCAAGTTTTTTTAAAAACTTACAAAAATTACTTTAAATTTTATAAATTAATTTTTGAGTTTTGCATATTGTTCAACAATGTATAAATTACGCTTTGTAAAATTTTTGAATAAATATTTCATAATTTGTGACCTCAGCGTCGTTATGTGTAAAGTTTGAACTTTTTAAAAACCTAAGTATTTTTTCAAAAATTTATAAAAATTATTTTGAGTATTTAAAATTAATTTTTGAGTCTTAGATATTGTTAAGCAATGTCTAAATTATAATTTGTAAAAATTTTGAATAAATAATTCAAAATTTGTAACTTCAGCGTCGTTATCTGCAAGAATAAAATTTATTAAAAATCCAAGTTTTTTCAAAAATTTACAAAAAATACTTTACATTTTTTAAATTAATTTTTGAGTTTTGCATATTGTTCAACAATGTATAAATTACGCTTTGTAATTTTGAATAAATAATTCATAATTTGTGACCTCAGCGTCGTTATGTGTAAAGTTTGAACCTTAAAAACCTAAGTTTTATTTCAAAAATTTATATAAATTATATTGAGTATTTAAAATTAATTTTTAGATATTGTTAAGCAATGTCTAAATTATAGTTTGTAAAAATTTCGAATAAATAATTCTAAATTTGTAACCTCAGCGTCGTTATCTGCAAGAATAAAATTTATTAAAAATCCAAGTTTTTTCAAAAATTTACAAAAAATACTTTTAAATTTTTGAATTATTTTTTAAATTTTCAACAATGCGGAAAATAAGTTTTGTAAAAGTATTGAATAAATAATTCAAAATTTGTGACCTCAGCGTGCAAGAAAGAAATTTATTAAAATTCCATATTTTTTCAAATATTTACAAAATATATTTTGAATTTTTAAAACTAATTTACAGGTTTTGCATATTGTTAGGCACTGTCTAAATTATGTTTTGTAAAATTTTTGAACAAAAAGTATAAAATTTGTGACCTCAGCGTTGGTATATGCAAAGCTTGAACTGATTGAAATCTGATATTTTTTTAAATTACAAAAATGGTTTTAAATTTTTTAAATATTTTTTAAATTTTAAAATTAATTTAATAGAAAAATAAGCAACTAATAGAAATATTTTTTTTGTTATAAAGTTAGTATAACTGTACAATTTACATTTATTTAAAAACAAACATATATGGTGCATGCGCCGGGCACAATAGTTAATTAGATCAATTTAGATTAAACTATGTTATTGTTGCCCCATATCCAACAATTACATTATTTAGTTAAATCAATTATTTCAATCGACAAGTTATCAATAACAGCAAATATTTCTGTTTAGTTTTATTAATATTACATACAAAATAATTTCAGATTATTACAATATAAATTCAATTATTGATTCCTATGATTCTGTGCGCGTTTGTTGATAAAAATTATATGCTTGTTTATCTATTGAAAATGTAAAAAAATCTGTTTGTTCAAAATTCATAAATCACTTTTAAAGTAGAAAATATTTTTCCGCTTCTATTTTGTAATAAAAAGTAATTACATTTTATTACAAAATACAAGCGGAATTAACAACATTTCTTTGCTTCTTTTTTTGCAATTAAAAGTAATGTTTTATAGCGATAAAAAAAATTTTAGTTTTTATTTTTTTAATAAAAAAATATATTATTAAATCCGCAATTTTTTTTTTGTTTGTAAAACTTCGGTTTATTGTATAGAAAATAAAAATGTTTAGTGTCTAAACTAAAAAAAAATCTAGTACCACAGTTTTATAAAAGTCTAAACAAAACAATTTTGGTAGTACCGTCATTTTAAGTGTAGAACTAAACATGTTTACTAATATTACCGTTTTTAGTGTCTAAACGAAAAAAAAGTTTGGTAGTACTATGGTTTTTTAGTGTCAAAGCAAAACAATTTTGGTAGTACCTACCGCAAATTTTTGAGTTTAGAAAATTAAACAATTTTATATTTCTACAAATTTTTAGTGTTTAGTCAAAAGAATTAAAATAGTTTTTAGTGCAAAAAATGAGAAAATAGTAGTCCTATTTTTAGTGTCTTAAACAAAAAAATCTTGGTCGTATCAACATTTTTTAATGTAGAAACTAAAAAAATAATATTTTGATGATTTTTTAGAGTTTAAACATAAAAGTTGTGGTAGTACCATAGATTTTTAGTAATAAAATTGTGAAAATTTAAAAGTTTTACGTTTTTATTATCTAAACAGAATAATTTCAGTAGTACTACAAGATTAGTGTAAAAAAATAAAAGAAGTTAGTAGTTCTACCAATTTGTTATTGTCTAAACAAAAGAATTTTGGTAGTAACGCAACGTTTGAGTATAGAAAACTAAAGTCATTCCACAATTTTTTTGTGTTTAAACAAAAGAATTAAATTAGTTCTACAATTATTAGTGCAAGAATAAAAAAGTGTCTAACCAAAAGAATTTTGGTGGTTCCAAAGTTTTTTATGTAAAAAATAATCTTGGTTTTTTAAAGTTAAAGTTAAACATACAAGTTTTGGTAGTACCAAAAATTTGTTAGTATAGAAAATATAAGATTTTAATAGTTTTATTATTCATCGTTTATTAATTACTAATATTATAATAGTTTTACGTTTTTAAAGTCTAAACAGAATTTTGGTAGTACTACGTGATTTAATGTAGAAAATAATAAAAGTTAGTAGTTCAATATTTATTTAGTGTTTGAACAAAAAAAATTTGGTAGTACCGCAATTTTTAAGTGTAGAAAATTAAACAATTTAGTAACTCTACCAATTTTTAGTGTTTCAAGTAGTACTACGGTTTTTAGTGCAAAAAATAAAAATAATAAATAGTCTTATTATTGCTTAGTGTCTAAAGGAAGAATTGTAAGTGTAAAGTGTATTTTTGTATTTTTTAATTGAAAAATAATTTTATGCTATTTTAGAGTTTAAAGATAAGAGTTTTAGTAGTACCACAGATTTTTTACTAGAAAAAATAAAAAGGTTTAATAATTTTACGTTTTTTAAGTCTAAACAGTATAATTTTAAATAAAAATAAAAATAGTAGTTCTACCGTTGTCTGAATTAAAGAATTTTGGTAGTACCGCTATTTTTGAGTGTAGAAAATTATCAATTTATTAATTTTACAAATTTTTTGTGTTTAAACAAAAGTAGTACTACTGTTTTTAATGCAACAAATGGAAAAAATAATTAGTTCTATTGTTGTTTAGTGTCTAAACAAAAGAATTTTGGTTGTACCATGTAGAAACTAAAATATAATAAAATATTTTCATAAACTTTTAGAGTTTAAACATACATTTTTTGGTAGTACCTCAATATAAAAAAAAATAATAGTTTTACGTTTTTAGTATCTAAACAGAATAATTTTGGTAGTACTACAGGATTTAGTATAAAAAATGAAAGAAATTAGTAGTTCTATCGTTATTTCGTGCTTGAAAAAATAAATTTTGGTAGTACCGCAATTTTTGAGTATAGAAAATTTAACAATTTAATAACTTTATAAATGTTTTGTGTTTAAACAAAAGAATTAAAGTATTACTATAGTTTTTAGTGCAGAAAATGAGAAAAATAAGTAGTTCTATTGTTGTTTAGTGTCTAAACAGCAAAATTTTGGTCTTACTGCAGCTTTTTAATGTAGAAACTAAAAAAATTAACATTTTCATGTTTTCATGTTTAAACATAAAAGTTTGAGTAGTACCATACAAAAATTTAGTGTAAACAATAAAAGAAGTTAGTAGTTCTACCGTTTTCTTAGAGTTTGAACAAAAGTATGTAATAATTCTACGTTTTTTGTGTCTAAATAGAATAATTTTAGTAGTACTACAGGATTTAGTATAAACAATTAATAATTCTACAAATTTTTAGTGTTTAAACAAAAACATTAAAGTAGTCTTACGGTTCTTAGTGCAAAAAATAAAAAAATATATGTAGTCCTATCGTTATTTAGTGTCTACAAAAAAAAAAAAGGTCGTATTGCAGTTTTTAATGTAGAAACTACAGAAAATTAATATATTTATAGGTTTTTAAAGTTTAAACATTAGAGTTTTGGTAGTACCACCAATTTTTTAGTGAAGAAAATATAAAAATGTATTAATTTTACGTTTTAAAATCTAAAAAAAATAGAAGAATAAGTAGTACTACCGTTGTTTAGTGTCTAAATAGAAAAAAAATTGGTCGAACCAAAGTATTTTTAATGTAAAAATTAAAAAAAATTATAATTATAATTATATAGTTTTTTAGAGTTTAAAATTTGTTACCAAATAATAATTTTGCGTTTTTAGTGTCTAAACAAAACATTTTTGGTAGTACTACAAAATTTAGTGTAAAAATAAAACAGTTAGCAGTTCTACTGATTTTTTAATTTCAGAATTAATTAATTTTGGTACTACTGCAATTTTTGAATGTAGTAAATTAAACAATTCAGTAATTCAACAAATTCTTAGTGTTTAAACAAAAGAATTAAAGTAGTACTTCGGTTTTTAGTGCAGAAAATAAGACAAAAAAGTAGTTCTATCGTTGTTTAGTGTCTAAATAGAAATTTTATGTCGTAGCAGTTTTAAATGCAAAAACTAAAAAAGTAATATTTTCATATTTTTTTTAGAGTTTAAACACAAGAGTTTTGGTAGTACCTCAGATTTTATAGTAAAAAAAATATGAAAATTGACTAATTTTACGTTTATGATGTTTAAACAAAATAATTTTGGTAGTACTGTGTAGAAAATAAAACAGTTTAGTAGTTCTACCGTTTTTTTAGTATCTGAACAGAAGAATTTTAGTAGTACTTTAGATTTTTTAATATAACTTTTATGTTTTTTAATTTATCGCAGTTTTAAATTAAAATTTAAATGTCTAGCCTAAAAAAAACGTTTATAGTACTACGGTTTTTAGTGTAAAAATGAAAAAAGTTGTAATTTTATCATTTTTATTATCTAACCAAAAAAAAATTGATAGTACCGCGGTTTTTAAAAATAGAAAAAAAAAACTTTATTGAATAAATAGCAAAATTTTAGTAGTAACTCAAGTTGTAGTGTCTTAACAGAAGCATTTTGGTAAAATCTCGGTTTTTTTAGAGTAGAAAAAGAAACAATTCAGTAGTTTTACAGATTTTTAGTGATTAAACAAAAGAATTTTAATATTACCACAGTTTTTAATGTCTAATTATAAAACCTTTTGCCAAACTGCGGTTTTTTAATGTAAAAACTAAGAAAACTTAGTGGTTCCATAGGTTTTTAGAGTTTAAACAGAAGAATTTTGGTAGTACTACAAATTATAAATTAAAAAAAATAAAAAATAGTACTGCAGTTTTTTTAGTAGAGAAAATGTAAAAAATATGTATTTTTAAATTTTTTTAGTGTCTTAACAAAATAATTTTAGTAGTACTATAATTTTTTTAATGTTTATACGGAAGAATGATAGTAGTAACGCGGTTTTTGAGTGTATCAAAAGTATAAAATTAGTATTTTTATCGTTTTTAATGTCAAACCAAAAAAAAATTTAGTAATACTAAAATTATTATGTTAAGACACTAAAAAATTTAAAAATACATATTTTTTACATTTTCTCTACTAATAAAACTGCAGTTAAACAGAAAAGTTTTAGTAGTAGTACAATTTTTAGTCTAAACTAAAAAAAATTAATAGTATCGCAGTTTTTTAATTAAAAAAATTATAAAATTTAGTATTATAACGTTTTTTATGTCTAAACAAAAGAATTTTAGTAGTACTGCAATTTTTTAGAGTCTAAACAAGATTACAAAAAAATTTTGATAGTACCACAGTTTTTGAATGTAGAAAAAAAACACAATTTAGTCTTTTCATGAGTTTTTAAGGTGCTAATAAAAATATGTTTGTACTACCAAAGTTATAATTGTGGAAATAAAAGAATTTAATAGTTCTACCGTTTTTTTGTGTTTAAAAGAAAGAATTTTGGTACTACTTCAGATTAATCAGTGTAGAAAATTAAAAAAAAAAACTAACGTTTTTTTGTTTGGACTTAAAAAAATTAAAACCTTTGTTTTAATGTTAAAAAAAGAATTTTCATTATACTTCAATTTTGAAGTAGTACTACCGTTCTTAAAGTCTAAACAAAAAAAAACGCTGTTTTTTAGAGTTTAAATAAAATTAATTTAGTAATATTGCAGTTTTTAAAGGTACTAACTATTAAAAAATAAGTAGTTCTACAGTTTTTTAATGTCTAAACATTTTTTTGATAGTACTACTGTTTTCTATTGTTTAACAAAACAATGTTGGTAGTATTGTTGTTTCTTAGTGTAGAAAAAAGTTTTTTTTATGATTTTATAGTTTCTTAATGTTTCAAATTTAAAAATGATAATACTACGCTTTGCACTGCATAAAATAAGAAAATGAAGTAGTTCTACTGTTTTTTAGGGTTTGTACAAAAAAAATTTGATAGTACTTCAGATTCTTTAGTTCAACTTTAGTAGTTTTTATGTTTTTAGTGTCTAAGAAAAAAAATGTATAAAGTACCGCGGTTTTAAATTAAAATTTAAATGTCTAGCCTAAAAAAATGTTTGTAGTACTATAGTTTTTAGTGTAAAATAAAAAAAGTTACCGTTTGAGGTTTATGAAGTAAAAAAAATGATTGTACCATGATTTTTAATGTTTTAACAGAAAAATTTTGGTAGTACCGTAATTTTTTAATAGAAAATAAAGTATTTTTACAGATTTTTAGTGTTTTTTTGTATTATCACAGTTTTTAGTGAAGAAAATGAATAAATTAAATAGTCTTTCTGTTTATAGTGTCTAAACCAACAATTTTAAGTAAAAGAGTTTTGTTAGTACTACAATTTATAGTAAATAAACGGATATTTTTTAATAGTACAGCAGTTTACTAGTAGAAAAAATGTAAAATTTTTTTAATGTTTTAACGAAATAATTTTAGTAGTACCATGATTCTTTTGATGTCTATACGGAAGAATATTTGTAGTAAGGAAGTTTTTGAGTGTATACAAATTTGAAATTTAGTAATTTTATCGTTTTTAATGTCAAAACAAAAAAAAAATAGTAGTGTAACTATGGAAAGAACTTTTGGTAATACAGCGGTTCTTGTGTGTAGAAAAAAAAAACAATTTAGTAGTTATACAGATATTCAGTGTTTAAACAGATAAATTTTGGTAGTACCAACATTTTTAAAGTAAAAAATTTAAAAAAATAATAATCCCAGTAGAAAAGTTTTAGTAGTACTACATATCTTTAGTCTAAACAAATAAAAATTAATAGTACCAAAAAATTTTATTAAAAAAAATATAAGAATTAGTATTTTCACGTTCCTTAATAGCTAAACAAAAGAATTTTAGTAGTACTACAATTTTTAGTGTCTAAACAAAAAAATTTTGATAGTACTACGGCTTATAAATGTAGAAAATAAATTTTAATTTAATTTTTAATGTACAAACAAAAAAAATTTTGTAGTACCTAGGTTTTAATTGTAGAAATGAAAGAATTTAGTAGTATCTCAGTTTGTTAGTGTTATAAAAAAAGAATTTTATATTCATGTGCAGAAAAGTTAGAACAATTTATAATTTTTTGTTTGGACATTAAAAACAATTGGTTTAATGTTTAATGGTTTTAAATGTAGAAAATAAAATATGTAGACAGTACTACTGTTTTTTAAAGTTTAATAAAAAAAAAGTTGTGTAGTATTGAGCTTTCTTAGTGTTTAATAAAATCAATTTGGTAATAACGCGGTTTTTAAAATTAAAAAAATAAAAATAAATAGAATTTCCAGAGTTTTAACAAAAGAGTTTTTGTAGTACCACTGTTTTCTATTGTTTAACTAAAAAAATGTTGTTAGTACCGCTGTTTTTTTAGTTATTTCATAATTTTTTAGTGAATAAATTAATAAAAATTTTGTAGTACTACAATTTTTACTGAAGAAAATTTAATAGTCCTACTATTTGTAGTGCTTAAACAAAAAAGTTTACGTATTTTCAATGTTAAAACTAAAAATTTTTTCAGAAAATAAAAAAAATTTTAGTGGTTTTTATGTTTTTTAGAGTTTAGTCAAAAAAAATTTAGTAGTACCGCAGATTTTTAATGTAGAAAATAAAAAAAATTGTTCTAAATTTTAAGCAGAAAGTTTGGTAGTACCAAAACTTTTTAGCGCAATTTTCTGGTAACAAAATCAAGAAAATTTAATGTTTTTACAGTTTTTTATGTGTCTCAACGGAAGATAATTAGATTAGTAGTAATACCACGGTTGTTGAATTAAGAAAATAAAAAATTTTAATAGTCCCTATGTTTTTTAATGTCTTAAACATAAGAAGTTTGAAAGTAATGCGGTTTGTAAAGTAAAAAAAAAAAAAAATTAAAAATCCTACCGTTTGTTAGTGTTTAAACAAAGAAACTTTGGTAGTACTATTGTTGTTAGTGTGTAAGCAAAAGATTTTAATTTTTTTAATAAAGAAAATAAAATAAAATCATCATATTTACCATTTTATTGTATTCAAACAGCAGAATTTATTAAATAGTACTTAAATTTTTTAGTAAAACATTCAGTAGTACAAGATCTTAATTTTTAGTGTAGAAAATATTAAAAAAATGTAATATTTCATTTTTTTGTCAAAACGGAATTTTTTTGTTAGTACCACAATTATTATTGTATTAAAAGGAAGAATTTTGATAGTATAATATTTTTTTAGTACAAAATTTAATAAACTTTAGTAATATCAATATTTTTTAATATTTAAACAGAAGAATTTCGGTAATATCATAGTTTTTAACAAGCTTGAACAAAAAATATTGATTGTATCACAGTTAAAAAAAAAAAATAGTTTTTAATACTTTTTTATGTCTTATTAAAAGATTTTTAGTATATAATAAAAAAAATATTAGTAGTTTCAATAATTTTTAGTGTCTAAATAGCAAAACTTTGGTGGTAATGTAATTTTTTATTGTAAAAAATGATTAAACTTAGTAGTTTTGCGGTGTCTAAACACAAGAATTTTGGTAGTACTGTTTTATAGTGTATAAACATTAAAAGTAAGGTTTTTAGTGTAAAAATTAAAAAAAAAATGTAGTGCTAAGGTTTTTTAATAAATTAACAGAAAAGTTTTTGTAAAAAATTAAGTAGTTTTATAGTTTAAACGAAAGAATTTTATTGGTACCTTGGTTTTTTGGTATATAAAATAAAAAAACTCAGTATTTCTACAATTTGTTAGTGCCTAAATAAATAAATTTAGTAAAAAAAAAATAGCATTTCTACGGGTTTTTAGTGTCTAGACAGAAAAAGTTTAGTAGTATTACAGTCACAAAATAACAGAAGAAATAGTAGTACCAAAGTTATTTGTGTATAAATTATAAAAAATTTAGAAGTACCATAGTTTTTAGTGTTTAAAAAAAAAAGTTCTAAATTTACTTTAGTTATTGTAGAAAAAAAAATTTCTTTAATTTAAACAGACAAAAGTTTAACAGTTTTATAGTGTCTAAACAGGAAAGTTTAGATAGTACTAAAATTTTTAAGTGTATAAACCAAAAAATGTTAGTAGTACCGCTGTAAAATATTAGAAAAAAATTGTGGTTTTATGGTTATCTAGTGCCCAAACCAAAGAATATTAAAAAAATTAGTAATTTCACAATTTTACCAAAAGAATTTTGATGGAAATTTGGTTTAATGGTGTAAAAAATTTAAAAAAATTTGTAGTTTTACGGTTTTTTAGTGCATAAACAGAAAAATTCGGATAGTGCTATAACTTTTTAGTATACAAACGTAAAAACTTTGGTAGTACCGCTACTGATTATTATTGATTATAAGAAATGTTAGTAATTCTACGGTTTTTTATTGTTTAACCAGAAATATTTAATTGTACTTTAGTTTTTGGTATTGAAAATTCATTAATTCTACAATTTAAAAGAATTTTTGTAATTATGCGATTATTTAGTGTAAAAATTAAAAAAAAAAAATAGTTTTAATGTTATTGTATAGTTTAAACAAACAAATGTTAGTAGTACTATAGTTTTTGACTGCCTAAACGGAAATTTTTTTGTAGTTCTACTGTTTTTAATGTCTAAATAGAAAAAATTTGATAAACCCACAGTTTCTTAGTGAAAATAAAAAAATAGTCCTACCGGTTTTTAGTATCTAAACAAAAATGATTTGGTACTACTATAGTTTGCTAGTGTCTTAAAAGAAAGAATCTTAATAGTATTACAGTTTTTTACTACACAAAAATAATTTTTTTAGTAGAATAAATTTCTTCACGTCACTTCTGTCTTCTACTTAAGAGTTTTGTCAGTTATTCTATCATGATTATTAGCTGCAATAACACAGAAGGTGGTAGTAACTTACTAATTTCTTTATGGCAAACACTTTGGGCGGGTGTATGTAAGTATTTGCTCAAACTTTATTCTTGTCCACCCGTCCAAGTGTTTGTTATAAAAAAAAACTAGTCACGCCACCTCTGTCTTTTACTTAATAAGATTTGTCAGTCATTCTGTTATAATTATTAACTGCAAGAACACGGGAAATAGTAGTAACTTTTAATTTCTTTATGACAAACACTTTAGAAAGTATTGGTAGTAGCATGAATTTATAGTGTAGAAAAAAAAATTAGTAGTAGTAGTACCGCTGTTTTTTATTGTCAAAACAAAAGAAGTTTTATAATTCTACGGTTTTTTAGTGTCTAAACAATATAAGTTTGGTAGTTCCGCGGTATTTTAATAAAAAAATTAAAAAAAATTAGTAATTCTAAAATTATTTTAGTTTCTAAACAGAAAAAGTCTTGTAGTACTAAAGTTTTTAATAAAAAAATAACAAAATAGTAGTTTTTTTGTTTTGTTTAAACAACAAAACCTTAACCTTAAAAAAATTTAAAAAATGTATTTTTCTGTTTTTTATGTCTAAACAGAATTTTTTTTATAGTACAACTGTTTTTGGTACAAAAAATGAAATAAACATTATAGTCCGTGTGTTTTTTATTGTTTTAACAAATTTTTTTTGTAGTTATAAAAAAAGAATAAAATGAGTAATTTCACAAATTTTTAATAACCAAACAAAAGAACTTTAGTACTCTCGCAGTTTTTAGTAAAGAAATTAGAAGCTCTACTAAGTTTTATTGACTTAACAAATAAAATATGTAGTACCGTTGTTTTATAGTGTCTAAACCAAAAAAGTTAAATAGTACCGCAATTTTTTTAGTGTCTAAACAAAAGAATTTTGGTAGTACTGCGGTTTTTAGTGTAGGAAATAAGAAAATTTAAAAGTTCTATAATTTCTAGTGTTTAAACTGAAGAATTTTTGTAGTACCATGTTTTTTTAGTGTAAAAATGAAAAAAATTATTAATTCTACCGTTTTTTTTATGGTTTAAACAAATAATTTTTGATAATGCCACAATTTTTAGTGTTTAAATATAATTTTTTTGGTAGTATCATAGTTTTATAGTGTTTTAAAATAAGATTTTTGGTAGTATAAATGTAAAAAATTAAAAAAAAATGTACTTTTACGGGTTTTTAGTGTTCAAATAGATAAATAGTGGTAGTACCGCAATTTTTTAATATAAAAAATGAGAAATTTTTAGTTTAGTAGTAATATTGGTGTACTACACACAATGCACTCCTGTCCTTGATATTTTACAATGCTATTGATTACGGTTAGTTAAATAAGAAGTCAGAAATTCAGTCATTATGTTAAAATTTTACCGTTTTTGTACATAAAAAAAAATTATTGTAAAATTATTACGACTTTTATTATTTTAATATATGCACAAACACTTTGTCAATTTAAATATGAAATTTTATAAAATTTGCCCAATTAATTTTTGTTTTACGACCAATTATGTTAAAATATTTCCGTTTTTTTACGTAAAAAGCTTACAAAATTTATTTTATTGCAAAAGTGTTACAACTTTTATAATTTTCATATGTTCACAAACATGTTGGCAAACTAAATATAAAATTTCATAAAATTCGCTCAATTAGTTTTTGTTTTATAATCGAATATGTTCAAATTTTACCGTTTTTTTTACGTAAAAAACTTCTAAAAATTTTTTATCGTAAAAACTTTTATAATTTTCATACATGCACAAACATTTTATCAAACTAAATATAAGATATCATAGAATTTTTCTAATTATTTTTTGTTTTACAACCGATTATGTTGCAAATTTACCGTTTTTTAACGTAAAACGCTTACAATTTTTTTTTTCGTTAAAATATTATAACTTTTCTTTTTTTCATATGTTCACAAACATTTTCTCAAACTAAACACAAAATTTCATAAAGATCGCCCGATTAATTTTTGTTTTATAACTAATTACGTTAAATTTTTACCGTTTTCTTACATAAAAGTTAACTAAAATCTCTTTATCGTCAAAATGTTACAACTTTTATAATTCCCATATGTGCACTAACAACATATCAAAGTAATTACCAAATTTCATAAAATTCACTGAATAAATTATTGATTTACAACCAATTATGTCAAAATTTTACCGTTATTTTAAGTAAAAAACTTACAAAAATTGTTTTCTTGTAAAAATATTACTAATTTTATATTTTTTACATATGAACAAACATTTTGTCAAACTAAATGTCAACTTTTATCAAAATCGTCCGATTAATTTTAGTTCTACAATCGATTATGTTCAAATTTTGTGTTTTATGTTTTTTTTTGACAGTTTGTGTCAATTTTGATTGTACTAAGTTTGAAAGTTTGTTTTTAATATTAAACAAAAACATTTGACAGTTTGTGCCAAAAACAATTTATAGACAATTTGTGTCAAAATTGACAAGTTGTGCTAAATGAAAGTATGTCAAATTTGTGTCAATATTGACAATTTGTACTAAATACCAGGTTATTCCAAGTTTGTGACAAATTTGACAGTTTGTGCTAATTAACAGCTTTTGTTATGTTTGACAGTTTGTGTCAAAATTGACAATTTGTGTTAAATAATATTTTATGTCAAATTTAACAGTTTGTATTAAACAACAACTTTTGTTAAGTTTGACAGTTTGTTCTAAATAAGAATTTATCTCAAGTTTGACAGTTTAACTTTAACTTTTACATATGACAATTGACAGTACGTGTCAATTTTAGTTTAGTTTACTATTTATTACAAATAAAATTGTGTCATTTTTGACAAATGACATTTGACGTTTTTTGACAGTTTGTGAATTTTTTTAAAATTTACATTTTGTTCAAAATTTATGTAATTTTGACAGTTTTCCACAAACATCAAGTTTGACAGTTTGTGATTTTGTTGACAATTAACAGTTTGTTGTCATTTTGACAGTTTGTAACAAATATTAAGTATGACAGTTTATAAATTTCACGATAATTAACATTTTGTTCTAAGTTTATGTCATTTTGATAGTTTGTGATAATTACCCAGTTTGAAAGTTTGTAAATTTAGACAATTTGTGTTAAGCTTATATCAAGTTTGACAGTTTTTGTTTAAGTTTGTCTAAAATTTGACAATTTGTGAAATATTATGTTTGAATTGTGTAATTTTTGACTAATGACATTTAACATTTTAGTTTCAAATTAAAAATAGTTTTTTGTATTTTTTAACATTTAAAGTTAAATTGCTAAAAATCTAAACAAAACTATTTTTTTTTTTTTTTTAATTTGCATTAATAAAGTTCTTATTATTATTTTAAATTTATTTGTTATAGTACAACTTACCTTGAAAAGTGTTTTTTAGATTCTTCACAATCTAGAACAGGTCCCAGGACGAGAACATTTATACAGCAATGGCCCAAGGCTATAAGAATCATCAATATTGTTTTGCACGTATATGAAAGAGAAGCCGGTAGTGCAGCTGCTACCAAAATCAGGACGGCAAAGTAACTGAAATACGACGGATACAAACAAGCTTCGTCCGTATCGTCCACCAGGGAACAATTTTGAAACTGCTGTGGAGGTGCACATGAAATCTAAAAAAAAAAACAAATAGAGTTTGTGTATAAAACACATAAATACAATTATAATCTTAATATTATAATATAAATTATTTTAAAAGCAATTATAAAATGCCATCGTTTAAAAAAAAAAAATTGTTTACAATAAAATTGAATTAAATTTAATAATTGTAACTTTGCATGGCTTTAGACTGTTAAAAATACATACAAATTTGAAGATTTTAGACATTTAATTGTTAAATTTATATTTTGAATATACTTACAGTGTCGATGATATTCACCGTGGCGAGAATTACTATGCAGATAGTCGATAAAATGCGTCGCATCCACATCGATTCGTTTATACATTGACAGCACAATTTCAAACAGGAACAAATAGACTGAAACGAGACAGAGAAATGATAATCGAATCGTTTTATATATTCGAAGAAGGCAGTTGAAAAAATATGGAGTGGTAGGACAACGGAAACGGCGTTAGGTTGATAAAAGCTTTGGATGGGTTGGTTGGTTTTAATTGAAAAAGTTTTAGCGACGAGTCGAATAAGGTTTGGAATAAAATATTTACTTTTATTATTTCAGGGAAAGGTGGTATAATATTACAAAAAAGACATTTATATTATTTTGATTTTATGATTGTTTGTTTTATTATTTATTGTTTAAAAGAATTAAAAAATAAAATAATTTTTGTAAAAAGAATTAGGTCAAAAGTAAAACGCAAAAAATAATAATAAAGTTATACATCCATCCAAGAAAAACACTCAAATATACCCATGTATACTTCATAACGGCACTCCAGTGTATACTAACAAAACAGTATACAAAAAACAGAACAAAACTTCCCTTTTACTTAAACCGCAACGTCACACATCAGATAAATCATAAACAAAGATTTAGGTCGCGCCTTTATATGCCGACAACCATCACATAGTCACGTAATATTTAACATATTTCATATAATACCATCGTCCATCACATAATACTAACAGCAGGTATTATTGTCCTAGTAGTACGACAGACACGTCTCTTGAGATTCCAGCATAGCCATCATAATTCATGCATGACCGCACGATGCACACCAAATGTAACCACCCAGACATGTTTTTCATATTGCACGCTATTTGATAAAGCTGCACTGCATACAAATTGTGTTATATAATTATAAGCTTATCACAAAGCAATTAATTTTAAAATAATCCAACAAAAAATTAGCTTGTATATTTGTAGATAAAGAATTCAAAGCTGTTACGGTTCTCTAATGCTATTTATAATCCCACATTCAATTTGTGCTCTGAAGCGTTTCAGCTCTGCATGCATTGAATTAGAGTGGTTGTGAGTGATACTAGAAACATCCTTAAGTCTACGGATTTCTATGCAAGATTGTAAACCAAAAAGGGACACATACAAACAACTAGATTAGATACTTATAATATCTAGGTTAAATTAATAATTTAATTAAATCTACTCACCATAGGAACTACTTCGGCTAATGATATAAGGGAAACTGTCATCAAAATGAGATTTCCGATGACGAATGAGAGGAAACTTAATAGCCTCCTGCAGAAATAAAGATTAATACAAATTTCTATTAATAAAGCTACAACTTACCTTGGAAGTATTATGAATTGTGATATGCCTATGGCTAATCTTACAACTAAAAATGCTTGTAGTGTGACACTTGAAAATGTTTCAGTGTGATGATGATATGCTTTTTCTAAATCAGGATCAACGAATGCTAGACTAAGAAATTTTGTACTTTTAGCCAGTTCCCTAAAAATAAAATGTATGTAATTACAACTGTATTTTCCGGTTAAATAAAAATGTTTTAAAGGTTAAATAAGGCAAGTACAATTGCCTGCACTGAAAATGGAATTTTTAAACAGTAATTTCGTATGTACTTTAAACCGGCATTGCAAATAGAGAATGGCCGTGTTTATCTTTAATGAAACTTTTGCAACTAGAGAGTTTGTTACAAAGTTTACGATTTATATTTAAAACCCTACACTACTACTGCATTCAGTTACAAATTACTCAATATTTGACTTTAATATAATTAAAATGTGGTAATTCTCGTTTATTTTTTCTTATAAATTTTAAATTAATATTAATTTATTCTAAAACTAAATGAATATTATTTATTTATAATTTTAAACTGATTGAATTCTTTTAGTAGTATACAAAATATTGATTTTTTCAATTGAATCACAAGTCGGCTTTACCTATGTCCGTCCCTATTAACCAGTTCCTTTCGTAATCTTTTCTTGAAATCCTCTGAGTCTTGACGTGGCCGCATAGTTCCTATTTGGCTTCCTTCCTGTGGGCAATAAAATTGAGTTAGAAGACAAAAATAGAAAATCGCATTAAAAAGTAATGTCGGGAAATATAAGATTATTTTTGTTTTCACTTTAATTTCTAAAGCTCACAAACATTTTAACGTCTTCAAATTATTGATTGAAATTTGTTGTTTTAGTACAATGATTTTATTACTTAATAAAACTTTACAGGAATTAAAAGAAACAGAATAATGTATCTATTTTAAATTAATCAACTTTAGAAACTTAGAAAATCCGCCCCAAAACTTAAAAAATCCCGCTAAAAAAATTTCAAATTTTATTTAAATAAAAATTTGGTTAAAACATTAAAAATTTGTTTGCAAACTAACAAAATCTAGCGTCAAAATACATAAATCATGCTCTAACCTGATTAAAACTATTAAAATTCGGCCAAAAAGTTCATATATTTTATTTAAATGGACAAAACTTGGTCAAAATATTAATTATTTGTTCTGATTTACAAAATCCAGCGTTAGAGATTTCAAATGGATACAATTAAAGCCTAATTTCGATCATTTTGATTGCAAAAATATTGTTTTTAGAAATGATATTATAATTTGTTGAATTAGTAATGTTTATTGACATCATTTTGCACTTTTCTAGTAGATTTATCTTTAATTTTGGCCTAACATTGTTGGTCATTTTATTATTAAAAAACAAAACATGCAAATTAAGTATTGCTACTTCTATAAAGTTTGCAATTTTTGGGCCTAATTTGTGGATAAATTTATAATTAGGTATCTTTACCTTGGTCGTATTGTATTTAATTGTTGAATGCAAAAATTAATGCCCACACTTTAATACAATCAAATACAATGCTTCATAATTTGGTCTAGTTTTCTTAGAATAGTCTAAACTCTGTAAAACACAGTAGATCTTCAATTTGCTACGTTTTTCCATATTTTTGAAAAAAAAATTTTTTTATTTTTTTGAAAAAAAACAACTCATAGTAGATAATAAAGATAAAAACTTTTAAATTTTTTCTCATCTAAAAAAAATTTTCAATTTTTTTTCAGATTCTTTTTGGTACAAGTGTTTTTACCATGTAAATATCAATGATGTCTTCTTAGCACTGAGGAATCTTCATGAGAAGCCTACATTTTTTAGTTACAATTTTTGGAAATATTTTACCTAAGTTTTATTTGTATTGAGTATAAGCCTTCCTAAGACCAGAAACTTACAAAAATTTGGTTTGAAAAGTTTTTGGTAACAAAGTAATGTAAGTGTCTTAGTACTAAGGAATTTTTAGACTACATAAAGCTTACATTCTTAAGTAATACAATTTTTAGAAAATATCTTGTAGAAATTTTATTGGTAATGGTTTAAACATTAAGACTAAGCGCCCACTAAAGTTTGGTTTGGGAAGCCAATAAGTCCTTATTAAAACTGAGGAACCTTTAGACTTCATAAAGCTTACATCTCTTAATTGTAAATTTTTTGAAAATATCTTCTAGATCACAGAAATTTTATTTGTAATGGTTTAAACTCTGAGCTAGAGTCTACAAAAGTAAAGTCAATGAGGCCTTTTTGGCACTGAAGAACTTTTAGATTACATAAGTGTTACATACTTTAGTTGTACAATTTTTGGAAATATTCTATAGCTTATTTGTAATGCTCTAAGATTAGATGCCAACAGAATTTTGGTTTGGGAAGTTTTTGGTCAAAGTGCTTCTTAGTACTAAAAAACTTTCAATCTAAATAAAGCCAAATTTTTTTTTGATTACAAAAGTTTTTTTGTAAGGCTTGGCGCGCACAGAAAATTTAGGGAGTTTTAGGTAGAAGTGCGCTTATGATGTAAATGAGATCTTAGCAAAGAATGTTTAGGCTTGCAACCTTTATTTCAACAATTTTTTGAAATATTCTGCAAACTACAAAAGTTTTATATATTTTGCTTAAAACTCCTTTAACGTGTTTTCAAAATAAGTGACATCAATGTTGAGAAACGGTTTTGCTTCAGACTTTAGTTTGAAACATTTTTTAAAGGAAGAGAATCGAGACCTTCATCTTCAACAACCAGTAAAAATGTTGACACAATTCTTCTACTTCAGATTGTTGGTTGACTGTTAAATTGATCGAGGAAGAATTGGTGCTTTGCCTTTTTAAAATCATTTAGAAATAATTTAAATGTTTGAAACCTAGCGTCAGAGCACGGAATGAAACATTTTAACCTTTTCAAAATTTAAAAAACCAAGAATAGGCAAATCAAAAATTAAATGCATGTTGATTTGTTTGTTTGCTAGCTAGGGAATCGTTTACAAAGAGTTTGTGCCTTAAAGTCAAATGATCAATCAACACTTTTCTTTAAAAACTTTGAAAAGGGGTCGTGTTAGTAAGACCAAACATCAAGAACAACTGCATCATAACAATGCGCCTTTGTACACAGCAATTTCAATAACCAAGTTTTTAGCTAGTAATTTTTCCTTATTTGTCTGGCTTTAGACTTTTTTTGAAGTAATCTATTCGCCCACTTTACTAAAACTCACGTAAAAAATAATCTGAACAACAACAAACTTTAAAATATTTTGTGTATACCAAACCTAAAAACAAATTTTAAGTAACTTTCAACTGCAGCCAAATTTGTACCAATTAGTTATTCAACCATTTGGACGGTTCTAAGCTACGCTTTTATAAGCTGTATCAATTAATGCTTAACATGAAGCACTAAAACCTCACCAAAATTATGCACGCAAAAAACATGTACAACAACTAACTAAAATATTTTGTTCAACCTACAACTGCACTTGAAACCAACTATTTAAACAACTTTCCGAACGTGTTTAAGCTACACTATTGTAAGTTTAACAGTTGGCGCTTAACTTGTGGGTAAGGTGCAGGCATGATGATAAGTCCTCAAAGCCAACCTTGCCTGCACGCGGTGCCCGCTGCATGGAAACAGAAGAGACTCTGGCGAAAACTTTCCTCTAACTTTCCCTTCTTTGAACTGTCGACCTCCCTTGGTCAAACTCTTCGGTCTATTCTAGGCCACCTTTTCGCTATTAGGTATCGAGGGCTAGGGAGCAAACATCTATATTCTTTTTCAAAATGGATTCACGTTGACGACAACAAACCTGGCAGGAGGTTTAAAATGCATTGATCCGAACTTTTTACAATGATTATGTCGAATGGAAAAACCAAATTACCCTAAGGGGGTACCGCCAACTTCCGCGGCCTCACGGATTCTGGGGGGGGGGGAGGCAACTGTTCAAACACTACGGTCAAGAAAAAGCGTTACCAAGCGGGCGCACTTCGATCGGAGAACGATGACGACCCGGCTACGACAAAACAGATGAAGGAAAGGATAGCCTTCAAATTGGAGCTTCTGAAAGCGCAGCGCCGACGAGAAAGCCTGAGCAGGTCCCCCAATAGAGTAAATATGCCCGCAAGCAGAGATAGAGGCGTGTCCTTTTTGTGTACCGCGGCAAATAGTGGATATGCTAGTTAGAATAGAAACAGGAAACGCCGTCGAAATCAAGAATTTACTCGATGGTGACGGTAAAGTTTCTAGGACAACAAAGCGGAAGAGGTGCAACCAGACACCAGAAAGCGAGACGGGCAAAAAAAAATAAGACGAGAACACCATAGTTATGGCACTCGAGCAAGTTGTTGGAGAAATGTACAAATCGAAGACTAAAATCAAAGAAGGTGTCAGCGCAATGGCTTTAATTGCTGAAAAATTGAAGACAAAAAAACTGTCTGACTGGCTCAATCAGGTAATACATGGGTCAGGAGAAGAAAGGCCTGACAGAACGCTAGTCGAAGAAAATCAACAGCTGAGGAGACAACTACAAAACCTGACGCGGAAGTAGAAGCCCTGACCTCTGAAACCGACAGAATCCAATGCGAACATTGCAGGATTAAAAGAAGGAAAGTAAACCAAAGACGAATACTAAAGTTGGAGGAATCTTTCAAAAATTTCCAACTAATAACAGAAGAAGATTGAGAGTACGAAGTATTTCCCAAGTTGCAAATACATAAGGGACTGATACATGAGGCACCATTGGGAGTGGATATAATTCTTCCATGTAACAAGAACTTTGAGCAACAGGACAGTTGAGAGTGCTATCAACATGTTCGGCGGCAAGGTCGGTTTTAGAAGGCAAGGTAAAATTGAAGGAGGGGTGACTAAAATGGTCCATTTACTTGGTTTTCCGGATGATGAGGGTAACATGTCGTATGTGTCGAGATGCA
The DNA here is from genome assembly GCA_963932245.1 of Tachinus rufipes. NCBI lineage: Eukaryota > Metazoa > Arthropoda > Insecta > Coleoptera > Staphylinidae > Tachinus > Tachinus rufipes. The sequence continues at coordinate 2,371,134 of OZ010741.1, read as the reverse complement.
TATACTACCCCATACTAACAAACGGAAGGGTACAAGAAGAAGCTGATGACATAAAGGTTTTCTCAGCCCTTAAGACCATCAAAGAACAAGCTCTGCAACAAAACAAGACACAGTTGGCCGTACCCGAGTTGGAAGGAGTAGGGGGGCTTATGTTCGAAAGAATTGTGGAATATCTATTTACCGACACAACAATACATGTTATACTGTATAAACCAAACCAGGCCAGTAAACAAAGTTCATTGAGCAATAAAACAATACTGCCCTACGCAAGTAACAGTAATACCGCAACTACCGTCACACAGAAAAGGCGAAAACCAAAGTATGAGGCCCTAATCATCGATATAAAGGACTGGACATATGCGGACTTACCTAAGATGACCAAGGAGAAGGTAAACCCCGGCGAACTTGGAGTCAACGTGAAGGAAGTGAAAAAAACGAGGAAGGGTGGCCTGTTAGTCTCCTTACAAAATGGGTCTGAGAAGGTAGAAATCTTAAGTAGAGAAATTAAGGAGAAACTGCCCGAAGCGAGGATATTCCTCCTTGAAAATATATCAACGATACATGTCAAAGATTTGAACGAGATAACAACGGTGGAAGAAATAAGCGAGGCCATCTCCAAAGCAATATCCATAAGACCCGGAGATTTTCGGCATACGGAAATAAGCAAAATGTCACCATAAAGATGTCAAACGTCGACGCGGAAAAGCTGATTAAAATAGAAACAATTAAAATTGGCTGGTCATCGTGTAGGATCCTAGAGAGAAAAGACAAAGTAAAATGCTTCAAGTGTTGGAAAAATGGACATGTAAAAGCGGTCTGCGAAGGCCCAGACAGAGAAAACCTGTGCCTAAAGTGTGCAAAAGAGGGACACAGAGCAAAAAAGAGGGTCACCAATCCAAAAATCCTAAATGCCAAGTGAAAAGGGAAGTTGTTAAGACAATTAAAAACCAACAATGACCAAAATCCTTCAGATCAATACCAACAGAAGCCGTCCTGCTCACGATCTAGCACTTGCCACTGCAAGAGATATTAAAGCAGAGATACTAATAATCAGTGAACCTAACCGAAATGCTATTAGAAATAGGAAAAACTGGTTCTGTGACAATAAGATGGACACGGCAATAAAGATACTAGATACTAACCTAGTCATTAAAACACATGAGCATGGTCTTAGATATACCTTTATTACAACAACAGCTGTCACTATATATACTACTCCTCGGGAAACAATTATATTCAGGACCTAGAAGATACCCTGCACAGAATAGGAATGCAAATCAGGTGTAACAGAGAGAGTTTAATTGTTGCCGGAGACTTTAATGCATAATCGTCTCAGTGGGGTATGCACCTCACCAACAGAAGAGGACAGATTGTGACTGACTGGTTAGCTACGAACGACCTGTGCGTGGTAAATCGAAGCAATAGAGCGACGTTTCAAAGGCAGGACTACTCCTCTATCTTAGACCTGACAATAGCTAGCCACTCTTTCAAAATGAGTGTCACGGAATGGGAGGTTAGTGAACGAGAATCTCTAAGCAATTATATTGTTTCTAAGATCGGAAAAGGGAAACATCTGGTATGCCCAAAAGATCCAAACAAAGGTTGGCAGGTTAAAAAACTTGACAAAAAAAAACTCCAGAATGCTTTGAAGGAAATCGTGTCGAACGGAGAAACCAAAGGGTTCTCTACAACCGTGGCCAGGATCTGTGACAAATTGATGCAGAAAAGAAAATTCGCTGCAAGAGGACGACCTGTATATTGGTGGAACGAGGAGATTGCTCAACCACGCCGGTTATGTATAACACGTAGAAGAGAGTACACCAAAAACTCCAGACAAAATCTGCCTCTCGCAAAACACCAATTATGGGAAGAGTATAAGTCTTGCAAAAAGAAACTGAGAGACGCGATATAGAAGGCTAAAAGAGCTAGCTGGAAAATCCTCTGTCAAAATGTAGACTCTGACATCTGGGGCGACTTCTACAGAATAGTCATAAAAATGGTGGCAGGATTCCCGCCAAGACCAAAGTTGACGATGGAAGCCATGAAGAAAGTGGTTAAGCACTTGATCCCGGCCCAACCAAAAGTAAAGTATGACTGTGCCATTAACACTAGTTTCATCGATTTTACGAGCGAAGAGCTACGTGAGGCATGTGCAAAACTGAAGCACAATAAATCTAAAGAACCCGGAAATATTCTTGCAAAAGTACTGAAGGAGGTAGCTCTGAGCAGTCCAAATCTGGTGCTGAGAGTATATAACAGCCTTGCGGCCACAGCAACAATCCCAACGTTGTAAAAACAGGCGCTACTTGTTCTGCTACAAAAGGTAAATAAATCAACTCTCAATGGTTACTCTCGACGTTTAAAATGCGTTTAACAGCGCATCGAAGCAGTTGATCCTAGATGAGCTGAGGAAAAAAGGGGTTCAAGAAAACCTAACCGCCATTATAACTTTCTATTTAACTGACAGGAAAATAATTCTAAAATCAGAGAACACGACCTAAACCGTCGAAGTAAGTAGTGGGGTGCCACAAGGGTCAGTTCTGGGCCCAACACTTTGGAATATACTCTACGACGATCTACTCCAGATCAAGATGCCCGAGGGAACGGTTTTGATTGGCTTTACGGACAACGTGGCGATTGTGACGACGGCAAAAAGTGCAGAAACGCTAACAAACACAGTCAACACTAGCAAAATGGATGGACAAGAAAGGGCTAAAACTAGCTCCGAATAAAACCGAGGCGGTACTTCTGACGCCATAGAGAAAACTAACTCCAATTCAGTTTGACATCCTTGGTACGGTAGTTATGCTGAGCAAGGAAGTTAAATACCTAGGAGTATGGCTCAACATCAAACTAACGTTTGCCGAACTTATCAAGAAGACAATCGAAAAGGCGGACAAAACAATAATAGCCCTAAGCAGTCTAATGTCCAACGTTAGAGGACCTAGAGTTTTAAAAAGGATGATTCTTGCAAATGTTGTCCAGTCGCAGTTGCTGTATGCCGCACCAGCATGGCAGGCAGTAACCGACAACAAAAAGCTGATACAGAAGACAATGTCCATCCGAGTATGTAGTTCATACAAATCTATATCTACGGAAGCTGTTGGGGTTATTGCTGGAATACCGCCTATTAAATTTCAGATTAAGGATAGAGCTGAGGTGTACAGTCGAACACCAAGGAACACCAAGGAACACTGCCAAACAAATGCAAATGGCCAGATGACAAAACAAATGGGACAACGGGACTTACGGACGATGGACTTGGACACTGATACCACAGATCCAAAAGTGGCTAGACAGACCCTATGGGGATGCAGACTATTTTATTACCCAAACTCTTTCAGGGCACGGTTGCTTCGGAAAATTACTCCACAACCGCATGAAAGCGGAAACAAACAAGTGTACCTACTGCAAGGAAATAGATGACGCAAATCATACCTTGATTAGTTGTCCCAAGTGGAATGGTGTAAGATCAGCTTATACGGATATGACGGGAAAGATTTTCACCGCTACAAATATGATGGAAAGCCTCGTAAAGTCGGAAGACACCTGGAGAGAGCAAAACTACGTTTTAAGAAAGACTATTCCGTCACAATGCAAGTTTAAACCACAAACAAAAGTTTATTAATAAAACATATTCTCAAGAGGATAAATTGTCAGATAAACCACAATTTGCCTAAAATTGCAGATAGTAACAAACGCAATCATTAATACCACAACTTTTATTAGACTTAGAGTACGCGGAAGTAATTACCGGAAGTAACATTATTTATATAATCTGTAGAGAGATGAGACAATTTTCCAAATACCAAGCGTTGAATGTATTTTTCAAAAGTATATAAAATGCGCAAAACTAGATGCGTTCCTCAAAAAAAATAACGGGACAATTCCAGATTCATTTTTATTCTTAGAAATATATTATTTGTAAGAAATTTATATACACAATTATATGCTGTGATAAGCAGCGTAATATAATTTCCCTTACAAATACTATATTTCTAAGAAATATACATACAATAACTAATCATAATAAAATTTGCATAAGTTAGTTAAAACGATAAATACAAATATAGGAAATCACAAGACTTTTAATATGCGACCGTAAAGCAAAATATTGCAAATAAGTCCCAATACAATTTCACAGAAACAGCAAATGCATTCGCAATTGCATGCGAAATAAAATATAAGTCAATATTGAAAATGTTAATTTAGTATTCTACATCATTGCAGCATTTATATTTATTCCAATTATAAAACAATCAAAACACAATAAAAAAATTTAATTTAACTATTCCAGCTTCTCATCAAAGCGCTTTTTTTAATTAGTTAAATGGATTGTTAAAACAAACTTACATTACAAAGATATAAATATAGTAAAAAACTATTAAAAACATAGATTGGTGCAGTTTGACAAGCATAACAAAAGTTATTTTATCAGGTGCTCCAATTACCTACTTCAATTAAAGTAAAGATTGTAGTGTTTGTATCTACACAATTCAGAACTCGCTATATTGACATTAATCTTTTGAATTACAACAAGGTAAAAAGCCTTTATTTGGTTATTTTAATATTAATTAGGTTTGCATTCTAAATATTTAGTAATTATTATCGTTGCCCATTAGCTCAATATAAACACAAATAAGTGACGTAATTAGTAAATATTTTCATTAGTTTTATAAGAAATTCTATATTAATATAAAAAATAATGTTTAACTCTATAATAATTGACATTGTGTAAATAATATAAGTGTATATGATGTTAAGTTTTTATCAAAGTTGCTATATTATTCAATAAAACATTGACATTTATAAAGACTGGTTAAAAAACTAGGTCGCAATTTATGTTTCATATTTCCTAATATTATTTTTATCGCAAAATAGCAACGCCAATTTGCGAGTATTAAAAGCTGTTTCAAATCAATAACCTTTTCTAACTAGAATTTGTTGATTGCATTTAAATGATGAAGTCGGCGCAAAATATTATTTATTGAATTAACATTAAAAACTAATTAATTTAAAATATTAAATTTTTGACTCTCTAATGTACTTTTATTTATTTATTAATCTTATATAATTGTTGTAGTAAGTTAAACTAAACTCAAGATTTAATTATAGCAGTTAACCACTTTCCCACTAGAGGACATTGCTTGCCAATCCTTTATACCTTAAGTACACATTTGTGCATAATATTCAATGTTATTTGTTACTGCACGGAAGCAATGGCTTGAATAGCGGCCAAGATAATTCCCCTAAAGTCAAGATAATACTCAACGCCTTCACCATCCAAGACCCTTAAACACTGCGCTTAATGTCCGCAACAATTTCCATACAATTTTTTTTAACTTGCTACTGATAAGAGTTTGCATTGTTAATAAATTAATTTATTACAAAAAATTTTTTCAAACAATTTCAATTTAAAATACTTTAAGAAAAATTTTACATCAAAGAAATTATTTGCTTTGTACAGCAGCAAAATATGATTTATTCAAATATTTTTGCATGAAGCAAACGCAACTGAAAGCATTCAATGCGCCCGATATAGATTAGAGAAGTAAATTTAGATAAGCGGAATACATTTCAAAAGTTGAAATTTTTATTCAAATCGATTCAATAATTTTGAATATTTTTACAAATATTAAATAGAAAACGTTTAATAATGTAACTTAATTCAAACCATTATAATAATTACTTGTCTAGGTCAATCGAATTAAAACTAATTTATTATTCTCAATTAACACTCACCTCCTCTTTATCAGAAACTAAATCCGATATGACGCAGCTGTCATCCTCGTGAATACCTCCAGCTCCGTTTTGAACTTCTTGTTTTACGTCAGATTGGAACTGGAATAAATTAACAACTTTAATTACTTAAAATTAATTAAATATACTATCACAATTTTAACGTCTTAATTTAGACGTTATTGATTTATAGAGACGCGGAAGATGAACTCGTTCATGCATTAATAATGTTTGAGGGGCTTTGGATTTACATAAGATTTGGCAAAATGTGCAAATGGATTTATAGAATAGTACACAGAATATTTTAAATTATCACGCAATTTATTATGGAAGATTGGTAATTTTGTTATGCAATTTTCTGTAAGGTAAATATGTTAATATTGTAATTAAAAATTGAATATTCAATTGTGGAAATAAAAAATTCTTTGTGAGTTTTAAATTGTGCTTTAGTTATTATAAATTTTTATAAATATTAACATAAAGTATTGATTGATTAATTATTTAAGTCAAATGTTTTTCAAATAAATTACTAAATATACATATGGATAATTTTACGATAGTTCGGGCAAACGTCCTCACATCACAATTTATAATAAACTTCTACGTTCTTTTTTAGTTTGCAATATTAGATGTGGAAGAATTTTTGCCAAATAAAGTTTTTTTATATAAATTTAGTAGTCTGCTCTTCGGATTCTAGGGAGAACAAACCAATTAATGTAGACAAAAAAGTGACAATGACAAAAATATTTGACTTTTCAAAAAACCAAAGTTTGGCAAGCAAAGCCAACCAGGCGTAAATTCAGAAGACAAAAAAATGCACAAAAAGCTTGGGCAACTGAGCCAACTAAATAAAGCATCCGGTAAAGCACAACAGCAACACACTCAATGCTTTTTACATAAAAAATTCAGATTACATCAAAGACACAAAACAAAAATTATCCAGCACTTTTAGGACTTTTATCGACACTTTTAAGAGCACTAACAATAATTCCAAAAAACTATTTTGAGTAGAATAAAAAAACTAGAAAAAAAAAGCAAATATCACTTCGTTCACATGTTTGGACAAACTAACAAAAAATAGCTCCTCAGCACATTGGCTAAATCTGTTAAAAAGCAAAAAACTTTAGATCATAGATCTTGAAAACTTATCTAAACCAAAAAGGGTACCGGGACCACTGTTGAAACCAGTAATATTCGTACAAAGGTTAGCGTTGCAAAACACTTTAAACAAAAAACCTGATTAGTAGTCAACTAAATCCCAAAAAAACCAATATTGGCCCTAGAATAGTCTACCTTAGAAAAAAAATTAGAAGATTTTTAGACAAAAACTAATTATTTTTTCATATTTACGATAAATACTATATACACAATTAAATTTTATTGTTGAGCGTCGAGCGGATTTACGGTTGAATGCCAAAAATTATAATATTCTCAAAGTTTGGAGCCAAAAGATTAAGTCTAAATAGTGCAAGCGCCAAAACTCTCAAACAAAAAGTAAAATTGACCAAAATTGATTCAAGCAACAACAGATATCTTTGTCAAATTTGAATTAAACATAAATAAAGTACATCTCTCAACCAAAAAATCTCATATTATAAATAAAAAATTGATTTTTTCAATGAAAGAAAAAAAATTACATACATTTTCCCTTAATTTTTAAAAAAATTTCATAGATAGATTTTGGCCTGTAAGCACAACACTGACTATTTCTCATATAAAATTGTCTGCAGAATTCAAATTTTTAATAATATTTGGCCTATAGTTTTTCTGAGCGCTGCTAAACGTGTATTTGTAAAAAAGTTAAAACTACAGTCCCAGAATCAATAAACTTAGTGCCCTACTGACCCACTTAAGCGTTTGTGATTAAGAAATTAGACCACAAACACTTGGACGGAAACCAAAGTCAAAACTACTCTCTCGCAATCAATGAAAATAGTGCCCAACCCATCTACCCAAATGTTTGTGAGCAAGAAATTGGATCACAAACACTTAGGCGGGTGGGCGGGAACTAAAATCAAAACTACTGTCCCGCAATCAATAAACTTAGTGCCCCACCCACTCACCCTAGTGTTTGTGACCAAGAAATTAAACCACAAACACTTGGACGGGTGAGCAAAAAGTAAAGTAAAAACTACTGTCCAGCAATCAATAAACTTAGTGTCCCATCTACCCACCCAAGTGTTTGTGATCAAGAAAGTAGACCACAAACATTTGAACGGGTAAACAAAAACTAAAGTAAAAATTACTGTTTCGCAATCAAAAAACTTGGTGACCCGCCATTCAAGTGTATGTGAGCAAAAAATTAGATCACAAACACTTGGGCGGGTAAGCAAAAACTAAAGTCAAAAGTACTGTCCCGCAATCAATAAACTCACTACCCACCCACCCACTTTAGTGTTTGTGATCAAAAAATTCGACCACAAACAATTGGGCGGGTACTAAAGTCAAAACTACTGTTCCGCAATCAAGAAACTTAATGCCCAACCCATCCACCAAAGTGTTTGTAAGCAAAAAACTGGATCACAAACCATTGGACAAGTAGGCGGGGATTAAAGTCAAAAGTACAGTTCCGCAATCAAGAAACTTTTTGCTCAACTCATCTACCAAATTGATTGTGAGCAAAAAATTGGATCATAAACACTTGAGCGGGTGGGCGGTAACTAAAATCAAAACTACTGTCCCGCAATCATAAAACTTAATGCCCAACTCATCCACCCAAGTGTTTGTGAGCAAAAAATTGAATCACAAACACTTGGGCAAAACTCAAAACTACTGTCCAGCAATCAATAAACTTAATGCCCCATCAGGGTGGGTAGGATCAAGAAATAAAACCACAAACACTTGGGCAAGTGGGCGGGAACAATAGTTACAACTACTGTCCCGCAATCAAGGAACTCAGTGCCCCATCCACCCAAGTGTATGTGAGCAAAAAATTGTGTCACAAACACTTGGGCGGGTGGGCGGAAGCTAAACTCCAAATTGCCCCGCAATCATAAAACTTAGTGCCCTAACCTACCCACCAAAGAATTTGTAAATGACTAACTCTTGGGTGGGTGAGTAGTAAAAAAAACTTAGCGCCAACAATTTAAACTTGATGCACACCCACCCACCCAAGCATTAGTTAGCAATGAATTCAATGTTAAACAATTTCTAAATGACATCTGACATTCATTGTTTAGTACATATTAGCTTAAAGAACACAAAAGCTGGAAAAAACAATGGATTCTTTTAATGACTAACACTTAGGTGAGTAGGTAGTCAATAGTAGGAGAAGTTACCCGCCCACAAATTCTACAAAAGTTGAAAAGTAAAATCTATCCTTAAAATAATAAAACTAGCAAACTTCGGTCTTTAAACATCAAAATAATTGAAAAAAACACAAAAACTCGGTTATAAACTGTTTAAAAAAAATCAAAAAAATTAAATAATCTACCAAACTTGGTTATAAAATACCAAATTATTGTAAAAAAAAACCAAAACTGTTAAAAAATGCAAATTTTAGTATAAACAATTAAAAATTGCAAAATTTTGTTATAAAATATCAAAGTTATGTAATAAAAAAACAAAATTCAGTCATAAACTGTTAAAAAGTGTAAAAATCTATTTATAAAATGTAAAAATTAGCAGTTTTTGGCCTTTAAACATCATATTAATGTTAGAAAGCACTCAAATTGAACCATAAATTGTCAATTAGTGTAACCTATTATTTACAAATTGTCGACAATAGCAATATCTAGTTTCAAAACACCAAAACCCGGTCATAAACTATTTAAAAATTAAAAAAAAACTCAAAATCAGAAAAATACAGGAATAAATTACCAAAATATTGTTAGAAAACACAAAATATTCAGCCACAAACTGTTATAAAGTGTAAAATTCTATTCAAAAACATCATGAATAGTAAAATCTGTTCATAAAACTTTAATTTTGTTCAATTTTTGTCATAATTTTTGTTAAAACATTAAAATATTGTAGAAAGCACTAACCGTAAACGATCAAAAAGTTAAAAAAAAAAATGACACAGTCTCAAAAATTGCAAAATTTGGCAATCAAGTTCAAAATATTGTTAGAAAACTTTGTAATATCTGTTCAAAAATGCAAAATTCTTTTCATAAAAAATCAAAAATAGCAAAATCCTGCTAAGAATAATCAAAATAATGTTAAAAATTGCAAAAATTAATCTCAAAAATGCCAAAATCTGTAAATAAAGTAATAAAATATTGTCACAAAACATCAAAATTTAGTCAAAAACTGTTACAAAATGTAAAATTCTGTTAAAATATAGTAAAATCCGTTCATAAATTAATAAATTATTTTTAATAAGAACAGAATTCCGGTCAAAAACAATTGAAAACTTAAAATTTTGTTCACAAGTGTCAAAAATAGTCAAATTCGGCTTTGAAATTTTAAATAATTGTCTAATTAAGCACCAATAACAACTCAAAAATGCCATCTGACATTCATTGCTTTGTACATAATAGCTTAAGAGCATACCGACCGCTACCTTGATTTGTAGTATTTTAACAAAAACGGCAACTTCTCCTTCATCGATGTTTCTACAAATAATTTGATAATCGATTTATTTTTTTACCAGTACATTTAGAAAGGATTAAACTATGATATGTCGAAGTCTTTTAGTCAAATGATAGTTAGGAAATAACCGAAAAAATTCATCAAATATAGAAATAAATGCGTTTTTTTGTATTTTTGAATGCATTTTGTTGCTATTTGCAAATATAATTTTACAAAAAAGACTTCAACATATCACAGTTTATACCTTTCTAAATGTACTGGTGAAAAATAAATCGATTATCAAATTATTTGTAGAAGCAGCGATGAAGGGGAAGTTGCCGATTTTGTTAAAATACTACAAATCAAGGTAGCGGTCGGTATGGTCTTAAAGAACACAAGAGGTAGGAGAAATAATAGATATATATATATATAGTAGAAGAAGCTACCCGCTCACAATTTCAACTTAGTGCCCAACCACCCACCCAAGCGTTAGTTATCAATAGATTCAATCATAAACAACTCTCTGATGTTTAAGTGCCATCTGACATTCATTGTTTTGTACGTAATAGCGTAAAGAACACAAAGGGTAGAAAAAATAATAGATCCTTTGATGACTAACACTTGGGTGTGTATTAGAAAACGCAACCCGCCTACAATTTCAACAAAAGTTTAAAAGTAAAAAAAAATATTCTTGATACCTAGCAAACTTCGGCATTTAAACATAAAAATATTTTTAGAAAACACTAAAACTCGGTAGTAAACTGTTAAGAAAAAATTAAAAAAATTAAAATCTACCAAACCTGGCTATAAATTATCAAATTAATGTAAAAAATAGTAAACTTTTGCAAACTTTTGTATAAACAATTAAAACAGCAAAATTTTGTCATAAAATGTGAAAAGTTATGTAATAAAAAATCAAAATTTAGTCTTAAATTGTTAAAAAGTGTAAAAATGTATTTAAAAAATGTCAATTTAAAAAAAACTTTTAAAATTTCAAAAATATTAAAATATTGTTAGAAAACCCAAGAAATTTAGTCATAAACTGTTAAAAAGTGTAAAATTCTATTTATAAATAGTCATGAATAATAAAATGTGCTCATAAAATTTAAATTTTGTTCAATTTTTGTCATAAAATGTAAAAAATCCAGTCTTGAAACATTAAAATATTATAGAAAACACCGACCATAAACGATCAAAATGTCCCAAAAATAGCAAAATTTGGCAATAAAGTATAAAAGAATTGTTAGTACTAGCACAATTTTTGTAATAACTGTTCAAAATTGCAAAATTCTTTTAATTAAAAATCAAATATAGCAAAGTCCAGCTAATAGTCAAAGTAGCTTTTCACCTCAAAAAAAATTCAAAAAGTTTTAAAACTTTGTTCACTAATTTATAGGTACTTAGTGAAAGATATACTAAAAGTCCTGACATATATGACACAAGCTTTAGCGGCAATCACAAAAAACAAAGCACTTTTTTCGGTTTTTTGTTAATAATTTAAGAACTGTAGGTCGGAGGTAAAAATTAACTATATACACAATGAAAGCTGATAATATTTGTAATAAAAATAATTATATACATTTTTCTAGTATTCTTAGCGGTTACAGAGTTATAGAGCACTAATGATTGCGTTTTTTTTTCAAAAGCACAACACAATATGTAAGTTATTGAAGATGCCAAAGCAAGAAAAAATAAGTGTACTTTTTACCATCATTTGTTAGATACTTGTAAATCAATACTTGACAATGTTTTGCCTACACTTTTGGATACGTTGGATCATTGTGGAAGAGAAGTTATTCATTTGCGAGAAATGAGACTGACGACTGCCTTAGGTTCTGCTGCGTCTTCTGTAGTTACTGAGATCAACCGGCTGGCTCAAACTTCCAACCTCACTGTTCTGGAGAAAGTTCATTTCCTAGCGGATAATCAATTTACAAGCATTACTAGATTCTTGTTTTGTTTTAATTCCATGGTTGTGAAGAGCAGTTAAGAGAAATAAAATAAGTTTGGATTTATTGTGTTCATTAGAAAAAAAAACCATCCTGTTTGACTGTGATTTGTGATTTGTGTTTAAAGTTTATGTCAACTGACCTCTTTAGCTTGAACTTTGGTTCTATTCAGCTGTCTACGTACTGGATGGTGCCGCTGAATAGCCATCAAACGCAACAGCTTTTGCAAGCATAATGCTTGAGAACATAGACATAACATTGGCAAGTTGTTGAGATTGAAGGTTTTTGGGCCACACCACCTTGTGTAACAGTAATCCTCCATCCAAAATAATGTCAAAATCAAAAATATTGGTTTCTTCTTGTAGTACATGGAGAGTATCGTATAAGGCGGATTTGTTTGTTTACAGCATTCTAGTTTCCTCAAATAAAGATAAAGGGAAAGTAGCAAGCTTATGTTATAAGTACTTGTTTAAGTCTTTATTACTCTGCTTGTTGATAGCTATCTTTAGAAACATCGTTAAAGAGTTGATTACCACTTTTCTCCACAAACAGAAAAGGTAAAAGAGAGACCGCACTAACACTGCAATTTGCGTATGCCACGCGTATTGTGAACGCTATGTGGAAGGAAAGGCAAGTAGTTGGGGAAAAGGGGGAATACTGTCAAAATGAACGGAGGACTAAACAAAACAGACCGGCTTCTTGGCTCAAAACAATACAAACAAAAATTATATTATTTAGCGCTCTATAACTCAGTAACCGCTGTGAATACAAAAAAATGTATAAGATCATTTTTATTTTATCAGCTTTCATTATGTATATAATCTTTTACATCCTACCTACAGTTATTAACAAAAAACCGAAAAAAGTGCCTTGTTTTCGGTCATTACTGCTAAAGCTCGTGTCATATTTGTCAAGACTTTTAGTACTTTCTTTATTAAGTACCTATAAATCAGTGTACAAAATTTTAAAACTTTTAGAATTTTTTAAAGGTGAGATCAATATTTGAACATATTTGACTAGACTATAAGAAATATTAAAATAATGAATAAAATATAAAAATATTGTCACAAAACACCAAATTTTATTTTATTTATAAAAAAAATATTAATAAAATCTGTTAACAAAACAACTTACAAATTATTTTTAAAAAATCCGACCAAAACGATTAAAAACTCCAAAATTTTGTTTATAAAATATCAAATATAGCAAAATCCAGCTTTGAAATTTTAAATAACTGTCAGAAAACACCAAAACCAATTAGAAAGTAAAAAAAATAACAAAATCTAGTTTTAAAATATCAAAAAAATTAATAAAAAAAATCTAAAATTCCGCAAAAATTGTAAAAAACTCCAAATTGGGCTATAACATTTTAAGAAATTGTCAGAAAGCACCAAAACCCGATTACAAATTCTTCATAAAATTTCAAAAATAGCAAAATTCAGTCATGGAATGTCAAAAAGTTTTGAAATAAACGTTGATAGAGCTTTGTATAATTGTGAAAAAAAATCAGAAAAACGGAAAATTTAAGGAAAATTTATTAAAAGTAACTCATTTTTAGCAATTATATGTTATATTTTACCCTAGGGCAAGCAAACCCCGTTATTTTAATTTTAGCGATTAAAAATACTATGTTTCAGGAATATTATATTTAAATTTCAAGTCTCCAGGTGTAGCGGAATCAAAGATATTTAATTTTTAATAAAATAATATTTTTTTCCATTTTCCTGGGGGAGTTTTCAAAAAACTAAAGGCGGGAATTGTGTTCTACAAAAAATTTCCTGTAAGATACACTTTTTTTAATATGATTTTTGACTATTTTTTGCTTATTTACAGCACTAAAACTAACACTGTATTTTTAAGAATCATATTTTGGTACCTCAAACATGTGTACAAAATTGAAGATATTGATGTTGTCCCCACATCAATATCTTCAATTTTGTACAAATTGTCCAAACTATCGTGGAATTACCCAAAATCTAACTGTAAATTATTAAATATATTAATCAGAAAAACTAAAATTCTGCAAAATCTGTAAAAAAATGCTAAATTTGGTAATAAAAATCCGGCTATAAACTTTTTATAAAATCTCAAAAATAGTAAAATCCAGTCATGAAATGTCAAAAAGTTTTGAAATAAACGTTGAGAGATTGTTGTATGCTTATAAACCCTTCCACATTGCAGATCTTTGCTTACAGATAACTAGGCCACTGATGTTTATAAAGGTTTATAACAATATAGTGATTTGGAAAAGCATTTTTTTTTTTTAAATGTTTATTGCAAATAATTTTTTTTTTGCTTTTCCCTCAGCAACTGTCAACGTAAATTTGGTTAGTTTTGGAGGTTGTTGATAGCGGTTCTTGCTGTATTAAAATTTTAAACTTTGATTACCGGTAATCAGTAGCGTAGCTAAGATTTTTGAGCATGGTTAAAAAAAATCTACACCAATTTTTTTAATCCCGTCATAAACAATTAAAAAGTGCAAAATTCTATTCATAAAAAGTCAAAATAATAAATATCAATAATTAAATATTAAAAAATTTACCTAAAAACGGTTGAAAAATGCAAAATTCTATTAATGAAATGTCAAAAATAACATTTAACTTTAAAACACTAAATTATTGCCTTAAGCTTAACGGCAATTCCACGTCAAGTGAGCAGTCCATTTCACGCGAAATATTGTACACTTATTTGAGTACCCAAAATATGACTTCATGCCAAATTTCAGACCTGTAGGTAACACAGTTCGCTTTGTAGAGCCAATTGAATTTTACGGCAATTTTTAAGTTCAACTTTTAACTTTATGTATCTTAATTGCATTTCAACCTGGAAAAAATTTGGAATAGTCATAACCGATGGAAAATTTCTCAAGGAATCAAATGCAGCGGTCAGATTTTTGTTATCTTGTCCCGCACGCTCAGAAAACTTAAAAAAAACAGTTTTTTTTCAAAAATTTATTTTTTAAAAGTTGCCGATTAAGACTCCAAATTTTGGGCAAAGACAGCCAAAAGTATGTACTTTAAGATGCTTAAATAAAATTTTCCTACACTAGTGGTGGTTTTTGCTCTAGAGCCTCATGAACGTACAAAACCATTTTTTAATCAAAATTTTTGAACATTAAAAATTTCTTTAAAATGTCTTTATATTTTCCAACAATGTCATCAATGTAAATTATTGTTTCCAATATGTTCCTAAACTGTTATAAAATGTTCAAAAACTAATATCATAAATTAAACTGTCATAAAGTATCCCAAAATGTCACAAGTATCACAAAATGTTCCTAAACTTTCAAAAATTGTCTTAAAACTGTCATTATATTTTTTAACAAAGTCATCAATGTCATTCAATGTTTCCAAAAAGTCCCCAAACTGTTTTAAAATGATTTAAAACTAATATCATATTTCTAAACTGTCATAAAGTATCCCGAGACGTCACAAGTATTACAGAATGTTCTTGCACTTTCAAAAACTGCCTTATATTTTTTGACAAAGTTATTACTGTCATTCAATGTTTCTAAAATGTCCTTAAACTATCTTAAAATATTCTAAAACTAATATCATATTTCTAAATTGTCATAAAGTATCCCGAGATGTCACAAGTATCACAAAATGTTCTCAAAATTCTAAAAATTGTCTTTAAAATGTTCTTATATTATTTTGACAATGTCATCAATATCATTCAATGTTTCCAAAATGTCCCTAAACTATCTTAATATGTTTCAAAACTAATATCATATTTCTAAACTGTCATAAAGTATTCCTAAATGTCACAAGTATCACAAAATGTTCTTAAACTTTCAAAAATTGTCTTTAAAATGTCTTTAAATTTTTGGACAAAATCATCAATCTAATTCAATGTTTCCAAAACTGTCTTAAAAAATTCTAAAACTAATATCATATTTTTAAACTGTCATAAAATATCCCAAAATGTCACAAATATCAGAAAATGTTTTTAAACTTTTAAAAAATGTCTTTAAAATGTCCTTAAATTTTTTAACAATGTCATCAATGTCATTCCATGTTGCAAAATGTCCCTAAACGGACTTTAAATGTTTTAAAACTAATATTATATTTCTAAACAGTCATAAAGTATCCCGAAATGTCACAAATATCACAAAATGTTCTTAAAATTTTAAAAATTGTCTTTAAACTGTCTTTATATCTTTTAAAAAAGTTAGCAATGTCGTTCAATGTTTTCAAAATGCCTATAAACTGTCTTAAAATGTTCTAAGACTAATATCATGTTTCTAAACTGTCATAAAGTATCCTGAAATGTTACAAGTATTACAAAATGTTCTTATATTGGCTTTGAACTGTCCTTATATTTTTGACAAAATCATCAATGTCATTCAATTACTCCAAAATAACCTCAAACTGTCCTAATTTGTTCAAAAATTAAAATCGTATTTCTAAATCGTCATAAAAAATCCCGAGATGTTACAAGTATCACAAAATGTTTTTAAACTTTCAAAAATTGTCTTTGAAATGTCCTTATAATCTTTGACAAAGTCATCAATGTCATTCAATGACTCCAAAATGTCCCTAAACTGTCCTATTATGTCATAAAGTATTTCGAGATGTCACAAATATCACAAAATGTTCTTAAACTTTCAAAAATTAACTTTGAACTGACATTATATTTTTTGAGAAAGTCAGCAATGTCATTCAATGTTTCCAAAATGTCTATAAACTGTCTAAAAGTATCCCGAGATGTCACAAGTATCACAAAATGTTCTTAAATTTCTAAAAATTGTTTTTAAAATGTTCTTATATTTTTTGACAATGTTATCAATGTTATTCAATGTTTGCAAAATGTCTCTTAACGGACTTGAAATTTTCTAAAACTAATATCATATTTCTAAATTGTCATAAAGTATCCCAAAATGTCACAAGTAATACAAAATGTTTTGAAACTTTCTAAAATTGTTTTTAAAATGTTCTTTAATTTTTTAACAATGTCATCAATGTCATTCAATGTTTATAAAATGTCCCTAAACTATCTTAATATGTTTCAAAACTAATATCATATTTCTAAACTGTCATAAAATATCCCAAGATGTCACAAGTATCACAAAATGTTCTTAAACTTTTAAAAAGTGTTTTTCAAATGTCCTTATATTTTTTGTCAATGTCATTCAATGTTTCCAAAATTTCCCTAAACTGTCTTAAAACGTTCTAAAACTACCATCATATTTCTAAACTGTCATAAAGTATCCCGAGACGTCACAAGTATTACAAAATGTTCTTAAACTTTCAAAAAGTGTCTTTAAAATGTCCTTATATGTCATTCAATGTTGCCAAAATGTCCCTAAACTGTTTTAATATGTTCTAATACTAATATCATATTTCTAAATTGTCATAAAGTACTCCGAAATGTCAGAAGTATCACAAAATTTTCTAAACTTTCAAAAATTGTCTTTAAACTGCCCTTATATTTTTTGACAAAGTCATCAATGTTATTCAATGTTTCTAAAATGGCTCTAAACTATCTTAAAATGTTCTAAAACTACTATCATATTTCTAAACTGTCATAAAGTATCCTAAGATGTCACAAGTATGACAAAATGTTCTTAAATTTTTATAAATTGTCTTTGAAATGTCCTTATATTTTTCGACAATGTTAACAATGTCATTTAATGTTTTCAAAACGTCCCTAAATTGTTTTAAAATGTTCTAAAGCTTTTATAAAATATCCCAAAGTATCACAAAAAGTTTTTAAATTTTCAAAAATTGTCTTTGAAACGTCCTTATATTTTTTGACCAAGTCATCAATGTCATTCAATATTTCTAAAATGTCCCTAAACTGACTTTATATGTTTTAAGAATAATATTATATTTCTAAACTGTAAATAAAATACCACGCAATGTCATAAGTATCACAAAATGTTCTTAAACTTTCAAAAATCATCTTTAAAATGTACTTATATTATTCGACAATTTCATCAATGTCATTTAATGTTTCCAAAATCCCTAAACTGTCTTAAAAATAGCAAAATTTTATTATAAAATAATAAAGTAACACAAAATTTGGCCAGAAACTGTTAAAAAATGAAAAAATTGATTTATGAAACATTAAAAACAAAAGTTTTTGGTATTTAAACATCAATTTAATGTTAGGCAATACCAAAATCGGACCATAAACTGAGTGAAAAAGTGTAAAAAAATATATATAAAATTACAAAAATAGCAAAAATTGGCAATAAAGTAACAAAATATTGATAAAGTCAGAACAATTTTAGTAATAACTGTTAAAAAATGCAAAATTATATACATAAAAAATCAAAACAGCAAAATTATGCTATAAAATATCAAAATAATGATACAAATTGCAAAACCCAGTCATAATGTCAAAAATAGCAGAATCTGACCATTAAACATAAAAATATTGTCGCAAAACACCAAAACTTAGTTGAAAACTGTTGAAAATTTGTTAATTAATTAATAAATTATTAAAAAAAAAAAAAAAAATTAATTAAAAACTGTAAAACTTCAGAAAACACCAAAATCTCCAGTTATGATTTTTTAGCATTTCCAAAACCACATTTTGCCGGCAAAATTAGCAAAAAATATTTTAAAATTATTGTTAGCGCCACACATTTGCATTCACCGTGCTCGCTATTGCTGGCTAGTTTCTTTTCTGTC
The DNA here is from genome assembly GCA_963932245.1 of Tachinus rufipes. Lineage (NCBI taxonomy): Eukaryota > Metazoa > Arthropoda > Insecta > Coleoptera > Staphylinidae > Tachinus > Tachinus rufipes. The sequence continues at coordinate 2,352,296 of OZ010741.1, read as the reverse complement.
CGCAATGCTGGCAACTTACATTACGGGTGGACCCACAGTTTTGTATGGAATTATTAATCTATCCCTAATAAAAGTAAATCTACGCTGACAAAGGTGGGTTAGGGAATGGAAAAGCGTATAAACGTTTAAAATGGTTTCTATTGTGAGATTTGAATCTATAATCTTTTATGCAGCAGTCGGATGCCTAGTCTACCACGCCACGCTCCTTTGTAAAGCCACATGCAACTATAGCAACTACCAAACCACAGCTTTAACCGATGGCTTCCACAAAACCTCAATCATATGCAAATCTACCAAATATTATTTATACTATTTAAACATTTAAATGCTGATTATCTACACGTAAATGCTATTAAGTTTGTTAAATCAAGATTCAATTCAATCAAACTTTAAAATAAATTTTCATCCAATAAATCACTTATATTATGTGACATTTACAGCGCAAAACTAAATAAATATAAACAGAAACTAAATATAAGTTAAACCCATCAAACTTTTTCAGTATTTCAAATTGAATCCCCCCGAAGAAGTCACGTATGATTTATAAAGCAATGACGTGTGATGTCATCGGAGATATTTTTATTTCCAATTTACTGCACTTTTTCGATACAAATTCGATTCTTTAAATTGCTAGCAAACTTGTTACAAGTTTTATTTTATCCTGAGAAAAAAATGTAATTAACTACTAAGAATTGAGAAAATAAATTCCCAGAATTTATAATTAACTATCAAATATATATAGAGCAGCGTAAGTGGGTAGAAAAATAAAAGAAATAATAATTGCAATGAATCGATACAGGAAACAAGTTTTAGTATTTACGTCATCCATCATTGTTAGTGATTTAAAAAAGCTGTAATTACTAAAATATACTGCGTAGCATTTTTTGTCAAATATTGGATGAACAAACAATAAATCAATAATTCTATTATTACACCATTTATCAGTCATAAAAAGTAAACTCTTTGTTGTATATTAATAATTTGTAAACACATTCAAATTAATATTAAAATATCAAAAACTATTTTACTACTTACCGGTTTTAGGACCTTGGTGATAAAAAATGTTTTAAGACCCGCTATCCTTAAAGATTCCTCTCGTTTCTCCCCAAATGCCGCCTCGACTTCGAATTCCCCGCTTAGGAAGGAAAGGGTCGTTGCCGATATGTGAACCCTCCTGCAAATAAAGGATACAATTCAATATTTTATTCAGAGATCATAAAGCCGTGAAGTGGAGTAAATAAGTATGTTGCTTCTCATTTAGCTATTCTTTTTGAAAAATATTGAAATCAAATATTTTCATACAATAAGAATCGATTTTGCTTTGAATGAAAAGGTATCAAGGTTGCAAAGCAATAGAATATTTATTGGGAATTTGGGATGTAAAAAGACAATATTCCAAAGAATGCTATTGTTGGAAGTAGGAGACATCTAATAATTTATTTAAATGTAAAAACATGTTCAAATAAGCCGAATATTTTTGAAATATAAAAGGTGAAATAGGGCAAAATTATTAATGTTGGTAAATTTGTTGCTTAAACCAACAAATTACCCAATAAGTGCAAAGCAGGTTAATTTTAAATTTATAATAATTAGTAAATCCCCGATAAAAATGAGCTACTAAATATTAGAGGGAGTGCCAACTAAGAAGCCAAATTTCCTTTTCAAATAAATGCAAATGGTATAAATAGTTAATGTATCTTTACAAAATATAACATGTACTCTGTAAGAAACACATTGCTAACGTAACGTATTTACAATGATTAAATTATTTTTAAGGGAGTTGCAGGAACGTGCTTATCATCCGCAATGAACAACACATTTCAGGCGTACATCTTATCTCAATAGATAATAAAAACAACGTTTTATTGACTTACAAAGCCATAAAAGTTAGTTTTGTTTAACATGTTTTTGGTAATAATATTATGAAATAAATAAATAATTTATTCAAACTCAATTCAATCATTGCAGCAGACAAAAATCCTTATATGATATTGTATGAAAATAAAAAAAATATTTGGTAAATAAAATTAATATATATATTTATGAGCGCATAGATTTTGTGCATAATTTTCTGTCTGTATTTTAGCTCAATGATGCTTGTACTCCACTAACTTGTTTCCATTGAAAACTTAGTTCTCACATTTCAATAGTTTGATGCTTTGTATCCATGCCTCATTCAATACGCTATCTACTAATACTGTTATGTATTGCTTCAAATAAAGTATTTGTTGTTTCACCTTTTTTACAATTTTTTTTAATGCTCAGTTAGTTTATGATAATTATTAATAGAAAACCACTTGAAGCAAAAGCTTCTTTTATAAAAAATTGCCCAAACACATTATATTTATACAATAGATAAGTATTCTAATCAATATTATATTAGATTTACGCAATAAGTAAGATTTTATGCATTTTTTTGCAAATTGGGTTAAATTGATGCATAAAAATCCACAAAAATTACAATAAACAAGCGAATTGAATAAAAATATACAAAAAAACACAAAAAATTAGACAAAAAACGTTGAAAATGAAATGAAAATGATTAAAAGACAAGGCAAATTGACTAAAAATATACAAAAAACTTCAAAATGCAGATAAAAATAATAAATAAAAATGTACAAAAAAACACAATCTGAGCTAAAAATTGTCTAAACATTGCAAAACAGTAAAAAATTAAGACAAAAACTTTAAAAATTAAATAAAAATCACCAAAAATTTTAAAAAAATTTATTGTTTAGCTATTTTACATTACAAAAATCAATAAAAACATTAAAAACCTAATAAAAAACGTTAAAAATTAACAAAAATCAAAGCAAATTGAATAAAAATATACCAAAAATCACAAACTGCATTTTCATAATAGTCAAAACATTACGAAAATTAGCTCAAAATACCAAAAAATCTGCCCATAAACTCTTAAAAAATACAAATTTCTTTTCATAAAACATCAAAAATAACAAAAAACGGTCATCAACTATAAAATTTATGTTAAAAAGAAACAAAATCCGGTCATAAACTGTTAAAAAATGCAAAATTCGGTTTATAAAATAACAAAAATATCAAAATCTAGTCTTGAAACATCAAAATTGTGTTAAAAAACACTAAATTTTGCCCATAAATAGTTAAAAAAGCACCAAAATCCGGCAATAAACTGTTGAAAAATGCAAAAATCTACACATAAATAGTAAAAAATGGCAAAACCCAGATCCTATATATAAAAATATTGTCATAAACAATTCAAAATGCAAAACTTTTAACAGATTCCAGACAATTAATTACAGATAACAATGTATTTTGACAGTTTTTGGCAAATTACAAACAAACTGTGATAGTGATTAGATAATATTTATATTATTTAATCACTTATTATTACAATTTTCAAACTTTGTTTGTCAATTCACAAAACATTTTGACATATATTAAACAAATAATGACTGTTTACAACATGTTTTAACAGTTTATTATCAGTTGTGATAGTATTCAAACTTTATTTGTCAATTTACAGCATATTTCGATATATTTCAAACAAATAGTGACAATTTTAAAAATTTGTTTATCTATTTACAATATATTTTCACAAATCACAAACAAACAGTGACAGTTATAACAATATGTTTATAGTTTATGACTTACTGTGACAGTTTTCAAACTTTGTTATTCATAATATATTTCCACATATTACAAAGAAATAGTAACAGTTACGCGTTTTGAATGCAAATAAAAAATCTTGAGAAAAATTTTCAAAATTTGGCCCAAAAGCCAAAAAAAAATCAATTTTTTTTTTGCATTTAAAACTCGTAAAGTTTTAAATGCAAATAAAAAAAAATTAAAAATTTCTATTTTTTTCAAGATTATTTGCCTTCAAAACGCATAAAAAACTGATTTTTTTTTACTTACTCAAATTTTAAAATCTTTATTTTTTTTTCAGAAAGTCATAGAATGCATCAAAACGCATAAAAAACAGATTTTTTTTTCGACTTTCACTCGATTATTAAAAATTTCATTTTTTTAGAAAAAACAAAAAAAATAGACTTTTGACTTAAATTTTTTTCAAGATTCATTATTTTTGACTCAAAAATTGAAAACTTCAATTTTTTTTAGGATTTTCTATTGCATTCGAAACGCGTAACAATCGGAATTTTTTTGACTTTTGACTTAAGTTTTGAAAATTTCAATTTTTTTCATTTAAAACGCATAAAAATCGAAAAATTTTCAACTTTGGGGTAAAATTTTAAAAATTTAATTTTTTTTGAAAATTTTTATTTGCATTTTTTTACACGTTTTTCAATTTTGATTTTGATTCTTTATTTGCATTCATAACGCGTAAAATACAAAATTTTGGGTCAAATTTTGAAAATTTAATTTTTTTTAAAGATTATATTTGTATTCAAAACGCGTAAATAACAGAAATTTTTCACTTTTGGCTGAAACAAAAAAAATTTTTTTTTCAAGATTCTTTACTTGGATTCAAAACGCGTTTTTTTTAAAGTTTATGGCCAAATTGTGGTTATTTCTGATAAAGTTTCAAGACCAAATTATACTGTTTTGACATTTTACGAACAGAATTTTGCAATTATAGTTAAATTTTTATATTTTAAATTTTAATTAATTATGTTCGGTCAAGCGTGCAAATGCAAAAGTGTTGCACAATCTGGCGTAACATGTACTAGTTGTGGAATTATATTTCATAACAGTTGCGCCATTCGCCATAAAAAATGTCACTGTGGTACGTCATTCGAACTTGACGATTCCGAACTTCCCAGGCTTTATAAAGAGACTATCGTACTGTATCAAGTGTTGTTAGATGAAGTTCGGTCTAACAATAAATTGCTATTAGATAAAGTATTGTATCTTGAAGAGAAGATTGCAGACAAAGATAAGGTAATACTTGAATACAAAACTCGTATTCAAGAATCTATGCCTTGTGTAGTTACACCAACTATTAATGAGGAAATTCAATTGCTTCCATCTGCAATTAATTCTGTAATTAATAATTCTTCTTCTTCTTTTGCAACACTTACTGCTCAAACAAAACCTAAACAGAAAGTTCAACCTAAAATCCCAACAATTTTTGGTTGTGGTCCAAGTAACAATAAGTTGCAGGCATATGTGGCAAACTCATATATACATGTCTCAAAACTTAAACGCGGAACTAAAATATCCGATGTTATTAACTACATTAAATTGAAATACCCCGATATATCATTCGACGCTGTAGATCTAGTTGTACAATCTGGAAGCTACAGTAGCTTTAAAGTCTCGGTTCCAGCCGATCATGTTCGAGCTATTATTTGCAAAGACTTTTGGCCAGCTAACATTGCTGTCAAAAAATTTGTGAGTTATGGTCGTTCACAAAATGTTCCTGCTTCATCTCCAATGGATTTTCGGAGCCTGAATTCTGTCAACAGCTTGGACCCATCTTCAGGAATGATAACGGCTTCTCCATCTACTACCAAAACGTCGGGGGTTTAAAAACTAAACTCAGAAAACTCTTGCTAGCTGTAGCCGTATCAGACTACGATGTGATTGTTTTCACTGAAACCTGGCTATCTACAGACATCAGTGACTCTGAATTAAATCTAAAAGGCTATCATTTATTTAGGTGTGATCGCTAGGCCCTTACAAGCCCTAAACAAAGCGGAGGTGGTGTTTTAATTGCTATCAAAACTCACCTCAAATCTGTATTACTTTACCCCACGTTTATTAGTGTTAAACATTTGTTTGTAGTTGTTAAGTTTAATCTTGTGTCTTATATAATTTGTGCGGTATATTTACTACCTAATTCAACTAGTGACAAATATCTTGACCATTGTTATTCCGTCGAATCTATTGCCGACGAGTTTCCAAGCAGTAAACTAGTTTTATTGGGCGATTACAATCTACCTGCAGCCTCTTGGGTTAACGATGATTTAGGTATAGGAGTAATTTGTAATGATAGTTACCCTGCTCATTTAGTAGCTAATTCATTTGGGTTCTTAAACTGCGTACAATGCATTTCTATTCCTAATAGTGAGGGTGTGTTTTTAGATTTATGTTTTACTAACGATCGTGATATTTCTGTGATAGAAGCTGTAGATGTTTTGTTAAATTTAAGCCAACACCATACTGCGTACTTGTTAACTATAAAATGTGATACTACCTGTGATATTTTAAATTGTAATTATGTTTTTAATGATTTTAAACTTGCCGACTACAACGTAATCAATAATTATTTGTTGAATGTTGATTGGACTGCACTATTTTATAACTGTGATATTGATATGTGTCTTGATGTATTTTACTCTGTAATCGATTATGTTATTGATTGTTTTGTCCCTAAAAAACTGTGGCGTGAAAGCAATTTTCCTATTTGGTTCAACAAAGAATTGATATCACTTACTAAACTCAAAAAAACTATACACAAACGTTATAAATCTTCAAAACTATTGTCGGACTATAATGAATTCCAATCTATTCGTACTACGTGCAAAAATCTCAGTGCTCATCAATACGAGCAATATATTTTACAAACTGAAAGTAAAATTCAACATAATCCAAAACATTTCTGGAGATTTGTTAATGAGAACTAAAAAACTAATGGTTTTCCAGCCACAATGCATTATAAAGATCAAACTTGTAATAATGGGAACGACTTTGTAACAAATTTTGCAGATTGTTTAATTTTAATAATAACGTAATACATTCAAAATTTTCTATTAGTTTGTGTGATGTTTTTAAGGGAATTGAAAACCTTAAATGCAATTTAAGCGTTGGACCCGACGGCATTCCCTCTTTACTGTTAAAAAAGTGCATTTATTCTATTGCAAAGCCATTGCACTAACTTTTCAATGCTTCATTGAATGAAACTAAATTTCCTCAAATATGGAAACAAAGCTATATTACGCCTTTGTTTAAATCTGGAGCCAAAGAGAATATCACTAACTATAGAGGCATTTGCATTCAATCTGCTATACCTAAATTATTCGATAAAATTGTAACTAGTCAGTTGCAATGGATGTGCAAAAGCATCTTAATAGAAGAGCAGCATGGATTTCGTGAAGGGCGTTCCACACTTACTAATTTACTCTGTTATGAAAATGATATTTTAAATGCATTTGAATCTAAAGTACAAGTTGACTCAATCTACACCGATTTTTCAAAGTCGTTTGATCGTGTGAGTCATAATATTTTGATTGCCAAGCTCCGTGCTCTGGGATTTCATCATGATGTGACTTCCTGGTTATTCAGCTTTTTGAAAAATCGCACGCAGTGTGTAAAAATTAATAACTTTTAGTCACAGCCCATTCTTGTTTCATCTGGTGTTCCTCAAGGATCTCATTGTGGACCAATTTTATTTTTGCTTTTCATTAATGATATCCCACAGTATATCAATTCATCGTCATTTCTTTTATTTGCGGATGATTTAAAAATGTATAGAAAAATATCATCTCTCAATGACTGCCATCTTTTACAACTGGACTTGGATTCTATAAATACTTGGTGTTTTATTAATAAATTATTTTTTAATGCTGATAAATGTTTTTCAATAAGTTTCCATAGAACTTTAAGTAAAATTTCTTTTAACTATATAATTGACACTAAAGTGTTAAACAAAGTCACACAAATAAAAGATTTAGGCGTTATTTTTGATCATAAACTTACATTTGTTGAACATATAAACATCATGTGCAATCGTGCCATAAAAATGTTAGGATTTGTATATAGAATGTCCGTGGATTTATCAGCCAGTACACTAAAACTTTTATATTGTGCTTTGGTGCGTTCGCATTTAGAGTATGCTCCGTCAGTTTGAAGTCCTGTTTATGAAATTCATAACCGTAGTATTGAACAAATTCAAAAAAAGTTTTGTCGTTTATTGTCTTATAAATCCGGCATATTATCTGTAAATTATGATTACTGCTACATTGCTTTATTGTACAATCTACCGCCATTGAAGATTCGCCGCAAAAGAGCTGATTTGTCGTTCTTGCGTAATTTAATTATGTCTGAGATTGATTGTCCGGAGCTACTTGGTACTCTTCCAATTCATGTAGCACCTAATAATAGACATAGCAGACATTCTTTATTTCGCGAGTCTACTCATTCTACTAATTATGGTTTCAACAATCCACTCGGTAGAATGTGTAGATTTGCAAATAATTTACCAACTGATATTAATGTATTTTGTGTCTCTAAATCTACGTTCAGAAGTCAGCTAAGTCATGCTGACTAATGTCTAATATGTGCGCTTTTATGAATGGTATATTTGTATTCTTTATTTTTGTATTGTAAAACATCATTGTTTATGTATATTTGATGTAGATGTAAATGGTAAGATTATACCGTCAATAAAGTATTATTATTATTATATTTTGATATTATATTTTGGTATTTTGATAGTTTTGACATTTGTTTTTTTTTTACAGTTTTTAACAGTTTTGGACGTATTTTGGTGTTTTCTTTTACATTTTAGAAATAAAATTTTGTACTTAATTATTTAAAACTTTCCATAAACCTAATTGTTGTACAAAATATTGAGAAATTGAGCATAAAACTCATTTTTTACACAAAATTGATATAAAATTGCTTAGAAAACACAAATGCTTTAAAATTTATTAAAAATTGCCCACTGTTGCAAAATTGTTTTTAGAAATTGCACAAATTCCGCAGATTTGGCAATTCATAAAAAAATTTATTATCTTTCTGCTGTCGTCCTCTAGCATGCGAAGACAAAAAAACTTCCTCCAGACCTCCAAGACTTTATTTACAACTTTTTTTTAACTTTCAGGTAATAAACTATTGTAATATAACTACTGCCCTATTGAAATATGTTTTTATGGATCTTGAGCATAGCACCTGTTAAAAAATCGTCTTTTATTTGCATTTTGCTTAACATTCCACAATAATACCAATGTGTAAGACATACTATCAATTGTAAAGCAGCATATTATTAATAAGTCATTAGAACTGAATTTATATGCTGACAAAAAACATTTTTTTTTTTAAATTTGTTTAAAACTTGAGTTAAACAACAGTTTAAAACTTAGAAAAAATTGAGCAAGCCCGAGCCCCCTTCTTTTGTTTTTGGTGCGTATGAGCCAAATAAGTAATTATTTAGTATCTATAAGGTATACCACATTGAGCAAACTAGATTATCTATTCATAGTAAACGATGTATTACATAAATCACTCAGTCAACTCAGTCAACAACTTAAAGTTAGCTAAACCTTGTAGTATCTCAATACTTAATCTAAAATTCCACAATAGTACAATAATATTTCAAAATTAAAGACTAAACTAATAAAGCAATCAATTATAACCAATTTAATAATTAATAAAACATATTTTAGAGACTACTAGAATATAAAAAAACAATAAAAATGTTATCAAACATACTCAAACCAAAAATGATCCCCAAAGAATCCCTATAACATCTTCAAATTATGTACGTAAATCAGCAACAACAAAATTACAAATTGATCAAAATTATTACTCACCTAACATTTCAAACCAGACTTTGCTAGTTTAGGATTTTTAAATTGGAGTTTTTTTTCATATTATGGCCATATTTTGTTGCTATATTACAATATTTTGATGTTTAAAGTTTGTTATTTTTAACATTTAGTAAATACAATTTTTCAATTTTATTTTGTCCTTGGCCGGATTTTGATTTTATATGAATATATTTTAAAGCTTTAGTCATTTTTAACTTTTTTGCATTTTTAATAGCTTAAAACTAAATTTTGATTATTTTAATTTTTTAATTATTAGAATTTTGCACAATTTAACTATTATTAGATTTTTTTAGCATAATTTTAATGATTTACAACAAGATTTTGTTATTTTTAACATTTTATAAATAAAATTTTACACCTTTTAACAGTTCATAGCCGAAGTTTGTTTTTATTACAATGTTTTGATGTTTCAATGCCAGATTTTGTTTAAAATTTGATAAGTAAAATTTGGAATATGAAATTATTCAACAGTTTTATAAAATTTGGTACAATCTTTATAGTCTATTTTTCAACAGTTTAATGATTTTTGGCAATATTTAAATTTTATGACTAGATTTTACTATATTTATAAATAAAATTTTAAGATTTTTTTAGTTTATGATCATATTCTGGTTTTTTCAACATTATTAATGATCAATTCCATTTCAAACGGACTAAAGCAGGGGGAATGAGTGCATTGAGAAATTTGCTTTAGTATTTATTTTCTGTTTTTATAATTTATTAGCAGTCTTTTGATTAGTTCATGAAGCTATAAAACCCTTAAAAAATCAATTTTTGTATAAAAATCGTAAATTTAACGCAAATTTTTTTTTTTATAAAAAAAAGTTTTTTGATAAAAAGAGTTTTTAAATCAAATTGAAACAAAAATTTTCTTTAAGGTAAATTGTAATTTTTTGAAACAGTTAAAAATAAAATACGTTTAATAAAAAAAAAATAATACAAAAAAAATAAAAAAGGTAATTTTGTTTTTTGAACAATTTTAAAATCAAATATATTTTTCTAAAAAAATTAAAGATAAAATATTGTCTTTTAGATGAAATGTTAAAATATTTTGCATAAAAAGTAGTTTTTTAGATAAAATTAAAAGTAAAATATTGTTTTTAAATAAAATGAAAGTAAATTTTTTTAGAGAAATTTAAAGTAAAATTTTTTTTGCATAAAAGTGTAGTTTTTTGATTGAATTGAAAGTAAAAGTTAATTAAAAAAAATTAAAATTAAATATTAATTTTTGGATCAAATTGAAAGTAAAATATTGTTTTCATTTTAAGAAATTTGAGATAAAGTTTTGGTTTTTTGTCAAAAATCTTGTTTTTTGTAAAAAAAAAATTATTTTTGAAAATTATTATTTTTTTTTTAATTATTATTGTTTTTTGTATAAATCGTAGTTCTTTAAATAAAGTTGACGTATTTTGAGTAAAATAGTTAAAAAATTTAAATTTGATTTGTGTATTTGGGTTTTAATGGTCTAAAACTCAAAAAATCTGCAAAGTAAGATTATTCTTCAACATAAACTCTTACAAATACTCGTTTAACCGTGCTCATAGGAACAATATACCAAATATTTTATAAAAATTTGAATTCTAAGGACAATTTTACATGGAAAATAGTTAGTGTTGTATCGGCCGTAGAAAAGCCCATCTAGAAAAAAATGTTCAGGCAAAAAATGCGTTAAAAATGAATTATTTTTTCTTATTTACAAAAAGTATTATAAACACAATAGAGTGTGGTTTCAAACTTTATTATCAAATTTTGAAAAAAATAATAATACTCTCAAATTTTGGCGCCGATAGATCGAGTCTAAATTTGCGCCGCAAGCGCAAAAACTATAATAAAATAAAAACTTAAACAAAAAAATAAAATCTTTTTCTGAAATAAACTTAAAAAAAATATAAACTAAATAATATAAAAAAATAAAATAAAAAAATTCTAGAGAGTCTTTTCTACTCCAGATAAGCACGACATTATTTTCCATGGAAAATTATTTGCAAAACTCAAATTTTTAATAATATTTATTAGTATAGTTTCTCTAAACGCTGCTAAATGTGTATTTGTAAGAGTTTATGTTGCAAAATAAGCCTATTTTTGCAGTTTTTTTGAGTTTTAGACCCAAATACACAAAACAAAATTATATTTTCCAACTAATTTACATCAAAATACGTCAATTTTGACGGTTAAAAAATTCTAAAAATTGCTCCTTTTTGCCCAGCCCACTGAGAACAAAAACATGATTTTATGGGTTTTGCCGCTTAAAGACAGACAAGTATAGACTTAAAATAACGCCAGATTTGGATTCTACGAAAAATTTTGGAATTAAATTTCCAATTTTTATACAAAATATGCGATTAAATTAAAAAACGACAAAAAAATCAAAAGACTACTAATAAGAGTTAAGAAATAGCCGAAAAAACCCATCAAATTTAGAAAAAACTGCGTTTTCTGTATTTTTGAATGCATTTTGTTGCTATTTGCAAATATAATTTCAGAAAAAAGACTTTGACATATTATTTTTTAATCCTTTCTAAATGCACTGGTGAAAAAATTAATCGATTATCAAATTATTTGTAGAAGCAGTGATAACGTCAAAGTTGCCGTTTTTGTTAAAATACTACAAATCAAGGTAGCGGTCGGTATTGTCTTAATAAGCGGAATTTTCCTATATTTTACAAATACTTTTATATTTTATAGCAAGATTTTATAGTTTTTAAATTTCCATCAACATTTTGACAATTTTCAACAGATTAGTGCTTTTTGACTTGATTTTGAAATTTATAACAATTTATAAGTAGAATATTACATTTTTCAACATTTAATAGCCAAAATTTTGCTATTTTCTACAAATAATTTATTATTTTATAACCGGATATTAGAGTTTTTGAAATTTCATCAACATTTTTACAATTTTCAACACTTTATAATTGAATTTGATGTTTTAAAGCCTAGTTTTGCTATTTTATTGCCAAAATTTTATTTTTATTTTCTTCCAATGTTTCAATATTTTGTAAACAAATTTTATAGTTTTTGAAATTCCATCAACATTTTTACAAAACCTAAAGTGATAGATTGCATGCGAAACGGTTAAAAAACCGATTTTTGTTTGGTTTTTCTCAAAAGTTTTCAAAATTTCTTCACTTTTTGCCGCAAAAACTTAAAACATTAATTTTTCAAAATTTTACTTTTTTTCGGAAGTAACAGATTGCGTCCGAAACGCGTAAAAAAATCCATAAATTTTCCAATTTTTTTTTTTTTTTCATAGAGATAGAATGTATCTGAAACGCGTAAAAACAGATATTTCTTGGATAATCTCAAAATTTTTCAATCTACCTTCACTATCCCCCGCAAAAACTTAACCTAACCCATAAATTTTTCATTTTCAATTTTTTCGATATTGTCAGATTGCATGCAAAAAGGATAAAAAAACAGATTTTTTTGGTTTTTCTCAAAAAATTTCAAAATTTCTTCATTTTTCCCCGCAAAAACCTAACCCATTAATTTTTCAAAAGTGACAGATTGCATACGAAACGCGTAAAAATTTAAATTTTTTTTGCTATTTCTCAAAAAAATTCAAAAATTATTCACTTTCCCCTGCAAAAACCTAAGCTAACCTAACCCATAAAGTCACAGATTCTTTTTAGTTTTTCTCAGTTTTTTTTTAAATTTTTTGATTTTCCCCCTCAAAAACCTAACCTTATCTAACCTAACCTATCTGATAATTTTTTTAAAATTTCACTTTTTTTTTGGTAGTGACAGATTGCATGCAAAACGCGTAAAAATCAGTTTTTTTTTTATTTTCAAAATTTTTTCACCATCCCTCGCAAAAACCTAACCAAACCTAAAATAACCAAACCCATACATTTTTCTAATTTTTTTCGGAAGTGACAGATTGAATGCAAAACGCGTAAAAAACAGATTTATTTAGTTTTTGTAAAAAAAAATCAAAATTTTTTCACTTTTTCCCGCAAAAACCTAACCTAACCTAATTTAACTTAACCCATGATTTATTCTAAATTTTGCTATTTTTCGAAAGTGACAGATTGCATGCGAAAAGCGTAAAAACAGTTTTTTTTGGTTTTTTACAATTTTTTTTGTAATTTCTTCATCTAACCTAACCTAACATAATTTAACCTAACTTAACCTATATTTTTTTCAAAATTAATTTTTTCTTTGAATGTAACAGATTGCATGCGAAACGCGTACTAAACAATTTTTTTTTAGTTTTTCTCAAAAATTTTCAAAATTTCTTCACCTTCCCCCTCAAAAACCTAACCAAACCTAACCCATAAATTTTTCAAATTTATTTTTTATTTTTAAAGTGACAGATTGCATGCGATACGCGTACAAAACAAAATTTTTTTTAGTTTTTCTTAAAGAATTTCAAAAATTTTTCACCTTCCCCCTCAAAAACCTAACTAAACCTAACCTAACCTATAAATTTTTCAAAATTTAATTTTTTTTTAAAAGTGACAAATTGCAAAACCTAACCTAACCTAACCTAATCCATGATTTATTCTAAATTTCGCTATTTTTTGAAAGTGACAGATTGCATGCGAAACGCGTAAAAACAGATTTTTTTGGTTTTTTTACAATTTTTTTTTTATTTTCTATATCTAACATAACCTAACATAATTTAACCTAACCTAACCTACATTTTTTTCAAAATTAATTTTTTTTTGAATGTGACAGATTGCATGCGAAACGCGTAAAAAACAATTTTTTTTAGTTTTTCTCAAAAATGTTCGAAAATTTCTTCACCATCCCCCGCAAAAACCTAACCTTACCTAACCTAACCTAACCCATGATTTTTTCTAAATTTTACTATTTTTCGAAAGCTACAGCATGCATGCTTATAGAAACAAAAAAAAATTAAAACAAATTACTTAATGCTCCCCCCCCCTCTTTCCTGCTCTGATCCGTTTGAAAAAATAAAATTTCCCATAAATTTTTTTTAAATTTTTTAACCCGTTAAGACCAAATTCTGATGCCTTCTTAAAATATTTTATATTTTTTCAAAAAATTTTGCTTTTTTTGACAGATTGTTTTTTAGTTTCTATTTCTAAAAAAAATATTTTGATATTTCATACACGGTTTTTGCCATTTTTAATATTTTATAGTTTAATAGAATTTTGCATTTCTTAATTGTTATTACTAAAATGTTGATATTTTAATTTAATTTTCATATTATGGCCGGATTATACTATTTTTGACATTTTATCAATAAAATTTTTACAATTTTTAACAGACATAAAGTAGGGATTTTGATATTTTTGATAGTTTTTTTTAATTTTTTGAATTTTTTTACATTATTTAACTTATAGTAGCCACATTTTAGTGATTTTTAACAACATTTTAAAGATTCAAAATCGACTTTTGCTATTTTTGACATTTTATGAATAAAATTTTTCACTTTTAAACCATTGTTAGCCAGATTTTGATGTTATCTTAGCGGATTTAAATATTTTAATAATAGAATTTTGCTTTTTTCAGCTGTTTATGGCCAAATTTTTGCTATTTTGCACTCCAGTTGAAACTATTGTCATGCAATCAATAAACTGTGTTTACGTCTATCCGCTCAAGTGTTTGTTCTAATTGGGTGAGTGGGCGGGCACACTTTTGCGCATTTAATAAACTGAGTACCACACACACCCAGCTAAGTGTAAGTGAAAAAAGATTGGATGTTTGTAAAATTAAGTATGTAGAGCAGGCACTCCAATTAAAACTATAGTCTCACAATTAATAAACTGAAATTTCCCCCATCCGCTCAAGTGTTTTTTAACAAGAAATTTAATTACTAACACTTGGGTGAGTGGGTGAGCATAACAGTTAAACTTGGTTCCCGCCCACCCGCTCAAGTGTACGTCTATCTATTTGAATAATCATATAAACTTGGACGGGTGAGTACGCATTCCAGTTAAAACTATTGTACCGCAATCAATAAACTGTGTTCCTACTCACCCGCCCAAGTGTTTGAAAATAAAAAGTTAGATCATAAACACTTAATCGGGTGGGTGTACACTCCAGTTAAAAGTACTGTAACTACTTTTACATTTCTCAACAGTTTATAATGTTTTTTTTTGTTAGTTTTGATGTTTCAAGGTCAGATTTTTCAATTTTTTACATTTTATGAATAGATGTTTACAATTTTCAACAATTTACGGCCAAATTTTGGTAATTTTTAACAATATTTTAATGTTTGAAGACAAAAATTTGTTATTTTGATGTTTTATCAATAATAATTTTTACTTTTTAATAGTTTTTGAACGGATTTTGTTTTATATCAACATAGTTTTGATATTTTATAACCAAATTTTGCTATTTTTGATATTATAAGCGAGCATGGCTTTATATTGGAAACTGTTCTGAATCAGTAAATGAAGATTCTATATCTAATTACATCAAAGAAAAAATAGAAACTATTGAGATATTTGAAATAACTCAATTAAAAACATTAGGAAAATCAAAATCTTTTAAATTGGGTGTAGATTTTATATTCTTGCAAGATCTTATGTGTCAAGATTTTTGGCCACAACGAATTACAGTAAGACGATTTAATTTTAATTCTGTGGAAGATAAAAGTGACGGTAAAAAATTCAACAACAAACAAAATTTTCAACCACCAGCCAATCATCTCGACAAAAAATAAAAAACATTGCGAGTAATAAGAATACTTTAAATTTATTATATGTAAATATTGAAGGAGTAAAATACAAGATAAATGCAATAGAAGCACTTATGCATGAAACAGCAAATACTTACAACATAATATGCTTAAATGAACACTGGTTAACAGAAGCAGAATGCGATATGTTGATGATTAGTAACCTGTCGATGGCATCAAATTTTTCAAGAAAAAAATTTTTACGTGGGGGATCTGCTATCCTAATTAATAATTTGATACCGCATTCTAATATTATAGATGCAGTCAATTTTTCAATAGAAAAAAACTGTGAAATTTCTTGTGTTTTTTTAAATAATGTTAATACTTATGTTTTATGTGTTTATCGTTCGCCAAGCGGCGATTTTAATATGTTTATTAGGGCTTTATGCCAAGCATTAGATAAAATTGATTTTATAAATAAATATGTTGTGTTAACTGGCGATTTTAACGTAATTTTTAATGTAAATGTTAATGACAATAGAACAAAACAATTATGTGAAGAGCTTAGCGCTTATGGCTTATATAAAACGGTAAATTTTCCGACAAGAAAAAAGAATTGTATTGACAATATTTTTATAAATTTTAACACTGAATATATAAATGTTATTTCAGTAAATACATGTTTATCAGATCATTTTGCTATTCATACAGAAATTATGTTAAAAGAGCAAGAAGATTCTGACTCAAATAAAACTAAAACTATCAGTTATCAACCAATTACTGAATTAGGCTTATACAAATTTTATAATTGTATAGAAAACATAACATGGGACTTTTTAAATTTGCCTATTACAGTCGAAGAACAGGCAAATCAGTTTATGCGTAACATAAAAACATCAATAGACGCATCTTTTCCTATTAAAAAGACAAATGTGAGTGTGGCTAGAAATATTAAAATAAACTGGTACAATAATAATATCAAATTAATGAGAAACCAATTAGATTTTTTTTACCAAGTTAAAAATCAGTTTCCAACCGAAAATAACATTCAATTATATAAAAACCACAAATATCAATACTATAGAGAAATTAAAAATGCCAAAATAAAAGCAAATTCTGAGTATATTCAAAATGCAGACAATTGTAGCAAAGCTGCCTGGGATATAATAAATGCACACAGAAATATAAGAAGCTGTGAAAACAACAAATCAACATTAAACTCACAAGACCTAAATCAGTACTTTAGTCATATTGCAGAAAATATTCAAAATACAATGCCATTGCCAAACCACCATCCAATGGAATATTTAAAAACAAAACCAAATACTACTTTCAACTTCAGAGAAGTTACACTAATAGAAGTAAGAGATACTATACATATGCTAAAAAACAAAAAAAGTAAAGATATTTTTAATACAAATGCTAAAATGCTAAAGCAAATCAAAAACATTATTGCAAGTCCCCTAACTAAACTACTAAACATCTGTATACTAAATGGACACTACCCGGATGTTTTTAAAACTGCTAAAGTCATTCCTATATTAAAAAAAGGTTCGGCAGATGATTGCAATAACTATCGACCAATATCGCTAATCTGCATAATATCAAAGATCTTTGAAATGCTTTTAAAATCCCAGTTGCTTCAATACTTTGAAAACAACAACATTTTTAATAAAAAGCAATTTGGTTTTAGAAAAAATAAATCAACTACAATGGCCATAAATAGCTTTATTGAGTACGTGGTTAGGGGCCTTGAAGAAAAACAGCATGTTAGTTCTACTTTCTGTGATCTTAGCAAGGCTTTTGATTGCGTACCTTTTGACATTTTGATTAAAAAAGCTGCCTTCTATGGCCTACGTAGAAACAGTTTAGCGTTGCTGCAGTCATATTTGACAGGACGATCTCAGCAGACTTTCTTTGATGGTAATTTATCAGCCGTTAGTCATATTACCTGTGGTGTTCCTCAGGGATCTGTACTGGGTCCAGTTTTATTTTTAATCTATGTTAATGATATAACAGATGTGGTTCCAAATACACTACTCTACGCTGATGATACAACAATAACAAATCGGCATTTTGATTCCAATATATTGATAAGGAACATGGAAGAAGCGGAAAAAAATGCTAATAATTGGTTTTTGGCAAACAAACTGCATTTAAATAAAAGCAAAACTGTACATATGGTATTTTCTTTAAGACAACATAATTTGCTTGCTAGTCCTAGTTCAGTGAAGTTTTTAGGAGTTCATATTGATTCTTCGCTGAAGTGGGACTGCCACGTAAATGTTTTGTCAAAAACATTAGCAAGGAATATATTTGTCCTGCGAACTCTGTCTCAAATTGTTCCACAGAGTGTGGTGATGACAGCATATTTTGCAGTCTTTCAAGCTGTTGCCTGTTACGCTTTACTTGCATGGGGACATTCTCCTCATGCAAATAAAATATTTAAATTGCAAAGAAGAGCTATTCGTGCCATTTGTAATTTACAATATACTGAAAAAGTAAATGGAAAATTTAAAGAATTGGGATTGCTCACGTTGCCATCCAGTTATATTTATGAATGTTTACTACATGTAAAAAACAACAAAGATGAATATGCAACCAATAGAAGTAGTTATAACACTCGGTTTGCAAATAATTTATTGCCAGTGTATACCAGAATATACAAATCAAGAACTGGTGTTGCCTACTATGGACCACTCTTTTGGAACAAATTGCCAACAAAACTCCAAAATTTACCATTGAGTTCTTTTAAATATGTGATTAAAAAATGTCTAATTAAATTAGAAATTTTTGATATAGCCGAGTTTACAGCTCACAACGTAACTGGTTTATTTGAGTCTGAAACTTCTGTATTAGTTTTGTAAGTGTATTTTATTATATTTTATTACAATTTTATTATATTTTAATTAGTCAGAATTTTATATTATATATTACTGTGTACCTGACTTGTGTAAAAATTAATGTACTTAATTTTCAACATCAATAAACTATCTATCTATCTATCTATCTATAGGAAAAATATTTTGCACTTTTCAACAGTTTATGATCCGGATATGATAATATGTAAGTTTTATCAAAAAGCATCAAAAGCTTTTTGATAAAATTTACATATTATGACCGGATTTTTGACATTTTTTTTAATAAAATTTTACAGTTTTTAAAATTTTATTTAAAAAATACACTTTTTAACAGTGTAATACCGGTTTTTGCAATTATTGACATTTAATGAGAACATTTTTTCATTTTTAAATTGTTGTGGATCGGATTTAGATTTTATCTGAAAATATTTTAATGTTTTATCACCAGATTTAGTAATTTTTGATTTTTTTAAAATCAATTTTGAATTTTTCAACAGTGGATTTTAAAGTTTTATAATTTTTTTACATTTTTTAACAGTTTATGTAATTTTAGTGACTTTTAACAATGTTTTGATTTTTTAAGGACAAATTTTGCTAGAATTTTACATTATTTGGCAATCTTATAGCAGAATTTTGGTATTTTTTAACAAATTGTTATTTTTTAAAAAGATATATTATTATTTTATTATTAATTAAATAAATGCTACAAAAATGATTAAAAAATTAACTGTTCTTTCGATAAATTAAATAATTGTAAAGTTATTCTAAAAGTTTATAAATCAACATTTAAGAGCAATATTAATATAACAACATAACATATTTAGAAAATCAATAATTATTACATTTGTGTGCTGAAACAGATGACTAATTTAAATTCTGCATTCTAATGACATAGTTGCAATTCCACGAGCACATTTCATCATCTGGATAATGAAAACCAGCATATTCGAGTTGCCGGGTAAAATCAGTCAATAGAAATTACTGAAAGATGAAATGGAAATAACATCCAATCTCATTATCTCCAATGTTATCAAATCAGAGTACGCTGTTTATTAATTAACAGCGTACATACCATACTGCATTAAATACGAATCGCAAATGCAAGTAGTATGGAATATTTGATTATTATTTGATCAGCAGTATGAGTTGTAATTATTTTGTTATTTGTTTGCAAAATTATGAAAAATAAATATAAAATATAATAAAAGAATTGTTGATTTTATTATTAAGTTTAAAATTATGCGTGAATAATTAATCAATGCATTAGTTGAATGCTCGGGTTACCATAATGAAAGCGACCTATTGCAATTTAAATTTGTTAATTATTAATAACTGTTTCTATTCTCAAACTAAACCAATTTAGAAATTAATATTTAATGGCTGTATGCATAATCCCTTTGTATTTCCTGAAAGATGAATTATAATTTTTTAAATAATAAAAAAAACTATGAATTCTTTTAGCAATTAATATCTTACAAAAAAATCTTAATTAAATTAAGCCACACCCGAGACTAATATTTTTATTAAATTTTACAAATGTACAATCATTAATTATTTGCAAACTACATCTCTAAATTTACCGTTACGAAGTTTATAGGCCAATAAATCCCAAATGCAATAAAAGGAGCAGCCGCAGTTCCATAACGACAATTATTTACTGGTTTTTATTTTCCAATAGACTTTAATGGAAAACGAATATTTAATTCGGGCAGAAAGCTTCTATAAACGGCTGCCATAAAGATTTAATCTCACAGGGTGCGTGTTAATGGCATAACATAATAATTATTAGAGTAAAAAAATTATATGGAATATAATTCAACACACAAACAATGCTATGTAATCTGGTTAATAATAATTGCATGTCATTTATTTCTAAATAGAATTATGTAAATATTACGTTATTTATAAAGTAATAAATTATTTATTAACTTAATTAAATAAATAACCAAAAAAAATCATAGTAAAGCCAAAACTAGTAATACAATATTGAATAATTTACTGATATAATCTTCATTGATTATAGCACACATTACACTTTTAACTTTGATATGTAAATCATATTATAACAATATTACGCAACAGCATTATAAAAAGTCATATTTTACATCTCGCTTTGATGTACTTTTCTTTTATGTTGAACTTTTCCAGTAAGGTTGAAAAAGTTATGAGTCGTAAATAAGTAAATTCATAATAAAAAGAAAAGGCGAAGGAGTGTGTTCTATAATAATAAAATAAATCCAGAAGGTGATAATCGGAGTTAATTAAAAAATGATTTATGAGACTTTATATAGAGGTAGATTAATATCAATAAAAGAATAAGAAAATAACTTGAATGTCCCAGCAAATGTTCAAAGTTTACTGACGGCTTGTGCGAAGCAATTTGGGAAATTCCATCAAGGTCAGAACTGGTGTATGTAAACACTTACAGAAATTAGATGCTTTGTCTATGTAATAATCGATTTTGATATATGCCTGATAATATCATGTTTGGAAACGTAGAAACTGAGTATTTATTAGACAGAGAATGGTTTATAGCTTGGTTTTATGATTTATTAATACTTATTATGTTGTTTGGTATCGATATAATTGATAGTTTAATAATACAAAATAATTATTTAGATTAATTCCGCTGAATTAAGAATTGATTGGATTGTAATTGATTTAACTTGATAGTAAACAAAACAAGTTTGTATTCACAAATAAATTAAATTTTGCTTATTTAAGCTTCATCCCCACGAGTAGTAAATTATATGTTCAGGCACCTGTGTGCGGCCATGCAGTTTACACTTTCAGGATTTTATTTCAGAGAAAATCTGTTTTTTGTCGGTTACGGCTTAAATAGTAATCGGTTTATAAAAAAAGGTAAGAGCTTTTGTACTAATTTCTATTTTAACTATTTCGTTTATTTATGTCGTAATTGGAATTGTTTTTTTATATTGTATTTTTGTTGTTAAATTATTTTTATGATGCAAACTATATAATTACAAGCATTCCCAGAAAATATTCCGTGCCGGCTTCAAGATACAATTTCTGAGAACTAAATGTTTTGTTAAAAATATTAAAATTCAATTATAAAATATCAAAATATTGTATGAAAGCACTAAAGTTTGACCATAAACGGTTGAAAAATGTAAAATTCTATTAACAAATATTAAAAATAGCAAAATATTGCTGGAAAACAACAAAATCCAGTCATAAACTGTTAAAAAGTTCAAAATTTTATTTTTAAAACGTAAAAACCATCAAAATCCAGTTATTAAGAGTTAATTTGTTTATAAAAAGTAAAAAATATTAACATCCGGCCAAAAAATATCAACAAATTGTTAAAAAACATCAAAATCCGGCTATTAAAGATTAAAAAGTGAAAAAAATTATACATTATTAAATTATTATTAAAAAATGCAAGATTTAAATCATAAAAATTAAAAAATACCTAAATTTAGCTAAAAAATATCAAAATATTATCAGAAAACACTAATATCCAGCCATAAAGTGTTGAAAAGTGTAAAACTATTCATTCAATTCAAGATATTAAAAAAAAAAATTAAAAAAATAAAGTTCGACAACAAATTATTGTCAGAAAACAAAAAAATCGTTAAAAAGTGCAAATTCAGCTATGAATTATTAAAACATTGTTAAGAAGCACCAAAACTTAGTCATACACTGTTAAAAAAATGCAAGATTTTATTCATAAAATGACAAAACAGCAAAATTCGCCCATAAAGTGATAAAAACTGCAAGATTTTATTTATAATAATTCTAAAATCTGGCCACAAAGTATCAAAATATTGTTAAAAAGCACCAAAATCCGGTCATAAACGGTTAAAAAGTGCAACATTTATTTGTAAAATGTCTAAATTAGCAAAATTCAGCCATAAACTGTTAAAAAGTACCAAATTCTATTCATTAAAAAAAAAAAAAATAGCAAAGTCCAGCTATAAAAAATCAAAATATTGTTAGAAAACACTAAAATCTGGCCATAAAGTGTTAAAAAGTGCAAAATTCTATTCATGAAATGTCAAAAAGGACCAAAATCCGGCGATAAACTGGTGAAACGTTTAAAATTCTATTTATGAAATATCAAAATTAGCAAAATCTGGCCATAAACTGTTGAAAAATAAAACATTTTATTCATAAAATGTTAAAAATTTACATCATAAGCTGTTAAAAAATGTAAGACTTAATTCATAAAATGTGAATAATACCAAAGTTCAGCCGTAAAGTATAAAAATATTGTCAAAAAGTATCAAAAATCATCATAAACTTTTAAAAAATAGCAATATTTTATCAATTTTTTTTAATATTAAAAAAAAACGGCTAAAATCTGTTTTTGAAAAATTGCCAATTTTTTTTAAGGAAAGATGGAAACAAAATCAATGACTTAAAATTTTCAAAAGCCATACAATCTATTGTGTCAGATAGTAATTAATATTTTTTTAAATAATGACATTAAAGATATAAAAAAGTAAAACTTTTTGAACCCTACACGCCAGTCTAGTTAGCCAGTTGTTGGTGCAGTTTTTCTTATTTGGTATAGAAGGGTTAAGGATTTAAGAGTTAAAAACTTCTTATACTCTTTTTTTACATGTAAAATTTTAGTGACCTTGCTTCAACATCAAAATTTACATTAAATATCAAAATTTCTTCATAATAACAGCATAATATGGCTTAAAAAATTAAATTTTGATTTGTTAAGCAACTAAATATAGCCTAAAAAACCCAAATTAGTTAATTAATATCAAAAACAAAACAAAATTATACCAAAATCGGACTAAAAAATATTAAAATTTGCTATAAAATGTGCTTAAAATAAAGCACATTCTGACTTGAAATATTAATATCCTAAGTTTAAATAAACTATTTAATTTAATTAGTTAACTAACGTCAAAATTCAAATAAATTATAGCATAATCTGTTCTAATATTATCAAAACACAGAAAAAAAATTAAAATAATAGTATAATTTTGCCTAATATATTATTCAGTATTAAGATTTAAACTAAAAAAACCTGAAATTTTAGAATAAAATACAAAAATAAATTTTTACAATACAGAAATTTGAACATAAATATTAAAAATACGTAATTGTCTGTCAATAAAATGTCATTTTAACCAAAATGTCTTAACAAATTAACAAAATTTAGTAATAAAGTATCAAAAATATTAATATCCGGCCACAAAACTGTCAAAATATTAAAAATCTGTTTTCAAAAATGTCAAAATGTTATTATAAAAAACAAAATTCGGCCTTAAAATAAATGAAAATCTAAATTGTAGATTAGTTATAAAAAGTCAAAATTTAGTCAACAAATATTAAAAATAGTAAAATTTGGCTACAAAACTCAAAGATTGTAAGAAAAATACATTAAAAAAATTGAAAATTTGTTATACATTGTTATAATCTAATCAAAGCATCAAAACTTAATCAAAAACAAAATCTGTTATCAATAAAAAAACTAATAAAATTTAAAAAAATTAAAATTATACCGTTTATAAAGTTTTAAAAACACAAAAAATTGTTTAAAGGTTTAAAAATTAAAAAAAAAAACAAAATTTAACCAGAAACTGATAAAATTATTTAAAGAAAAAACGGCCAATTAAACACAAAATTTGGCACTTCAAACTGCCGACTAGTTATCATAAAATGTAAAAGTTTTTTCATAAAATTTGTTTAAATTTGTGCAAGCAATAATTTCTAAAATAAAATTGATCCAAAAATCTCGTATAAAACTTAATTCTTGCACAATATTGATCAAAAATTGCACTAAAAAAATGAAATTGAAAATGTATCAAAAATTACACAAAAACTGATTTATAAAACAAAATTAATCTAAAAATTGCACAGAAACTTGCGGTTTTCTATCAAATTTAACTAAAATTCTGCAAAAAACTGATTTATTAAATGAAATTGACCTAAAAATTGCAAATGAACCCCAATTCTTGTACAACTATTTTGATATTGCACTAAAAACACAAACTTGATTACAAAATCACGCATAAAACTCAAGTTTTACTACAAAACTTGTCAAAAATTGCACAAACTTTATCTATTGCATAAAATTTGCAGTTTTTTTAAATGATATTGATCTAAAAATCTCATATAAAACTCAATTCTTGCACAAAATTTATTAAAAATTGCACTAAAAACATGAAATTTATTATAAAATTGCACATAATGTTCAAATTTAACTCAAAATGTATCAAGAGTAGCACAAAAAACTTATCTATTGTGTAAATTTTAAATTTTTTTAATGCAATTTGTTTAAAATGGTGCAACAAACTAATTTATAAAACAAAATTAATTTAAAAATTGCATATAAAACACAATTTTTGACAAAATTTCTCAAAAATTGCACAGAAAACACAAAGTTGATTACAAAATCATAAAACGCAGTTTTAATACAAAATGTATCAAAAATTGCACAAAAACTCCATCTATTGCATAAAATTAGCAGTTTATTTTTCAAATTTATCTAAACTTTTGCAAAAAAATGATTTATAAAATAGAATTGATCCAAAAATTGCATATGAAACTAAATTTTTGTACAACGTTTTTGATATTGCACTGAAAACACAAACTTAATTACAAAATCACTTATAAAACTCAAGTTTTACTACAAAATGTGTCAAAAATTTCACAAACTTTAGAGTTTTATACGAATTTATTTTTTAAATTCTATTATAAATCAGTTTTTTTTGCGCAATTTTCAATACATTTTATAAAAAAACTGCAAATTGCATACAATAGATGACGTTTTTGTGCTATTTTTGATACATTTTGCGCGATTTTGTAATCAATTTTCTATTTTCAGTAAAATTTTTGATAAATTTAGTGCATGAATTATGTTTTATACGCAATTTATGGATCAATTCCATTTTATAAATCAGACTTTTGCACAACTTTAGATAAATTTCATGCAATAGATTGAGTTTTTGTGCAATTTTTGATACATTTTGTAATACAAGTGTAATTTTTGATCAATTTGATCAAAAATTAATTTTTATATGCAATTATTAGATTAATTTTGTTTTATAAATCCGTTTTCTGTACAATTAAAAAAAAAATGCATAAAAAAATGCAAAATTCACACAATAATTGAGTTTTTGTGCAATTTTTGATATATTTTGTGTTCAAATTGAAATTTATGAGTAATTTTATAATCAATTTCATATTTTCTGTAAACTTTTGATAAATTTTTAAATTAATTTCATTTTATAAAACAGTTTATTTTGCAATTTTTGATCAATTTTATTAAAAATTGCACATTTCATGTACTAGATAAAGTTTCTGAGCAATTTTTAATTCACTTTGTGTTAAAACTAATTTGTATATCAATTTTGTGCAAGAACTAAGTTTTATACGCAATTTTTGGATCAATTCCATTTTATAAATAGTATTTTTTGCACAATTTTAGATTCATTTTAAGAAAAAACTGCAAATTTCATGGAATAGATCAGGTTTTCTGTGCAATTTTTGATACATTTTGTAGAAAAACTGAGTTTTATGAGTGATTTCCTAATTAAAGTTGCGTTTTATATTCAATTTTTGATTAATTTTGTGCAAGGATTAAGATTTATACGCGATTTTTAAATCAATTCCATTTTATATTTCAGATTTTGCACAATTTGATAAAAAAACTGCATACTTATAAATTTCTTGACATATTTTGTAGTTAAATTGAGTTTTCTGAGCGATTTTGTAATCAAATTTGTGTTTTCAGTGCAATGTCAAAAATGTTGTACAAGAATTTAGATTTATACGCAATTTTTGGATCAATTTTATTAAAATGAGTTTTTTGCAAAATTTTAGTTAAATTTGTTAGAAAAAAACTGCAAATTTTATGCAATAGATAGGGTTTTTCTGCAATTTTTGATATTTTTTGTAATAAAACTGAGTTTTTTTGTCAAAAATTAAGTTATATATGCAATTTTTAGATTAATTTTGTTGTATAAATTGTTTTTTGCGTAATTTTAAATAAATAGTATAAAAAAATTCCAAAATTTACACAATAAATGAGTTTTTTTGTGCAATTCTTGATACATTACACAATTGATACAATTTTTGATAAATTTTGTTCAAGAATTGAATTTGTTGTTATTGAAAAAATCTCGTATAAAACTTAATTTTCCACAAATTTTAACAAAAATTGCACCAAAAACATGAAATTGATTATAAAATCCTTAATAAAACTTAATTTTATCAAAAAATGTATCAAAAATTGCTCACAAAACTGATTTATTATTTAATTTTGCACATTTTGTATGCAATTCATTTAAAATTGTGTAGAAAACTGTTTTATTAAACAAAATTAATTTAAAAATTGCATATAACTCTATAAACTCAATTTTTGAACAAATTTATTAAAAATTGCACGAAAAACACAAACTTCAAAATCACTCATAAAACTTAGTTTTATTACAAAATGTATTAAAAGTTGCACACAAACCTTATCTATTGCATGAAGTTTGCAGTTATTTTTATCAAATTTATCTAAAATTGTGCAAAAAATTGATATATAAATTAAAATTAATCCAAAAAAATTTGATATTGCACTGAAAACATCAGCTAGATTACAAAATTACTCATACAACTCAGTTTTTTTACAAAATTAATTAAAAAGGGCACAAAAAGTTTATCTATTGCGTGAAATTTGCAATTTTTTATCAAATTGTGCAAAAAACTGAATTATAAAATAGAATTGATCTAAAATCGCGTATAAAACTCAATTCTTGCACAAAATTAGTCAAAAATTGGACATAAAATGCAAACTCAATTGGATAAAATTTGGGTTACTCTAATCCAAATTATTGCTTGTTATCATGTTATAACCCACCCACCCCCACAAATGTTTGTTAACAAGCAATTCAATGTTTTTTCACTTTCTTGCAAACGTCAAAAGTCAGGTAATCTCAAGAGACGGTCGTAATCCAACCTTTTGATAACTAATACTTGGGTGGGTGGGTAGGCCACTCCAATCCAAATTACTGACTTGTTATCTTGCTATTAAATGTCTCACACCCACCCAAGTGTTCATTATTAAGAAATTCAATGCTTTACTTTTCTGCAATCGTCAAAAATTTCTTAATCACAAGAGACGGTTGTGATCTAACTTGGGTGGGTTGATGATCCACTCCAATTCAAAGTACTGACTTGTTAAAATGTTATGAAATGCCCCAGTTTATGTTGAGTTTTTGTTGCACCATGCCTTTGCTATGATCCGAATAGATTTGGCAATGTCGACGATATTAAAACATAAAGATTGTAAAAAATACTGATATCTGGTTATAAAAAAACTAAAATGTTAAAAAAAATACCATCAAAAATTTTGTTTAAAATTTGGCCTAAAAATGTGATTTTAATTAATTAAAAAATTTAATTTAAAAAATAAACCATTAACTATTAAAAATATAAAAAAAATTAATTCATTAAAATTGCATAAATCCGATGGATTAATAATAAAATTTAACATTAAAGTACAAAAACATATTTATAAAATGTTAACAAAACAAAAATCCATTAAATTAAATTGGTTATAAAATCGCAGCAATGCAAACATTTAAAAGCAGCAAAAAGTAATGAAATTTGTCCATAAAATGTAAATAGCAAAAATTACCAATAAAATTTGTATCTCAGATTGTCAGAATTTAGCCATAAACATAATCATTCTTAAAATTGTTAAAAAAAGCCTAAAAATCAGACATCAAATGTTAATAATATCAAAATTTAAATAAATTATTCCAAAATCAAACTAATAAATTTAAAAAAAATCTTTTTTTTACCCAGTCTGGAAACAAAAAGATGGATTTATGGCTTTTGCGGCTTATAGACTTAAAATGGCATCAGAATTAGATTCTACAAAAAATGCGATTTTTTAAAGTTAAAGTTAAAATGAACAAAAAAAAATCGTAGAATTTTAGTTAAGGGTTCATACTCTCATAAACCAATCAAAAAACTTTTCTAATAAGGTATAGAAACAAACAAAAACTACAAATTTTTTAATGAAACAAATTGATTTTGATTAATTAAATCACAAAATAGTAATAAACTTAGTTTTAGGGATAATTCGATACCTTTTATTTTAATTAAAAAACCAAAATGGTTAATGGGGTTAGTCTTGGCTATAGTCAATTAAAAAATAAAGAAAACATATTTTTAATTTGATAATTTTGGTTCTACTAACCAATATTGTAAAAGATTTACATACATACCCAGTCACGCCGCCGTTCCCTTTTAGGGTAGACAGTAACACTGTACAATAGCTTACTTTGGTTCTTAAAACAACATACTTAATTCTTTGCAATCACACACATACTAAAAGACTTTTTTTATCACATACCCATAGCAATCAAAATAAACTTTCAAGTAGTATTCCAAAGTTTTCAACAAATACAGAATTAAATTCTCTTCCATGTTCTCCAGATAATAGTCAACGTAGCACTCATTAATTAAAAATTACTTCTATGCACAACACTACACTAATTGCAACTTGTATAGAATGTATTGTTTAATTACATTCTACAACGCAATACATATGAGTCACCATTTAATGCCGACATGAGCGCGCACATCTTATTCGCACGAAAGACACCGGCACACTGAGAGTTCAGAGTAGTGAGAGCTTCGTTGATATCAATGATATCGGCCGACCGACCTGCATTACTTATAGTGGGGGAACCCACACCATAAATTGAATAAATTTGCTAAACTAAGTTATATATTAATATTTTAATTAATTAAATGTTTTACAATGTAAATGTATGATTGATAATAAATTAACTTTTTATTATAAAAAAAAATAGTAATTATTTTAGTTTTTAATAATTTTAAAACTTAAAAATTGACTATTTTAAATTATCACACAACATATAGCGTCAATACTCAATACACTAACTATTTTTTTATGTAAAATTGTCCGCAAAATTAAAATTAATTTGATATATAAACTTTTGAAATTTAAATCGGCTATAAATAAAAAACGATCGCTTGATAGTAACCCATTTAATTAACCCAATTTTTTAGTACATTTTTGATTGTTTAGGCTGTAATCCTAAAAATGGCAACTTCAACTTTGTGTTTCAAGGCATCAATTGTGTCTGGATGGTTAGAGTAACACTTATTCTTAAGGTCTCCACAAAAAAATCCAACGAAGTCAAATCAAAGCTCCTAGGCGGCCAATTGACATCAGCATCTTGGCTGATTATTCGATTTCCAAAAACAGTGCGCAAAAGATCGATGGCTACGTTGACTGTATGGCAAGTGGCCCCGTCCTGTTAAGACCAAATGTCATCCATTTCATACTCTTCAATTTTTGGAAAACAAAATTTGTTAAGCATGGCACAGTAACGTTTGCTATTGACGGTAATCGCAGTTTGTTGCTCATTTTCAGAGAAAAATAACCCAATAATGCCGCCGGATCAAAAACGGTTATTTGTTGCGGATGCATAGGCTGTTCAATAGTCATGTGTGAATTTTCTGATCCCCAAATGCGTCAATTGCTTATTAACATAGCCTCCGAGATGAAAAAGAGCTTCAATGAAAAACACAACTTTTTTCTAAAAATGCTGATCTTTGGCCAAACAATCTTTAGCCCATTGGGCAAACTGAAAACGTATCGGATGGTCATGAGGTTATATTTATTAAACTAATTAAACTTTGTAGACTTTCAAACTAAGTCCTTTATACAAAATTCTTCTAAAAAAAATTCAAAAAAATTTCAGTTCTTGAGAACAATGACGAGTTGTTGTTGAGCATGTTCACGCACATTCTGAGCAACAGCATTAATTTTTTTGGCTAAACGCACTAGACAAGAACGTGCACGTGTTGGTTTATCTACAAAGATCCAGTTTTGCTTCACAAACTGGTCCACAAACTGCGTTGAAGGCACTTTTTTTCTATCGTAAATTTCTTACAGTTTGAGACTCACCACTTTCGAAGTAAGTTTTCATTATTTTTCAACTTTGTTTAAGTGTAAAGCGTCTTATTTCGTAAATGTCAAACATAAAACTAAATTTCTGTCAACTCATAAAGCATTTTTACCATATTTTTCCAGTTTTTTCAAGTTTTAAACCTCTGAAACCCAAATACTTAACCATTTATATTTTCCAACTAATTTACATCAAAATACGTCTCCACTAAGGAAAAAAATGATTTTATAGCTTTTGCGGCTTATAGACAAAGTAAAGACTAAAATGGCAAAAAAATTCTGATCAATTTTACTAGTTAAATTATTTTTTGCCTTAAAATTGCGATTTTTAAACAAAAAATGCAAGTTAAAGTTAAAAAACGACAAAAAAAGTAGAATTTTTTTAAGGATTGTATATCAATCAAGAAATTTAAATTATAAAAAAAAATACTAAAACAAATTTTTTGATGCACTCCCCCCTCCCCTCACCCCCTTGCTCTGGTTCGTTAAAAATAAAATTGCCCAAACTAGAAATTTTATAGTTTCTATTATACAATGCATTAAAAACGCATATTGAACGTTAAGCTTCAACTCTAAAGATGTACCACAATATCTATGCACTTAACATGCTCTGTTGTTGTCGACAAATCGATTAATCACCAAGCACTACTTTCGAGATAATGTTGGCCATTATATGGATGCTACCTAGCACATGAATGCGCGCGTTAATGTTGCCGCTATTTCACGACATTTTTGTATAACATAAAAGAACTGCGTTTTATAAGATTTCTTAAAAAAAAAATTATTACAAAATGTTGCCACTAATTTAGACATTAATGTTTTTATAAATATTACCTAAATCATCTAAATTAACACAACATAGCTGTATCTCAAGAAACCGCGTCGCTACAGAAATTCAAATTAAAGTAATTAGTTTTACTTTTAATGGGAGTTATACAGAATAATTCTAAGCACGTAGTAAATTTTAAAATTGCACTAAAAATAATTAAAAAAAAAAATGGGTAATTAGAATGATAAAGTATTTTTCACTCAAATTGATTCATACTTTTAACACAAATAATTCATTAAAGGTTAATTAACTGAAATGATAAAAATGATAATTATTCACCGCAGATATAATAATGACCATAAAACGAACGAATGAAAACCCACAGAAACGAAAGATTTTAATGACGGCAGCCCAGGCGGCAAAATAATTAGAAAAGAGAAAGATAAGACATATATTTCATCTTTTTAACTAAGAGTTTCATGCAAATCCAGCTGTGCCTGTAATACAGTTATGAAAATGAAATGCAAATACGCTTACCCCGCCAATCCACTGCTTTCCATCTTATTTGCCAGCTCCACATCCTTAGAGTAGACGTCGAACTGCCATTGTCGTTGTCCCAAGACACCAGCTAACACAGCTCCCGTGTGAATTCCAACCCTCATATCAACTGGAGAATTAGTAGTTTGCTGTACATATCTGAAATTGTTGAAATTGTTAAGATATAGTAACAATAATTGATTTTAAAGAAACTTTATTAAACTATTTAGTTATTAATGTTGTGCATTCTTCAAACACAAAAGATTGATTAATTGCTCATCTAATTATCCCAATTACTATCAAAAAGGAAATTATTATTAGCTTTAAGTTAGCTTCCCGAAAGTTAAACGAGATTCGGAACTCTATTTAATGATTTAAGTTACCACCCTAAGTTACTTCTTATAATATAGCTGGATTGTAAATAAATGACTGCAATAATTGAGTTTTTAAATCTACATTATGAATGATTATTACTTATTAATTAATTGCATATTAAATTATATAAAACCATTTACACTTTGTTTATAAAAATCAGTAAAAAGCAATAAAGAAAACCGGGATGTTTTAATACGCGACTCCCTGCCGGCCATGATAAACAAGCAACGAACAAAACAGACAAAAAATTATTTTCGTCGTTCCCTTTTAATATTTCGTTTTAGTTGTTTTGTTTTTTTTTTTGTGTTTTTTGTGTCGCTACAATAGCGACCCAGTTCAAAAGAACTTTTCTCGTTGTCTAATATTAATGTCCCGTTAAACAATTGTCTGCATGTACACCCACATATTTTTAAATGTCGCCGAACGTTATTATTTTATCGAGTGGATTGCTACTGGCAATAATTATCAGCAGATTGCCCGGAGAGATAAATTTTATTTCAGTATTTGAACAATATTTAGCGTGTTTGTTTGCAGAAAAGAGATAAAATCGTGAGAATGAATAAAAATAATAATATTAGAATAAATTTAGTAAATCTTATGTTCTTTATGTACAAAACAAAATTAAATACGATACCACGTTCAGTGACGCAGTAATTTTGCATGCAAAAGGGCTCTCTCAATGTATATTTGACATTTTTTGTGAATAGAATTTAGCACTTACCAACATATTATGACCGGATTTTAGTTATTTTGGTGCTTTTTAACAATTAATTAAAATTTTATATGATAGATTATAATAGAAGTAACATAATTATTTACAAATCAAAAACCGTACATTGAAAATTGATGCAATTTGGTACCAACATAGCTCATAACCATTAGAACCAACTTTGTAAAAATAACAAAAATCTTTACGCCCAATTTGACATAACCTTAATTCAATCCAACTAACTAAACAAAATCATGACTCAAAAAAAAGAATATGACTTCTCATAACTCATAAGCAATACATTATAAATTGATGCAATTTGGTACTAACATACCTCAATACTAATAGTACAAATTGTACAAATTTAATCAAAATTCATATGCTCAATTGGACATAACCTCAAATCAATCGGAGTCACTATGCAAAATCAAAAATTATTGAAGTTAACATAATAACGCATAACTCAAAAACGGTACTTTAAAAATTGGTAAAATTTAGTACCAACATAACTCAAAAGCATTAGTACTAACTGTACAAAAATTATCAAAATTCGTACGCCCAATTTGACCACAAATCAATCAAAATCACTTTACAGAATCAGGAGTCATAGGACCTAACATTATAACTCATAACTCAAAAACCTCACATTAAAAATTAGTTAAATTTGGTACTAAGATAGTTTAATACCATTAGTACCAGCTGTGCAAAATTGATCAAAATTCATTTGCTCAATTTGTCATAACTTCAAATCAATTAACCCAACTTAGCAAAATCAAAAGTCACAAGAGTTAACATAACTACTAATAACTCAAAATTGGTTTATTGGATATTAATGCAAATTAGTACTAATATAACCCTATATTATAACTATCAACTATACAAAAATGATCAAAAATCTTACACTTAGTTTGACATAACCTCAAATCAATCAGCATCATTTTGCAAAATCAGAGTTAACATAATTATTCACAACTCAAAAACCGTACATTGAAAATTGATGCAATTTAGTACCAACATAGTTCACAACCATTAAAACCAACTTTGTAAAATTATTTAAAAACCAAACTCCCAATTTGACATAACCTTAAAATAATCCAACTACCTTAACAGAATCAAGAGTCAAAGAGGAGAATATTACTTCTCATAACTCATAAGCAATATAATATAAATTGATGCAATTTGGTACTAACATACCTCAATACTATAAGTACAAATTGTACAAATTTAATCAAAATTCATATGCTCAATTGGACATAACCTCAAATCAATCGGCGTCACTATGCAAAATCAAAAATTTTTGTAGTTAATATAATAACGCATAACTCAAAAACGGTACATTAGAAATTGATATAATTTTGTATCAACATAACTCAAAAACATTAGTACCAACTGTACAAAAATTACCAAAATTCATACGCCCAATTTGACTTCAAATCAATCAGAATCAGGAGTAATAAGACTTAACATTATAACTCATAACTCAAAAACCTCACATTAAAAATTAGTTAAATTTGGTACTAAGATAGTTTAATACGATTAGTACCAGCTGTGCAAAATTGATCAAAATTCATTTGCTCAATTTGTCATAACCTCAAATCAATTAACCCAACTTAGCAAAATCAAAAGTCACAAGAGTTAACATAACTATCAATAACTCAAAATTGGTTTATTGGATATTAATGCAAATTGGTACTAATATAACCCAATATTATAACTATCAACTGTACAAAAATGATTAAAATTCTTACGTTTAGTTTGACATAACCTCAAATCAATCAGCATTACTTTGCAAAATCAGAGTTAACTTCACAACTTAAAAACCGTACATTGAAAATTGGTGCAACTTGTTAACAACCATTAGAACCAACTATGTAAAATGAATAAAAACCCATACGCCCAAATTGACATAACCTTAAATTAATCCAACTAACTTAACAGAATCAGGAATCAAAGAAGAGAATATTACTTCTCATAACTCATAAACAATACATTATAAATTGATGTAATTTGGTACTAACATACCTCAATACTATTAGTACAATCTGTACAAATTTAATCAAAATTCATACGCTCAATTTGACATAACCTCAAATCAGTTGCCGTCACTATGCAAAATCAAAAATTATTGAAGTTAACATAATAACGCATAACTCAAAAACGATAAATTAGAAATTGATATTATTTAGTACCAACATAACTCAGAAGCATTAATACCAACTGTACAAAAACTATCAAAATTCATACGCCCAATTTGACCTCAAATCAATCAGAATTACTTTACAAAATTAAGAGCCATAAGACTTAACATTACAACTCATAACTCAAAAACCGCACATTAAAAATTAAATAAATTTGGTACTAACATAGCTAAATGCCATTAGTACCAACTGTGCAAAATTAATCAAAATTCATTTGCTCAGTTTGTCATAACCTTAAATGAACCAACCTAACAAACAATTACTAATACCTAACAAAATCAAAAGTTACAAGAGTTAAAATAACTACCAATAACTCAAAATTTGTTTATTGGATATTATTGCAAATTGGTACCAATATAGCTCTATATTATAACTATCAATTCTACAAAAATTATCTAAACTTTTACGCTCAATGTGACATAACCTCAAATCAATCAGCATTACTTTGCAAAATCAGAGTTAACTTCACAACTTAAAAACCGTACATTGAAAATTAATGCAATTTAGTATCAACATAGTTAACAACCATTAGAACCAACTATGTAAAATTAATAATAACCCATACGCCAAATTTGACATAACCTTAAATTAATCCTAACTAACTTAACAAAATCAGGAGTCAAAGAAGAGAATATTATTTCTCATAACTCATAAACAATACATTATAAATTGATGCAATTTAGTACTAACATACCTCAATACTATTAATACAATCTGTACAAATTTAATCAAAACTCATACGCTCAATTTGACATAACCTCAAATCAATCGGCGTTACTATGCAAAATCAAAAATTATTAAAGTAAACATAATATTGCATAATTCAAAAACGGTACATTAAAAAAACATAATTCAATACTATTAGTACCAACTGTGCAAAATTTATCAAAATTCATTTGCTCAATTTGTCATAACCTCAAATCAATTAACCCAACTTAGCAAAATCAAAAGTCACAAGAGTTTACATAACTACCAATAACTCAAAATTGGTTTATTGGGTATTAGTGCAAATTAGTACTAATATAGCTCTATATTATAACTATCAACTCTACAAAAATTATCTAAATTCTTACGCTCAATGTGACATAACCTCAAATCAATCAGCATCACATTGCAAAATCAGAAGTTATAAGACGTAACATTATAACTCATAACTTAAAAACGGTACATTAGAATAAAGTGTAATTTAGTACCAACATAGCTCAATACTATTAGTATCAAGTCTACAAAAATTATCAAAATCTATACGCTCAATTTGATATAATCTCAATTCAAAATCAGAAGTCACTAAAGTTAGCATAGTCCAACTTCTTGATATCAAAAAACCAGCGTTTAAAGTTTCTATATCAAAGGAGGCAAAAAATAATCAACAATTAAATGGGTAGTTAGGGCACTCCATAGCACAATTACCAACCAATAGTTTAAATTGAAGTGCTCACCCACCCGCTCAAGTGTTCGTGATTCAAGAATTAGAGCATCTCTTCTTTGCCAGCGTTAAAAGTCTCTATATTAGAGAAGGCAATGGAGATACAAATTTTTGAATAACCAACATTTGGGTGGGTGGGTGGGGTGCTCCATTACATAATTCCCAGTTGGTAGTTTGAACAGGAATACCTACTCATCCGCTCAAGTGTTGGTTATCCAAAAATTGAAGTTTCTCCACTCTGCCAGCGTTGGAAGTTTCTATATCAAAGTAGGCAATAAAAATACAATTTTGTAGATAACCAACACTTAGTTGGATAAGTGAGGCATTCCAAAACATGATTACCAAACGGTAGATTAAACTTGAGTACCCACCCACCCGCCCAAGTCTTGGTGATCCAAAAATTAGAGTTTTTCCTCTCTGCTAGCGTTGGAAGTTTCTATATCAAAGTAGGCAATAAAGATACAATTTTGTAGATAACCAACATTTAGTTGGGTGGGTGAGGCACTCTATAAAATAATTACCAGATGGTAATTTAAACTTGAGTGCCCACCCACCCGGCCAAGTGTTGGTGCTCCAAAAACTGGAATTTCTTTTCTCTGCTAGCGTTAGAAGTTTCAATATCAGAAGAGGCAATAGAGATACAAACTTTTCGATAACCAATACTTAGGTGGGTTGATGGGGCACTCCATAACATGATTTTCAAACAATACTTTAAACTAGATAAAAGATTAAGTTAGGTTTTCTTTTTTTTAACAATGTTTTTGATATTGTGAAACTAGATTTTTCTGTTTTTAAAATTAAAAATGAAATAATGACTGAAGCTATACCTTAATACCTTGCGTAATCAACTCAATTGGCAGATTTGAAGCTAATAAATTTTTCATGCGCTTTAATTGTTCAAAAAATCATTTCAAATAAAATTAATTGTTTAAATAAAAACAAAAAAGTTAGTTTCAATCTAATTGTAAACAAACCAGTAAAGATGTACTGCTTTCAGTACATGAAACCTATTAAAATGTGCAAATTATTTATTCATTTACACAAAATTAATTTAATTGCTCAAAATACCCAATTAATGCAAAATAATTCATCAAGTTATGGTTAGAAACAATGCAAAATCTTGTAAAAAAAATAGTTTTTTGTAAAATTTGCTTAAAATTGCTCAAAAAACCCAATTTTAGTAAATAAATCATGAGAGAACTTACAACAAAAACGTTGTTTATTGCAAAAAATTCATTAAAAACTAACAAAATAAGTCAAAATTACGCAAAAAATTATTTGATAACAAAATATTGTTTAAAATTACTCAGAACATCCAATTGTACTACAAAAAACACACAGAAAAGCTATTTATTGCAAATCAAATTGTATAGAAACCCTACTTTATGGTGTAAAGTAAATTAAAAATGAAAAAGTGTCCAAAAAGTTCAATTGTACTACAAAATTAAACAAAAATTATACTAAAAAGTAGTTTATAGTCAACAAAATTGCATAAAAAACTAAAGTTATAAAGCAAAATAACTAAAAATGAAACAAAAAACTAATTTATTGCACAAAACTAATCTAAAAATTCTCAGAATACTTCATTTTTGCAAAAAAAAATTACACT
Organism: Tachinus rufipes; assembly: GCA_963932245.1. Lineage (NCBI taxonomy): Eukaryota > Metazoa > Arthropoda > Insecta > Coleoptera > Staphylinidae > Tachinus > Tachinus rufipes. The sequence goes on along the minus strand of OZ010741.1, from coordinate 2,313,803 downwards.
ATTAGGTTTTCTAAGCAATTTTAAAAAATAACTATAACAAAAAAACTTAAAAAAAAATAAGTTAAAACTAAGCAATTAATCAACAAAAATAATCTAAAAACCCTCAAAAACACCATTTTTACTAGAAATTCATTTAAAATTGCAAACAAAACTCATTTGTATCATAAAATTCAACAAAAAATGCATAGAAAAAACAAAAAACACATAAAAATAAAAAAAAGTTAAGTAAAATCACTCATAAATCTCAATTCTTACAAAAAATTGCAAAAATTTAACTCCGATTCAAACAAAACCCCTATTAACTTCATAAAATTCATCAAAAATTGCACAGAAAACTATGTTTTTATACAAAATTTATATAAAATTGCTCAAAAAATCCAATTTTATAAAAAAATTGTAAAGAAAATAAACAAAACATTTATTTATAGCAAGAAATAAGTCAAAATAACGCAATTTATTGTATAAAACTTTCACAAATCCCTAATAAGAACATAAAACTCATAAAAAACTAAGCATAAATCACATTTCTTACATAAAAATTGTATTTAATCTAATCGTTGCACAAAATTGTTTAAAATTTGTACAGAAAAACCTTTTATAGCAAAAAAATGAATCAATTTATAAAGAAAAACAAGGCAAAATTGCTTAGAATGCTTTTTTGAGTCAAAAATTAGCTTAAAAACCTTACTTTTTTGAGAGTTTATAGTTAGATTTTAATATTTTCTGATCATATTTTGATATTTTAATACAAGATTTTGCTGTTAAACATTTTATGAAAAAAACGGTTTGTTTAAAACCTAATTCTTTCAAAAAATGCAAAAATTTTACTCCGATTTGAACAAATTCACTATTTGCTTTATAAAATTCATCAAAAATTGCACAAAAAATTATGTTTTTACACAAAATTTATCTAAAATTGCTTAGAAAATTAAATTCTTTATAAAAATTGTAGAAAAACAAATACAAAATCAATAAATTTGAAAAAATAAGTCAAAATAATAAAAATTATATTTAATTAGATTGATCAAAATTACCACCAAAAAACCTTTTATTGCAGAAGAATGAACATAAAATTAACCTATAGAAAAAAAACAAATTTTTTATGATACAAAATTTGTTTGAAAACCATATTTATTTAACAAAATTGATCAAAAATTAATTAAAAAACTCAATAATTACATAATTAATCAAAAAATGGTTAGCAAAAAAAATTTCAACAACCAAAAAAAAAAAAAAAAACAAAAAAAAACCAACTTATAGTAACAGATGTATCTACATCATAAAATTTGCACACAAACCTTATTTTCCAAATAAATTTGATCAAAAATTGCACAAACAAACTTATTAACATAAAATTTATCTAAAACTGCTCAAGAAACCTAATTGTACCACAAAATTAATCAAAAATTGCAGAAAAAAGCTGTTTATAATAAGAGATATATTAAAATTGCCCAGAAACCCCAACTATTTCATAAAATTTGCACAAACAAACTTATTATTTTTACAAAATTTATCTGAAACCGCTTAGAAAACCAAATTGTACCACAAAATTAATCAAAAATTGCACTAAAAAGATGTTAATTGTAATAAATTGCTTAAGAAACTAGATTAATAGTAAAAAATCATGCAGAAATCTCATTTATTACAAAAAAATCATCTCAAAATTGTAAAAATTGCATCAAAAATTGCAAAATAAAGCCAAAATAAGTCAGAATACCAGGTTAAAGCATAAATTTTACACAAAAGTCTTATATAACGCATAAAACTAATCAAAAGTTGCACAAAACAATTATTATTTACAAAAAAATTATTTAAATATAAATTTTGCTATTTTATAAAGTATTTTTAATTTTTTGAGTTATTAGTTGTATTTTAATATTTTCTGACTATATTTTGATATTTTAAGACAAGATTATGCTGTTAAACATTTTATAAAAACAAGTTAAATCGCTCAAAAAAACTAACTCTTTCAGAAAACTGCAAAAAATTTACTTCGTTTTAAACAAAACCACTAATAACTACAAAAATCAAAAAATACACAAAAACAATGTTTTTATACAAAATTTATTTAAAATTGGTCAGAAAATCCAATTTCTTTAAAGAATTAAAAAAAATGTATAGAAAATTAATTTATAGCAAGAAATAAGTATTTATTTTGTATAAAACTCGCACATTGACATTAACATTAACAACATAAAACTCATAAAAAAATAAGCATAAAGCTTATTTTATTAAATCTAATTTTTGCACAAAATTGATTAAAAATAGCACAAAAAATGATCAAAAAACTAACCCATAAAAGTAAAACAAGACAAAATCGCTTATAAAATCTTTTAATGTTACAAAATTTGCTTAAAAACCGTAATTATCTAACAAAATTGATGAACAATTATATAGAAAACTTATGTCTTATATAATTATTTAAAAAAAAACTGAACAAACAAAAAAACAGTTTATTGCATAAAACTCGTACAAAATTTTTCTGTAACGCCTAAAACTTTATCAAAAATTGCACAGAACAGTTATTAATTCATCATCTCCGACAATTGTTTAAAATTTTAAAGCCAAAATTGATATTTTATAGCCGGATTTTACTATTTTTATTTTTTATTAGTAGAATTCTACTTGTTTTACAAGTAATTACCAAAGTGTTGTTATTTCTGACAATATTTTGATAATTCATAGCCAAATTTTGCCAATCTTTTATATTTTTGAGTTATTGTTAGAAAATACCAAAATCTAGGTATCATTTCAGTATTTTCTAACCATTTTTGATGTTTTAAGAAAAGATTTTGCTAATCAATAAAGTTTTTATGTACATTAAACCTATTTATTGCATAAAAATTGTACAAAACTTATATAACTTATGGCTAGAAATAATGCAGATCGCAAAAAAACTTAGTTCTTGTAAAATTTAGTAAATAAATTATTAAAAAAACTCACAAAAACGTTGCTTATTGCAAAAAATTGTATAGAAAATTAACAAATTTAGGCAGAATATTTATTTATTTACCAAAACTTGTCTAAAATTGCTCAAAAATCCCATTTGTTCCACAAAATGTATCAAAAATTGCACAAAAAAGCTGTTTATTGCAGAATAAACTATGTATAAATCAATCTTTATAAAGAGATTAATTGTTAAACAACTCTCTCTGATTAATAAGTAAAAACTAACATTCCTTCTTTTGTATACAATAGCCGCAAGAACGCAAAAGGTTTTGGTCACAGTAAATTCTTTAATAAGTAACACTTGGACGGGTAAGTGGGTTACAATAGAAAAAAAATTTGCCTACAATTCAAACTTGGTTTATTCATTGTTATCAAAATTCATTGTTAAACAATTCTTTGATTAATAAGTGACAATTGACATTCATTTTTGCGTATACAATAGCTGCAAGAACACAAGAAGTAGGAGTACAAAAATTTCCGTCCACAATTTTACTAGAAACTCATTTAAAGTTGCTAACAAAACCGTCTATTCTAAAAAAAAGCAAGAAAACTATAAGTGAGAAAGTTATAGTTAAAAATATGTCAAAATTTCCCAAAAAACACAAAATTTATCTTCTTTTAACAAAATACCATTGTTCATTAAAAAAACATAAAATCTTTTTCTTAAAAATACAGAAAAACGTTATATATTGCATAAAATTTGACCTAAACTTTAAATACTTTATAAAACTGATCAAAAATTGTCTAGAAAACTCATTTCTTACACAAAAGTTAAGTAAAACTGCTTATAAAACCTAATTATGTCAAAAAACTGCAAAAATTTAACTTCGATTTAAACAAAACCCTTATTTACTTTCATAAAATTTATCAAAAATTGCACAGAAAATTAATTTTTTTCAAGGAATTTTAAAAAAATTAATAAAAATCTACTTATAGTAAAAATTAAGTCAAAATAACGCAATTTATTGTATAAAACTTGCACAAACCCTTAATAACAACATAAAATTCAACAAAATTAATCAAAAATAGCACTGAAAAAATTTCCATTGCAAAAAAACTAACAAAAAATCATTTTTTTAGAAAAAAAAATAGCTAAATCGCTTAGAAAACCATTTTATAACACAAAAAAACGAATTTTACATGCCTTGCTTATTAACAAAAAAAGATCAAAAAATGATTAAAAAACTCAATAACTACATAATTAATCAAAAATTGCACAGAAAAATCTTTTCAACTACAAAAAAAACTGCTTATAATAAAAGATATAAAAAAATCGCAACTATTTTATAAAATTTGCACAAAAACTGTATTTTCCAAATATAATTTATTAAAGGTTGCACAAACAAACTTATTATTTACACAAAATTTTTCTTTAGCCGCTCAAGAAACTTAATTGTACTACAGAAATAACAGAAAACTGAATTATTTCAAAAATCTGCACAAAAACCCTTTATTAATAATTGCACAAACAAATTCATTATTTACGAAAAATGTATCTAAAACTATCCAGGAAACCGAATAATACTACAAAATTAACAAAAAATTGCAGAAAAAAGCTGTTTATTGTAATAAATTGCATATGAAATCAGAATTATAGTAAAAAAATATGCAAAAATTTTATTTTTTACAAAAAACATATCTCGAGATTGTAAAAAAAATTATCAAAATGTGCATAAAAGTCTTTATTCTGTAAAAAAACATTACAATTTCTTGCAAGATAACGCTAAAATTAGAAAAAAATACTCGTTTATTGCATAAAACTTGTACTAAATCTTTATGTAACTCATAAAATTGATCAAAAATTGCACACAATTATTCACACAAAATTAAACTGAGAAAGCTTGAAATTTAAATGCCAATTTTTTTTTTTTTTTTTTGTAAGTTTATATCTTCATTCTTGTATTTTATAACTACATTTTGATCTTTTAATGATTTTGCTATTTTGACATTTTATATAAAAAAAATTGCTTAAAATTACAGAAAACCCAATTTTAGTAAATAAATCATATTTTTTTTTACAATAACATCGTTTATTGCAACAAAAAAAATACATAAAAATCAAATAGAAGAATAAGTTTGATTTCTACATAGTTAAAATGAATCTAAACTTATAAAAAATTGCCCAGAAAACCTGATTGTACTACAAAATTTAACTAAAATAATACAAAACAGTATTGTTACTAGAAACTTATCTAAAATTGCTAACAAAACTCAATTGTATCATCAAATTGAACAAAAATTGCACAAAAAACTATTCTCTATATCCCTGTTAATTGCATAAAATCCGTACAAAAACCTTAATTACCTCATAAATTTAATCAAAAATTGTTTAAAAAACTCATTTCTTACACAAAAATGAAGTAAAACCGCCCAGAAAACCTAATTCTTAAAAAAAACTGCAAAAATTCAACTCAATTCAAACAAAACCTTTATTTACTTCATAAAATTCATCAAAAATTGCACAGAAAATCCTTTTTATGTCACAAAATCTGCTTAAACCTTACTTAATTTTAATCAAAAATTGGGTAAAAAACTCAATAAATACATAATTAATCAAAAACTGCACAGAAAATCTTTTTTAAGTTAAAAAAAACTAACGCACAGTAAAAAATATATAAAAATTGCGCAAAAAATTCAACTATTTCATAAAATTTGCACAAAACACAAAAATTAATCTAAAACCGCTCAGTAAACAAAACTGTATCACAAAATTAACAACAATTGCACAAAAAAGCTGTTTATTATAAGAAATATATTAAAATCGTACAGAAAACCCAACTATTTCATAAAATTTGCACACAAACCCTATTTTCATAATAATATTTATCAAAAATTGCACAAACAAACTCATTATTTTTGCAAAACTTATCTAAAACCGCTCAGAAAATTAAATTGTACTACAAACTAATCAAAAACTGCACAATAAAACATTTTATTAAAAAGAAATATTTAAATTGCGCAAAAATTTCAACAATTTTAATAAATTGGCACAAAAATTCAGTTTTCCAAATAAAATATATCAAAATTTGCACAAACAAACTTATTATTTACTCAAAACTTATCTAAAACTGCTCAGGAAACCAAATTGTACCACAAAATTGATAAAAAATTGCACAAAAGAACTGTTAATTATTAAAAGATATATCAAAACTGCGCAAAAAACCTAACTGTTTTTAAAAAATTTGTTCAAAAACTTTATTTTCCAAAAAAAATTGATCAAAATTTGCATAAAAAACTTATAAGTTACACAAAACCGCTCAGGAAACCAAACTTGCTCAAAAATTGCACAAAAAAAGCTGTTTGGTATAAAAAGTATATCAAAATCGGGCAAAAAACTCAACTATTTTATAAAATTTGCACAAAAACCCCAATTTTTATATAAAATTTTTCAAAAATTGGACAGTATTTCCACAAAATTTATTTAAAACTGCTCAATAAACCAAATTGTACTACAAAATTAATCAAAATTTGCACAAAATAGCGGTTAAAAAAAAAACAAAATCGCGCAAAAAAAACAACTATTTCATAAAATTTGCACCAAAAACTTTATTTTATAAACAAAATTTATCAAAGTTTGGACAAACAAACGTATTATTGACACAAAATTGATCTAAAACCGCTCATAAAGCCAATGTGTACTATTAAATTAATCAAAAATTGTACAAAAAAGCTGTTTATCACAAATAATATATCAAAATTGCACAGAAAACCCAACTGTTTTATAAAATTTGCACAAAAACTCTATCTTCCAAATAAATTTTATCAAAAACTGCACAAACAAACTTATTATTTGCACAAAATGTACCTAAAACCAATCAAGAAACTAAATTGTACTACAAAATTAATCTAAATTTGTACAAAAATGCTGATTATTATAAAAGATAAACTTAATTATTTTGTAAAATTTGCACAAAAATCATATTATCTAGATAAAATTCATCAAAATTTGCACAAACAAACTCTTTATTTACACAAACCTTATCTAAAACCGCACAGGAAACTAAATTTTACAAAAAAATAATCAAAAATTGCACAAAAAAGCTGTTTATTATTAAAATATATATCAAAATCGAGTAGAAAACACATTTATTTCATAAAACTTGCACAAAACCTTAATTTTCAAAATAAAATTTATCAAAAATTTCACAATCAAACTCATTCTTTATAGAAAACCGTTCAGAAAACCAAATTGTACTACAAAATTAATCAAAAATTGCCTAAAAAAGCTGTTTATTATAAAAAAATATATCAAATTTGCGAAAAAAAATAAAAAAAATATTATTATCACAAAACCGCTCAGAAAACCAAAATGTATCACCAAATTAATGAAAAATTGCTTTAAAAAACTGTTTATTATAAGAAGGCTATCAAAATTGCGCAAAAAACTTTACTATTTTATAAAATTTGCACAAAAAACTTATTTTTTAAATAAAATTGCACAAACTCTTTATTTACACGTAATTTATCTAAAACTGCTCAAGATACTAAACTGTATCATAAAATTAATCAAAAATTGCTTAAAAAACCTATTTATTATAAGAGATATATCAAAATCGCAAAGAAAACCCAATTATTTTATAAAATTTGCACGAAAACTTTATATTCCAAATAAAATTAATCAAATATTGCACAAACAAAGTAATTATTTACAGAAAATTAATCTAAAACCGGCCAGGATAATAAATTGTACCACAATATTAATCAAAAATTGCACAAAAAAGTTATTTATTGTAAGAAATATATCAAAATCGCACAGAAAACCCAATTATTTTATAAAATTTGCACAAAAACTTTATTTTCCAAATAAAATTTATTAAAAATTGCATAAACAAACTCATTATTTACGGAAAATTCATCTAAAACTACCCAGGAAACCAAATTGTACTACAAAATTAATAAAAAATTGCAAAAAATAGCTGTTTATTATAATAAATTGCATAAGAAATCAGAATTATAGTAAAAAAATATGCAAAAATCATATTTTTTACAAAAAAACATATATCGAGATTGTAAAAAAAAAATCAAAATGTGCATAAAAATCTTTTTTCTGAAAAAAATATTACAATTTCTTGCAAGATAACGCCAAAATTAGAAAAAATACTCGTTTATTGCATAAAACTTGTACTAAATCTTTATGTAACTCCTAAAATTGATCAAAAATTGCACACAATTATTCACACAAAATTAAACTGAGAAAGCTTGAAATTTGAATGCCAATTTTTTTTTACATTTTTTGTAAGTTTATAGCTTCATTCTTGTATTTTATAACTACATTTTGATCTTTGAATGATTTTGCTACTTTGACATTTTATATTAAAAAAGTGCTTAAAATTACAGAAAACCCAACTTTAGTAAATAAATCATATTTTTTTTACAAAAACATCGTTTATTGCAACAAAAAAAATGCATAAAAATCAAACAGAAGAATAAGTTTGATTTCTACATAGTTAAAATTAATCTAAACTTATAAAAAATTGCCCAAAAATCCTATTATTTAATAAAATTTTGCACAAAAACCATATTTTTAATAAACCAAACTGTACCACAAAATTAATCAAAAATTGCGCAAAAAGCTGTTTATTATAAAAAATATATCAAAACCGGGCAGAAAACCCAACTATTTCAAAAAAATTGCACAGAAACCTTATTTTTTAAATATTTTCTTTTTTAAATTGCACAAACAAACTCATTATTTATACAAAACTTACATAAAATCAAATTCTACCACAAAATTAGTTAAAAAAATGCTTAAAAAGTTGTTTATTATAAGAGCAGAATCAAAATCGAGCAGAAAACCCAAATATTTTATGAAATAAATTCAGAAAATTTGCTAAAATTCCAAGATTTCCAATTGAAATTTATCAAAAATTGCACAAACAAACTTATTTTTTACACAATATTTATCTAAAATTATACTACAAAATTAATCAAAAAATGCACAAAAAAACTGTTTATTAACACACACACACATATATATATATATATATATATATGAAAATTGCGCAGAAAACCTAATTTTTCCATAAAATTCGCATAAAAAAATTATTTTTCAAACAAATTTTAATCAACGTTCATCTAAAACCACACAAGAAACCGAGTTAAACCACAAAATTAATTAAAAATTGCACAAAAAAGCTAATTATTATAAGAGATATATAAAATGTGCACCAAAACCTTATGTACTAAACAAATTTTATAAAAAAATTGCACAAACAACCTCATTATTTACATAAAATTGATCTAAAACCGCTTAGGAAAACGAATTGTTCTACAAAATTAATCAAAAATAAAACAACAAAGCTGTTTATTGTAATAAATTGCATAAAAAATCAAAATTATACTAAAAAATTATGCAAAAAACCACATATATTACAAAAAAATCTACTCAAAATTGTAAAAAAAGCATCAAAAAATGCATAAATTTTTTTTTCTGCCAAAATCACTCAGAATACCAAGTTAATGCATAAAACTTACACAAAAGCCTTATGAAACGCAAAAAATTAATCAAAAGTTGCACAGAACGGTTATCATTTACACAATTTTTTTTCTAAATTTGCTCATCTGACAATTGCTTAAACTTTTAAGGCCAAATTACGCTATTTTTAAAATTTTATAATTTATTTCACTTTTTTTTAGAGTTTTTAGTTGAATTTTGGTAACTTCTGACGATTTTTTGATGTGTCAATCCAAGATTTTGCTATTTTGACATTTTATGAAAAACAAATTTGCTTAAAATCGCTCAGAAAACTCAATTTTAGTAAATAATATATAAAAAAACTCACTAAATCATCGTTTCTTGCAAAAAAATGCATAGCAAATTAACAAGATAAGTCAAATTTACGCAATAAAATTATTTGTTTACCAAGTCTTGTCTAAAATTTTTGAAAAAATCTATTTGTACTACAAAGTCCATCAAAACTCACACAGAAAAACTGTTAATTGCAATTTTTTTATAAAAACCCTCCTTTATAGTAATAACTAATAAGTAAATCAAAAATTGTCCAGAAAACCCATTTGTACAACAAAATTTAACTAAAATTATTCTAAAAAGTTGTTTATTGTAAAAAAATTGCATAAAAAACTAAAGTTATAAAGCAAAATAAATAAAAACTGAAAAAATAATTTATTTATTCACAAAACTTATCTAAAGATCCTCAGAAAACTCTATTCTAAGCGATTTCAGTTTAAAAAAAAGCTTTTAATTGCAAAAAATTATATAGCAAATCAATGTTTGGGCAAAAATAAGTTTTAATTGATCAATTATTAGAGCAAAATAATCTAAAAACTTTTAGAAAACAGTATTGTTACTAGAAACTCTTTCAAAATTGCTAATAAAACTTAATTGTATCATCAAATTAAACAAAAATTGCACAGAAAACTATTCTCTATATCCCCGTTAACTGCATAAAATCCGTACAAAAACCTTAATTACCTCATAAATTTAATCAAAAATTGTTTAGAAAACTCTTTTCTTACACAAAAGTTAAGTAAAACCGCTCATAAAACCTAATTCTTTAAAAAAACTGCATAAATTCAACTCAATTCAAACAAAACCTTTATTTACTTCATAAAATTCATCAAAAATTGCACAAAAAATCCTTTTTATGTCACAAAATCTGCTTAAACCTTACTTAATTTTAATCAAAAATTGCGTAGAAAACTCAATAAATACATAATTAATCAAAAACTGCACAGAAAATCTTTTTTAAGTTAGAAAAAACCAACGCACAGTAAAAAATATATAAAAATTGCGCAAAAAATTCAACTATTTCATAAAATTTGCACAAAACACAAAAATTCATCTAAAACCGCTCAGTAAACAAAACTGTAACACAAAATTAACAACAATTGCACAAAAATGCTGTTTATTATAAGAAATATATTAAAATCGTACAGAAAACCCAACTATTTCATAAAATTTGCACACAAACCCTATTTTCCTAATAATATTTATCAAAAATTGCACAAACAAACTCATTATTTTCGCAAAACTTATCTAAAACCGCCCAGAAAATCAAATTGTACTACAAACTAATCAAAAACTGCACAATAAAACAGATTATTAAAAAAAATTATTTAAATTGCGCAGAAATTTCAACAATTTTAATAATTGGCACAAAAATTCAGTTTTCCAAATAAAATTTATCAAAATTTGCACAAACAAACTTATTATTTACACAAAACTTATCTAAAACTGCTCAGGAAACCAAATTGTACCACAAAATTGATGAAAAATTGCACAAAAAAACTGTTTATTATTAAAAGATATATCAAAACTGCGCAAAAAACCTAACTATTTTTAAAAAAATTGTTCAAAAACTTTATTTTCCAAAAAAAATTGATCAAAAATTGCATAAAAAACTTATTATTTACACAAAACCAATCAGGAAACCAAACTTGCACAAAAATTGCACAAAAAAAGCTGTTTGGTATAAAAAGTATATCAATATCGGGCAAAAAACTCAACTATTTTATAAAATTTGCACAAAAACCCTAATTTTTATATAAAATTTTTTCAAAATTGGACTGTATTTCCACAAAATTTATTTAAAACCGCTCAATAAACCAAATTGTACTACAAAATTAATCAAAATTTGCACAAAATAGCAATTAGAAAAAAAAATCAAAATCGCGCAAAAAAAACAACTATTTCATAAAATTTGCACTAAAAACTTTATTTTATAAACAAAATTTATCAAAATTTGGACAAACAAACGTATTATTGACACAAAATTCATCTAAAACCGCTTATAAAGCCAATGTGTACTATTAAATTAATCAAAAATTGTACAAAAAAGCTGTTTATCACAAGTAATATATCAAAATTGCGCAGAAAACCCAACTATTTTATAAAATTTGCACAAAAACTCTATTTTCCAAATAAATTTTATCAAAAACTGCACAAACAAACTTATTATTTACACAAAATGTATCTAAAACCGATCAAGAAACTAAATTGTACTACAAAATTAATCTAAAATTGTACAAAAATGCTGATTATTATAAAAGATGCAAAAAACTTAATTATTTTATAAAATTTGCTCAAAAATCATATTATCTAAATAAAATTCATCAAAAATTGCACAAACAAACTCATTATTTACACAAACCTTATCTCAAACCGCGCAGGAAACTAAATTTTACAACAAAATTAATCAAAAATTGCACAAAAAAGCTGTTTATTATTAAAATAAATATCAAAATCGCGTAGAAAACCCATTTATTTCATAAAACTTGCACAAAACCCTCATTTTCCAAATAAAATTTATCAAAAATTTCACAATTAAACTCATTATATATAGAAAACTGCTCATAAAACCAAATTGTACTACAAAATTATTCAAAAATTGCACCAAAAAAGGCTGTTTATTATAAAAACAAATATATTAAAATATCAAAAAATGCATAAAAAAATTATTATTAACACAAAACCGCTCAGAAAACCAAAATGTATCACCAAATTAATGAAAAATTGCTAAAAAAAACTGTTTATTATAAGAAGGCTATCAAAATTGCGCAAAAAACTTTACTATTTCATAAAATTTGCACAAAAAACATATTTTTTAAATAATATTGCACAAACTCTTTATTTACACAAAATTTATCTAAAACTACTCAAGATACCAAACTGTATCATAAAATTAAACAAAAATTGCTTAAGAAACCTATTTATTATAAGAGATATATCAACATTGCAAAGAAAACCCAACAATTTTAAAAAATTTGCACAAAAACCTTATTTTTCTATTAAAATTGATCAAAAATTGCATTAAAAACTGATTATTAAAAAAAAAATCAAATTCACGCAGAAAACCCAACTATTTCATAAAATTTGCACAAAAACCTTTTTTTTCAAATCAAATTAATCAAATATTGCACAAACAAAGTTATTATTTACAGAAAATTAATCTAAAACCGGCCAGAATAATAAATTGTACCACAATATTAATCAAAAATTGCACAAAAAAGTCGCTTAATATAAGAAATATATCAAAACTGCGCAGAAAACCCAATTATTTTATAAAATTTGCACAAAAACTTTATTTTCCAAATAAAATTTATTAAAAATTTCATAAACAAACTCATTATTTACAGAAAACCTAATTGTACTACAAAATTAAACTAAAATCAGACAAAAAAGCCGTTTATTATAAAAAAAATGCATAAAAAGCCAAAGTATAGAGCAAAATAAGTTAAAATTGAATAAAAAACTAAGTTATTATTCAAACTTATATAAAATATTTCAGAAAACTCAAAAAACACAATTATGTTTTTAAAACAATTTAAAAAAATAAGTTTTGCCAAAAATTATAGAAAATCAAGTTTTTGCAAAAAAATAAGTTAGAACTGAGCAATTAATAGACAAAAATAATCTAAAAACATTCAAAAAACACAAATTTTACTGAAAACTTATTTTGCCAACGTGTATCATAAAATTAAACAAAAATTGCACAAAAAAACCGTTTGTTTAAAAAAAAAAAAAATGAAAACCCAAATTTATAATAGAGAATAAATCAAAATTACACAAAAAACTTACATAGTACACAAAAAATACTATTAATGCAAAAAATTTATCAAAAATTGCGTAAAAAAGTTTTTTAACAAAAAAATGTGAAAAACGCTAAATATCCCCGTTTATTGCATAAAATCCGCACAAAAACCTTGATTACCTTATAAAACTGATCAAAATTTGACAAAAAAAAATCATTTCGTATAAAAAGGTTAAGTAAAACCGCTCACAAAACTTAATTTTTTCAAAAAAAAAACTGCAAAAATTCAACTCCGATTCAAAAAAATTCTTATTTACTTTATAAAATTCATCAAAATTTGCACATAACTATGTTTTTACACAAAAATTTTCTAACAATGTTCTGAAAATTCATTTTTTTAAGGAATTGTACAAAAAATAAATAAAAAATCAAATTATAGCTAAAAATAAGTCAAAATAAAGCAACATATTGTATAAAACTTGCACAGAAAATCTTTTATTGCAAAAAAAAATCATTAAAAAAACAAGGTAAAATGGCTTAGAATACCTAAAAAATTAATTAAAAACAGCATAGTAGTAAGAATTACATAATTGGTCAAAAATTGCACAGAAAAGCACAACAAAAATAGTAAATAAACAAAGTAAGACATATAGAAAAATTGCGAAAAGAAATTAATTACTTCATAAAATTTGCACAAAAATTCTAATTTTTCAAATAAAATTTATCAAATTTGCACAAAATTAATCAATAATTACATAAAACAGCCTATTATTATAAGATGTATATCAAAATTGCGCAGAAAACCCAAATATTTAATAAAATTTGCACAAAAACCTTATTTCCCAAATGAAATTTATCAAAAATTGCACAAACAAACTTAATATTAACACAAAAATAAACTAAAACTGCATAAGAAACTAATATGTATTACAAAATTAATAAAAAAATGCACCAAAAAGCTGTTTATTATAAGAAGTATATCAAAATTGCGCAAAAAACCTAACTATTTCATAAAATTTGCACAATAACCCTATTTTCCAAATAAAATTTATCAAAACTTAGACAAACAAACTCATTATTTACACAAAATTAATCTAAAACTGCTCAGGAAATCAAATTGTACCACAAAATTAATCAAAAATTTCAAAAGATAGTTGTTTATTGTAATAAATTGCATAAGAAATTATTATTATAGTAAAAAATTATGCTGAAATTTCATTTATTACAAAAAAATTACCTTAATATTGTAAAAAATGCAACAAAAGTTTCATTTTTTTGCAAAAATATAACAAAAACATTTCAAAAAAACGCTAAAATCACGCAAAACACCTGTTCATTGCTTAAAACTCATCTTTAAGTAACGCATAAAACTTACTTATTAAAAGTTGCACAAAACAGGCATTATTTACACAAAATTGCAATTTTATTTTTTTTTTAGATTTTTTGGATTTTGGTATTTTCTAATTATATTTTGATGTTTTAAGACAAGATTTAGCTATTTTGACATTTTATGAAAAAAAAATTGCTTAAAATTGCTCAAAAAACCAAATTCATTAAAAAAACTGCAAAAAATTAACTCTATTTACTCCATAAAATTTATCAAAAATTGCACAGAAATTTATGTTTGTTCACAAAATTCATCTAAAACTGCAAAACCGCACAGAAAACTAAATTGTACTAAAAATTATTTAAAAATTCCACAAAAAAGCTGTTTATTATAAGATATATGTCTAAACCGCGCAGAAAACCCAGTTATTTCATAAAATTGGCACAAAAACTCTATTTACCAAATGAAATTAATCAAAAATTGCACAAATAAACTTATAATTTATACAAAATTTATTTAAAACCGCTCAGAAAACTAAATTGTATCACAAAATTAATCAAAAATTGCACAAAAAACTGTTTATTATAATAAATTGCATAGGAAATCAGAATTATATTGACAAATATAGAAAAATTATGCAGAAAACTTATTTATTACAAAAAAAATATTTTAGAAACTATTATTATTGTAAAAAATGCATAAAAACTTTTTTCAAAACAAATTACAAAAAAATTGCAAAAACCACTTTTTTACTTTTGATTAATTTATATTCTGCTTGTTTTACAAAAGATATTACCAAAATAATGTTATTTTTGATAATCTTTTGATATTTCATAGCTATTTTTAAAATTTTATAATTTTCTTTACTTTTTTTGAGAATTTATAGCTGGATTTTGGTGTTTTCTAACAATATTTTAATGTTTTAAGACAAGATTTTGCTATTTTAGCAATTTATGAAAATGCAAATGCTTTATTTAGCAATTTTGACGCTTTTTCACAACTTTTGATTTTTGAAAATTATTTTTAAAATTGTATGAAGTTTTTACACTTTTTAACAACAACATTTTGCTATTTTTGACATTTTATAAATAAAATTTTGTTATTTTTAACAGTTTATGACCAAATTTTGTTTCATCTAAACAATTTTAATATTTTATGACCAGATTTTGCTGTTTTTGACAATTTATAAAAAAAATATTTGCACAGTTTATGTTTATAGTATGTTTTGTTAATTTTTGTAAAATTATATTTTATTTATTTACAATTTTTAATAATGTTCAGCCAAATTTTGGTAATTTTTTTTTAGTCAGATTTTGTTGTTTTTGAAAGGTTACAATTTTTTTACACTTTTTAACAGTTTATGTCAAAATTTTATGTTGGTTTTTGACAAAATTATTATTTTGTAAACCAGATTTTGCTATTTTTAACATTTTATAAACAAAAGTTTACACTTATCAGCAGTTATTTTAGTGCTTTTCATAATATCGATTTTAATTTTAATATATTTATAATTTTTAAAAAGTTAACACTTATCAACAGTTTATGGCCCAATTTTGGTGTTTTCTGATCATATATAAAATTATTGTTACATTTTACTATTCTTCACAGTCCAATTCAAACAAAACCACTATTTTCTTTATAAAATTTATCAAAAAATGCATAGAAAATTATGTTTTTACATTAACTTATAGCAAGAAATAAGTATTTGTTTTGTATAAAACTCGCACATTGACATTTACATTAACATCATAAAACTCATTTTATTTAATCTAATTTTTGCACAAAATTGATTAAAAATAGCACAAAAAAATGATCAAAGAACTAACCCACAGAAATAAAAAAAGGCAAAATCGCTTAGAAAATCCTTTAAAGTTACAAAATTTGCTTAAAAACCATAACTACCTAACAAAATTGATCAAAAATTATATAGAAAACTTATTTCTTACATAATTATTTAAAAAATTGAACAAACAAAAAAAATTTTATGTAACGCATAAAACTTATCAAAAGTATTACAGAACAGTAATTATTACACAGAATTCATTATTAAATTGTTCAACTAGAAATTGCTTAAAATTTTAAAGCTAAAACTTTGTTAAACAATTCTCTAATTAATAAGTAAAAACTAACATTCCTTCTCTTGTATACAATAACCGCAAGAACACAAAAGGTGGGAGTAACAGTAAATCTTTTGAAAAGTAACACTTGGGCAGGTGAGTAGGTTACAGTAGAATAAGTTTTTCACCCACCCAAGCGTTTGTTATCAAGAAATTCATTGTTAAACAATTCTTTGATTAATAAGTGACAATTGACATTCATTTTTGCGTATACAATAGCTGCAAGAACACAAGAGGTAGGTGTAAAAAAATTTCCGCCCAAAATTTTACTACAAACTCATTTAAAATTGTTAATAAAACCGTTTATTCTAAAAAAAAACAAGAAAACTATAAGTAAAATAGTTATAGTAAAAAATAAGTCAAAACTTTACAAAAAACTCATTTTTTACACAAAATTTATTTTCTTTTAACAAAATACCATAGTTCATTAAAAAAAGCATAAAATGCTTTTTTAAAAAATGCATGAAATTTAACCAAAACCTTAATTACTTCATAAAACTGATCAAAAATTGTCTAAAAAACTCATTTCTTAAAAAATTGCAAAAATTTAACTCCGATTCAAAGAAAACGCACAAAAAATTTAATTTTTTTAAAAATTAAAAAAAAAATCTACTTACAGTAAAAACTAAGTCAAGATAAAGCAATTTATTGTATAAAACTTGCACAAATCCCTATTAACAACATAAAAGTCATCAAAAATTAAGCATAATACTCATTTTTTAGATATAAATTATATTTATCTATTTGTTGTACAAAATTGATCAAAAATGGCACAGAAATACGCAAAAAAAATATAGAAAAAAAAAGCAAATCGCTTAGAAAACCCTTATATGTCACAGAATTTGCTTAAAAACTTTACTTACTTCGATTTTATCAAAAGTTCCGTAAAAAACTCAATAATTACATAATTAATCAAAAATTGCACAGAAAAGCCTTTTCAACAACAAAAAAATAACTAATCAAATCCAACTTATTGTAAGAGATATAAAAAATCGAACAGAGAACCAAATTATTTCATAAAATGTATTACCCTTACTCATACCCTACTTTCCAAATAAAGTTGATCAAAATTGCACAAACAAACTCATCAATTTTGTGTTAATAACACAAAATTCATCTAAAACCGCTTAGAAAGCCGAATTGTACCATAGAATTAATAAAAAATCACATAAAAAAGCTGTTTATTGTAATAAATTGCATAAGAAATCAGAATTATAGTAACAACTATAATAAAATTATCTCAAAAATTATCATATTGCAAAAAAATCATCAAAAAATGCATAAAAAACACAATATAACTCCAAAATTATACGCAAAATTCCACTTTTTTTCTATAAAGTTTCCACAAAATATTTTTGTAAATTATAAAACTTTATTATTTGCACAAAATTCATCAAAAATTGCTCATCTGACAATTGTTTAAAATTTAAACGCTATTTTTTATTTTTTAAATTTTTTTTTTGATAGTTTACGGCTAGATTTTGGTATTTTCTGACCATATTTTGATGTTTTTAAGACAAGATTGTAACAAGGCAATCCACCCAAGTAATTATGCGGTTTCATTAAAATGTTCTCAATGTTCCTTATGGTTACACAAAGAATGCGTGACCAAAAACGTTGTCAAACAGCAAGAGTTGTTGGAACTAAAAACCAAATATGTGTGTGAAGATTGTGCACCTTAGCAAACAAATGTTGAAAATTGTTTGTTGGCTGATATAGAAAAGTTATTAGTAACGTATATTTCCCCATTTCAAAAAGATGTAGCGGAAAGATTAGATAAACTTACCAACTCAGTAGAAAATATGAACAAGCAGAATTGATATTCTAGAAGCAGAAAACAAAAGTCTACGAGAAGATCTTACAGTTCTACAAGCAAAAGTAGATAATAATAATAATTTAATATATGAATTTGAAGACCGCCAAAAAAGAAAAAAATAATTTAATGCTTTATAATATTCCCGAATTGTCAAAATCATGATCAAAACTTAGGATTGAAGAAAATTTAAACAAAGTACGTAATTTGCTCGGTTCTATTGGTGATATTCCAGAACCATGCAAAGTAATTAGAGTTGAAAAAAATCTAATAAACCAAGACTCATAAAAGTAATGTATGAGAACAAAGAAATGGTTATTAAAGTATTAAAAAATCAACAGTTATTGGCAAACCAGGAAATAAAAATAAAGCCAGATAAAACTCCAATGCAACAACAAGAACTTAAAGTGGTTACAAAAGATTTTCAGAAGAGAAGAGAAGACGGAAAAAGTAACATTTATATTAAATACAAAAATGAACGACCATATATATTTACTAATAAGAAACATCCAGCCAAAAAAATAAAAATATACCTACAAAATGCGGGAAGTATTAAAACAAAATTGTCCAAGTTTTTTCGAAATGTAATAATGGAAACATGGTTATCGGATGATGTTTTAAACTCGGAATTAAACCTTAAAAGTTACAACATATTCAGAAAAGATAGATGTAAATTGTCAAGCAACAAAAGTGGCGGAAGTGGTGTCTTAATAGCCGTTAAAAAGAATTTAAAGAGCATTAAAATTGAAAATATTCCTCAAACAGTTGATCAACTATTTGTTAGGTTACAATTTGGGAATACCAGTTATATATTTGGAGCTTTGTACATACCTCCAAGAAATAATGTAGCTAAATATAAAACTCATTCAGAAACATTAGAAAACATATGTATGTATATGTGTTACCTAACTGACACATTAATAATTGGTGGAGACTACAATTTACCCAATGTTAAGTGGCTAAATGATGACTTGAGAGCAAATTTGGAGGACTATTCAAATGAATCTGCTCATATCTTATGTGAGTCATGCGCTCTTTAGTATTCCAAATCCTCGCAATGTATTTTTAGATTTAGTATTCTCTAATGAGAGAAACTTCACAGTAGATATAGCGGATGATATTCTGTATGCAAATAGTAAACACCATGTAGCTTATTCTATCAACATGAATAAACCAAACTATGATCATGGAATGAATTATATTAAAATCATCCCAGACTTTAAAAGAGCAGATTATCAATCAATTAATTTGTATTTAGCAAGTATTAATTGGCAAGACATTTTTGTGGAAAATAACGTTAGTGGTTTTGTTTAAAAAGGTATATAAAGTTCTGTATAGGGCGATTGATAGTTATGTTCCACTAAAGCAGGTAATAAAAAGCTCTTACTCAAAATAGTTTTCTGGAGAGTTGATCAAATTAATCAAACAAAAAAAGGAAATCCATAAACAATATAAAGAAACTGGAAGTCTTAATTTGTTTAAAAAATTTCAAACTTTAAGAAAAACCTGTAAAGATTTCATTGACTTCATTGTTTAAAACTTACTGCCAAAATGTTAGCGAAAATATTTGTTTCAATCCAAAATCATTCTGGACGTTTGCAAATGAAAAACGAAAAACAGTAGGTTTTCCCGAAAGTATGACTTATGGAGATAGAATAAGCAACAATAGATAGGACAGCGTAAATTTATTTGCAGATTTTTTTTCAAATGTGTATGTAGAGGATCATTCGGCTATACCAACATTTGATTATGATTCTAATGTAAATTCGTTGCTCTTTAATTTAAACGTAATTCATATATAAATGCATAGAAAAACTGCCAAACAAGTTTAATAAAGTATGTATTTGCACATTATTTAAACCTATTTTTAATGTTTTCAAGCAGTCTATTAAACAGGGAATTTTTCCAAATTTCTGGAAAAAGACATATATCAAACCAATTAATAAATCTGGTAGCCGCAATAAAATTAAAAATTATAGGGGAGTTTGCAATCAATCATGTATTCCAAAATGCTTAATTCTATTGTTGCTTCACAGTTGAAATAGATGTGTAAAGAAACTATAACGGATAATCAGCATGGATTTTCAAGTAATACATCCACACTAACAAACTTACTTTCATTTCAATCAGAAATACATTTGAAAATAAGTTTCAGGTAGATGCTGTATACACAGACTTTGAAAAAGCATTTGATAGAATTAATCACAAAATTTTAAATGCTAAATTAAACCATCTAGATTTAATCAAAATGTAGTAAATTGGATCAAAAGTTTTCTGGCAAGCAGAACGCAATGTGTTAAAATAAATAACCACTTATCTAAACCAATCAACGTAGTTTTTAGTGTGCCTCAAGGAACTCATTGCGGTCCAATTTTGTTTTTGTTGTTCATAAATGATCTTCCAAATGTATTAAAAAACAGCAAATGTTTGATGTTTGCAGACGATCTAAAGGTATTTCGGCCTATTAGAAACGAAACGGATTTCATTCTTCAACAAGATGATATAATTCGGATACATGAATGATGCTTGTCCAATAATTTGGCATTAAATGCGTCAAAATGTTTTTCAGTGTCGACATTAAACTGTTTTTATTTATGATAATAATAATACTTTATTGACGGTATAATCTTACCATTTACATCTACATCAAATATACATAAATAATGATGTTTTACAATACAAAAATAAAGAATACAAATATACCATTCATAAAAGCGCACATATTAGACATTAGTCAGCATGACTTAGCTGACTTCTGAACGTAGATTTAGAGACACAAAATACATTAATATCAGTTGGTAAATTATTTGCAAATCTACACATTCTACCGAGTGGATTGTTGAAACCATAATTAGTAGAATGGGTAGACTCGCAAAATAAAGAAGAATGTCTGCTTTGTCTATTATTAGGTGCTACATGAAATGGAAGAGTACCAAGTAGCTCCGAACAATCAATCTCAGACATAATTAAATTACGCAAGAACGACAAATTAGTTCTTTTGCGGCAAATCTTCAATGGCGGTAGGTTGTACAATGAAGCAATGAAGCAGTAATCATAATTTACAAATAATATGCCGGATTTATAAGACAATAAAATACAAAACTTTTTTTGAATTTGTTTAATACTACGGTTATAAATTTCATAAAGAAGACACCAAACTGACGGAGCATACTCTAAATGCAAACGCACCAAAGCACAATATAAACGTTTTAATGTACAAGCTAATAAATCCGCGGACATTTTATATACAAAATTCATCTAAATCCGTTCAAGAAACTAAATTGTACTACAAAATAATCAAAAATTGCACAAAAATAGCTGTTTATTATAAAAGATGTATCAAAATCGCGCCGAAAACCCAACTATTTTATTAAATTTGCACAAAAACCTTATTTTTCAAACGAAATTTATCAAAAATTGCACAAACAAACTTATTATTTACACAAAACCGCTCAGAAAACCAAATTGTATCACAAAATTAATGAAAAATTACACAAAAAAGCTGTTTATTGAAATAAATTGCATAAAAAATCAAAATATACTAAAAAAATATGCAAAAACCACATTTATTACAAAAAAATCTACCCAAAATTGTAAAAAAATTGCAAAATTTTCAAGATAACGCCGAAATCACTAGAATACTAAATTAATGCATAAAACTTACACAAAAGCCTTATGTAACTCAAAAAACTAATCAAAAGTTGCACAGAACGGTTATAATTTACACAATTTTTTTCTAAAATTGCCCATCTGACAATTGTATAAACTTTTAAGGCCATTATTTTTAAAATTTTATAATTTATTTAACTTTTTTTTAAAGTTTTTAGTTGAATTTTGATAACTTCTGACGATTTTTTGATGTGTTAAGACAAGATTTTGCTATTTTGACATTTTATGAAAAACAAATTTGCTTAAAATCGCTCAGAAAACTCAATTTTAGTAAATAATATATAAAAAAACTCAAAAAATTGTTGTTTCTTGCAAAAAAATGCATAGCAAATTAACAAGATAAGTCAAATTTACGCAATAAAATTATTTGTTTACCAAGTCTTGTCTAAAATTTTTGAAAAATCTATTTGTACTACAAAGTCCATCAAAACTCACACAGAAAAACTGTTTATTGCAAATTTTTTATAAAAACCCTCCTTTATAGTAATAACTAATAAGTAAATTAAAACTTGTCCAGAAAACCCATTTGTACTACAAAATTTAACTAAAATTATTCTAAAAAGTTGTTTATTGTAAAAAAATTGCATAAAAAACTAAAGTTATAAAGCAAAATAAATAAAAACTGAAAAAATAATTAATTTATTCACAAAACTTATCTAAAGATCCTCAGAAAACTCTATTCTAAGCGATTTCAGTTTTAAAAAAAGCTTTTAATTGCAAAAAATTATATAGCAAATCAATGTTTGGGCAAAAATAAGTTTTAATTGATCAATTATTAGAGCAAAATAATCTAAAAACTTTTAGAAAACAGTATTGTTACTAGAAACTCTTCCAAAATTGCTAATAAAACTTAATTGTATCATCAAATTAATCAAAAATTGCTCAGAAAACTATGTTTCATATCCCCGTTTATTGCATAAAATCCGTACAAAAACCTTAATTTCCTTATAAATCTAATCAAAAATTGTTTAAATTACTCATTTCTTACACAAAAGTTAAGTAAAACTGATCATAAAAACTAATTCTTTAAAAAAACTGCATAAATTCAACTCAATTCAAACAAAACCTTTATTTACTTCATAAAATTCATCAAAAATTGCACAAAAAATCCTTTTTATGTCACAAAATCTGCTTAAACCTTACTTAATTTTAATCAAAAATTGCGTAGAAAACTCAATAAATACATAATTAATCAAAAACTGCACAGAAAATCTATTTTAAGTTAAAAAATAACCAACGCACAGTAAAAATATATAAAAATTGCGCAAAAAATTCAACTATTTCATAAAATTTGCACAAAACACAAAAATACCGCTCAGTAAACAAAACTGTATCACAAAATTAACAACAATTGCTCAAAAAAGCTGTTTATTATAAGAAATATATTAAAATCGTACAGAAAACCCAACTATTTCATAAAATTTGCACACAAACCCATCTTCATAATAATATTTATCAAAAATTGCACAAACAAACTCATTATTTTCGCAAAACTTATTTAAAACCGCTCAGAAAAGCAAATTGTACTACAAACTAATCAAAAACTGCACAATAAAACAGTTTATTAAAAAAAATTATTTAAATTGCGCAGAAATTTCAACAATTTTTATAAATTGGCACAAAAATTCAGTTTTCCAAATAAAATTTATCAAAATTTGCACAAACAAACTTATTATTTACACAAAACTTATCTAAAACTGCTCAGGAAACCAAATTGTACCACAAAATTGATAAATAATTGCACAAAAAAACTGTTTATTATTAAAAGATATATCAAAATTGCGCAAAAAACCTAACTATTTTTATAAAATTTGTTCAAAAACTTTATTTTCCAAAAAAAATTGATCAAAAATTGCATAAAAAACTTATTATTTACACAAAACCGGTCAGGAAACCAAACTTGCACAAAAATTGCACAAAAAAAGCTGTTTGGTATAAAAAGTATATCAAAATCGGGCAAAAAACTCAACTATTTTATAAAATTTGCACAAAAACCCGAATTTTTATATAAAAATTTTCAAAAATTGGACAATATTTCCACAAAATTTATTTAAAACTGCTCAATAAACCAAATTGTACCACAAAATTAATCAAAATTTGCACAAAATAGATGTTAGAAAAAAAAATCAAAATCGCACAAAAAAAAACAACTATTTCATAAAATTTGCACCAAAAACTCTATTTTATAAACAAAATTTAGACAAACAAACGTATTATTGACACAAAATTGATCTAAAACCGCTCATAAAACTAATGTGTACTATTAAATTAATCAAAAATTGTAGAAAAAAGCTGTTTATCACAAATAATATATCAAAATTGCGCAGAAAACCCAACTTTTTTATAAAATTTGTTCAAAAACTCTATTTTCCAAATAAATTTTATCAAAAACTGCACAAACAAACTTATTATTTACACAAAATGTGTCTAAAACCCATCAAGAAACTAAATTGTACCACAAAATTAATCTAAAATTGTACAAAAATGCTGATTATTATAAAAGATAAACTTAATTATTTTATAAAATTTGCACAAAAATCATATTATCTAAATAAAATTCATCAAAAATTGCACAAACAATCTCATTATTTACACAAACCTTATCTAAAACCGCGCAGGAAACTAAATTTACAACAAAATTAATCAAAAATTGCACAAAAAAGCTGTTTATTATTAAAATAAATATCAAAATCGCGTAGAAAACCCATTTATTTCATAAAACTTGCACAAAACCCCCATTTCCAAATAAAATTGCACAATAAAACTCATTCTTTATAGAAAATCGCTCAGAAAAGCAAACTGTACTACAAAATTAATCAAAAATTGCCTAAAAAAAGATGTTTATTATAAAAAAATATAATAAAATTGCGCAAAAAATCTAAGTATTTTTATAAAATTTGCATAAAAACCCTATTTTCAAATAAAAATTATCAAAAAATGCATTAAAAAATTCATTATTAACACAAAACCGCTCAGAAAACCAAAATGTATTACCAAGTTAATAAAAAATTACTCAAAAAAACTTGATTATTATAAAAAGTATATCAAAATTGCGCAAAAAACTTAACTATTTCATAAAATTTGCACAAAAAACATATTTTTGAAATAAAATTGCACAAAAAAAACCGCTCAAAAAACAAAATTGTACTACAAAATTAAATAAAAATTGCACAAAAAAACTGTTTATTATAAGAAATATATCAAAATCGCGTAGAAACCCAACAATTTTATAAAGTTTGCACAAATACCCTATTTTCTAAATATAATGTATCAAAAATTGCATAAAAACTGATTATTAAAAAAATATATATAAAAATCACGCAGAAAACCCAACTATTTCATAAAATTTGCACAAAAACCCTATTTTCGAAATTAAATTTTTAAAAAATTGCACAAACAAACTTATTATTTACCTAAAATTGATCTTAAACCGCTCAAAAAACCAAATTGTATTACAAAATTAATCAAAAAGCCCTATTTTGCAAATAAAATTTATCAAAAATTGAACAAACAATTTTATTATTTACACAAAATTCATCTAAAACTGCTCAGGAAATCAAATTGTACCACAAAATTAATCAAAAATTGTAATAAATTGCATAAGAAGTTATTATTATAGTAAAAAATTATGCTGAAATCTCATTTATTACAAAAAAATTACCTTAATATTGTAAAAAATGCAACAAAAGTTTTATTTTTTTGCAAAAATATAACAAAAACATTTCAAGAATACGCTAAAATCACGCAAAACACCCGTTCATTGCATAAATCTCATCTTTAAGTAACGCATAAAACTTACTTATCAAAAGTTGCACAGAACAGGCATTAATTACACAAAATTGCAATTTTATTTTTTTTTATAGATTTTTGAGAGTGTATAATTGGATTTTGGTATTTTCTAATCATATTTTGATGTTTTAAGACAAGATTTTGCTATTTTAGCATTTTATGAAAATGCAAATGCTTTATTTAGCAATTTTGGCGCTTTTTTACAACTTTTGATTTTTTACATTTATTTTGAAAATTGTATGTTATTTTTTACACTTTTTAACAACAACATTTTGCTATTTTTGACATTTTATAAATAAAATTTTGTTATTTTTAACAGTTTATGACCAAATTTTGTTTCATCTAAACAATTTTAATATTTTATGACCAGATTTTGCTGTTTTTGACAATTTATAAAAAAAATATTTGCACAGTTTATGTTTATAGTATGTTTTGTTAATTTTTGTAAAATTATATTTTATTTTTTTACAATTTTTAATAATGTTCAGCCGAATTTTAGAATTTTTTTTTAGTCAGATTTTGTTGTTTTTGAAAAGTTACCATTTTTTTACACTTTTTAACAGTTTATGGCAAAAATTTATGCTGGTTTTTGACAAAATTATTATGTTTTAAACCAGATTTTGCTATTTTTAACATTTTATAAACAAAAGTTTACACTTATCAACAGTTTATGGCCCAATTTTGGTGTTTTCTGATCATATATAAAATTATTGTTACATTTTACTATTCTTCATAGTCCAAAACAAAACCACTATTTTTTTTATAAAATTTATCAAAAAATGCACAGAAAATTATGTTTTTACACAAAATTCTTCTAAAATCGCTCAAAATATCTAATTCTTTTAAAGAATTGTATAAAAAATAAATAGAAAATTAACTTACATCAAAAAATAAGTCAAAATAACGCAATTTTTTAAATAAAACTTGCACAAAGCCTTATTAACAATATAAAACTCATAAAAAATTAAGCATAAATCTCATTTCTTACATAAAAATTATATTTAATCTAATTATTGCACAAAATTGATCAGAAATAAAACAGAAAAACCTTTTATTGCAAAAAAGTAAACAAATATTTAACCCATAAAAAAAACAAAGCAAAATTGCTTAAAAAATTTCTTTTATGTTATAAAATTTGCTTAAAAAGTTTACTTGTCTAACAAATTTAATTAAAAATTGAGTAGAAAACTTATTTAATACATAATTAATCAAAAATTGCATAAAAAAACTTTTTCAACAAAAAAAATAGTTAGTAAACCATGTTATAGTAAGAATTGTATTAAAATTGCGCAAAAACCCTAATTATTCTATTAAATTTGCAAAAAATTTAAAAAAAATGCTTAGAAAACCAAATTGTATCACAAAATTAATCAAAAATTGCACAAAAAAGCTGTTAATTATAAAAGATATCAAAATTGCGCAGAAAACTCAACTATTTCATAAAATTTGCACATAATCCCTATTATCCAGATAAATTAAATTTATTAAAAATTGCAAACAAACTCATTATTTAAAATAAATTTATCTAAAACCCTTTACAAAATCAAATTGTACCACAAAAAAATATTATTTCCTGTATGATTCAATTTTGAGACCATTTTCATAATACAACAAATATTATATTATAAATTAAATAACTTTGTGCTAATAACGCTATATCCAATTCCGATAGAATTGTAAACCAATAATCTGCTTAGTCAGTCATCCTGTTTGTGTATCTGCTAATTATTGATGTTGATTGATCGTCCTAATTGCTGTAGTGATGGTCCGAATTGCAAAACAATCTCCCTCAAATATAGAAATTTATAATGTGGGTCACAGTGTGGTACGTATTCATATTAATAAATTATAACATCTATTACAACAAAAAAATTAACAAACAGTTTTGCGAACAATTATTACGTACAAAAGCAAATTTACTAAAGTTATTATTTGCTTTTTTATACAAAATTAAAGCAAATATAAAATAATTTTATTAATCTTGTTGTCAATTAAATACATTTTATGAAAGTCTCAACGCTCTTTATTTATGTTGAGGACCATATATTTAATCCATTAAAACAGATGGATATATTTTCAGACATATTTTCTGTACCATAAACATACAATTTATGGAACTATAAACTATACTGAACGCATCAAAAAATAGTCAGACGCATTAATAATATCCATCTATGATTCATTGTAGCAATATGAATTTATGACAGAGAACGTAATATTTTTATAAAAATACAAAAGCTGAAAATATATTCAATTCGGTTGCAATTTATGAAATATTTCACAATTGACATTGTTTAATTGGAAATAAAACATTATTTTTATTGCATATGAATTGTTTATATTTTGCTTAGGTATGTTTAATAATTTTATATAAATTTCTTAAATAAAGAATGCAGCAAATATAATTTAAATGCTTTTTTTTATTATAATTTATATCTACCATTTATTTTGGTATTTTTTAAGCCAATTTCATTCTACTATTGGCTGACCCTTATCGTTTCTCTAACCCGCACATTTTACTCAAAAAAAAATTAAATCGATATTGTTTCCTGCTCTTGGAATATTTATTCTTTCTTCAGTAAGATTAATTTGTAGCAAGAGTATTGCTAATTTAATTCTATATTGTTGGATTAACAATCCGATCAAAGTAAAATAAATGCTTTAAGGTAGATCAAACGGTGTTTAACCTTGTTTGAATCACTAGAATTAATCGTGTTTTGTTGAGAACAGTTTAATCTTGTATGGGTTTATTTAATCCAAATGTTAACTTTAATGTTGTTTATGAAATTAATTTTAATTATTACAGTTTTTAATTATGTTTATATCAACACCATTAATGATGTTTGAACAATAAACTTGGGGTCTTTTGTAATTAGCCATCAATCAAGCGAATAAGGGTATTTGAAGCTTTTTTACGAATTGTGTACATAACAATTTTTTTCCGTTAAAAGAAAATTATTTTTTTAATTATAAATTGGAATTCAATTTTATTATATTTTAAGTTAAAGAAGCGGATATTGATTTTTTTAAATTGGTTTAAGAAAATTTTGTTGTGTTTTACTTAATATCTTACAACAATATAAAAATGCATTTAAATTTCAATCAATCTTTGAGTAGTGAACTTGAATATTTAAAGATTATAAAACTTAAAAAATAATAAATTTGGGAGTCTATTATGAGCAATTTTATTTTAAACGGACTACGGTGGGGCGGAAGGGAGGGTGCGTAGAGAAACTTGCTTTAGTATTTTTTTTCTATAACTTATTAGTAGTTTTTTACTTTTTTTTTAAATGTCAAAAATATCAAAATTTAGTCAAACAAAAACCGCTAAAAACTGTAAAAATTAATTTATAAAATTTCAAAAGTTTTTGGTATTTAAAAATCAAAAAGTTTTGTTGTAAAGCACTAAAATATCTGCTGATAAGTGTAAACTTCTGTTTATAAAATGTCAAAAATAGCAAAATCTGGCTTAAAACATCATAATTAGGTCAGAAACCACACAAAAATTTCTATAAACTTTTAAAAAATATAAAATAAATCTAAAATCTTAAAAATAGCAAAATTCAACTAAAAATAATAAATAAAAAAATAGAAAACACCAAAATCCAATAATAAATTATTGGAAATTGTAAAAAATAAAACAGAAAACACCAAAACATACTATAAAGCATAAACTGTGCAATATTTTTTTTATAAATCGTCAATAACAGCAAAGTCATTAAATAATAAAACTATGTTTGAAACTGTTGAAAATAGCAAAAACTTATTTATAAGATATCAAAAATGTTGTTAGAAAGTGTAAAAAATTTCATACAATTTTATAAAGTAATTAAAATCATCAAAAGTTGTTAGAAAACGGCAAAATTGCTAATTAATGCTTTTAATAAAATGTCAAAATACCATAATCATCAAAAAATGGAATTAAATTATACAATTTGGCATAAAAATTTCAAACAATTGTTAGATAGCAATTTTAGATAAATTTTGTATAAATAATTACTGTTGTGTCCAAAGCTTTCAGAATGTTTCCAAAACTTTAAATGTTTATTAATTAAAATAAATAAAAAAAAAAATTTTTAGCGTTAAAAACGCTCACAAAACTTTGAAAACAGTTATAAAGTTTTCTACATGTATTTGGAACTTGGAATAAAATTTAAAATTTAAAAATGTTTTTAAAACTAGAAAATGATAAAATTTTGAAAATGTATATAAATTTTTAACAATATTTTTAAAAATATTAGGCATAAGCTCAAAACTCTTTAAAGTACAAAACTTTAAAAAAATTATGTGCCCAAAGCATTTAAAGTATTTTCAAAGCTCTGAATGTGATGAAACAAAAATTTTCAAAATTTTGAAAAAATGTTTAGAGCTTTGTGCATGTGTTTGAAGCAACAAAGCTTGTAAAACTAAAATTTAAGAAAATGTTCTCAAAAATTAAATAAATGTTTATAAAGCTTTGAAAATATATCAAGATATCTAAAAATAAATGTTGGAAACTTTGAATATAAGCTTAAAACTCTCAAATAGTTTTTGGAGCTTTTAAAATTTCAATTAAAATTTCAATTAAAGCTAACTGTAAAATACAACAAATAAAAATTTAAAAAATCATGTACGCAGTTTTTAGAACATTTCCAAAGCTCAAATAATTGAGATATATAATTTAACCAAAATTCCAGAGCTTTGAAAACACTCACAAAATTTTGAAAACATTCATAAGTTTTATACATGTATTTTAAGCTTTTAAACTATTTTCCAAACTTAAAAAAAATTAATCAAACTTCAAATACGTTTTTTAAACTTTAAAAATACATGTAGCTTTAAATATTTATTTTAAAATTTTGATAAAGCTTTAAAAGTTTTGTTTTCTACTTTGTTCATAAAAGTTTTACTAGTTTTTAAAAACATTTTTTAAAGCTGTGCCAAAAGCAAACAAACAAAGCTTCAAAATTAGCTTTTAGATTGTTTATAAAGCTTTGTTTATTACTACAAAAAAAACAAACTTTAAAAACATTTGTAAATCTTAATACATGTGTTTTTAACTTTCAAAAGTATTTTTTAGTTTTTAAAATGTTTAAAAATGTTCTCAAAATTTTAGAAATGTTTATTAAAATGTAAACAAACTTTTTAAAAATATTCTTAATGCTATGTTCGTCTGCATAAAAATCCAATTTTGTAAAATTGCGTAGTAAACGTGCTTATAGAGCAAAGATTATACATAAAACAAATTTTTAATGTGAATTTTGATACATTTTATGTAGTTATTGTGATTTGCGTGCAATTTTTATGCTCAACATCAATTTTCTGCGCATTTTTTATAATATAAATGGATTTTATACTTCAATTTTGATAAAATTCGTGTAGTAAACGTAGTTTGAGAACAAATTTTATGCTGAAAGTAAGTTTTGTGTGTTACTTTTGATATAATTTATAAAGTAAATCTAATTTTTGAGCAAATTTTATGTTAAATATTAGTTTCTTGCTTGTTCTTTATGCTGTAAATAGGCTTTGTAGGTCAATTTTGATAAATTTCATGTGATAATTAATTCTTGTTGCAAATGAGTTTTTAGAGTCAATTTTGATAATTTTTTCGTGAAAAACGTTATATTAGAGCAAGTTTTATGCATAAAACAAATTGTTAATTTTTGATAAGTCAATAAATTTTACTGTAACTTTCAAGTAAAAGAAACAAAGCTTTGAAATAAATAGATCATGTACCCAAAGAAAATATTCTCAAAACTCTAAATATAATAAAACAAGCATTCTAAAGCTTTAAAAACGTATATTAAAAACGTTTTTTAACCTAACCTAACCTAACCTAACCTATAATTTTTGACAGATTACACCCGAAAAGCGTAAAAAACAGTTTTTATTTTGGTTTTTCTCAATTTTTTTTTAAGTTTCTTTACCTTTTCCCTCAAAAACTTAACCAAAGCTTACCTAACTTAACTCATACATTTTTAAAATTTCATTTTTTGTAGAAAGTGACAGATTACATGCAAAACGCGTAAAAAATATTTTTTTTTTTTGGTTTTTCTCAGATTTTATTAAAATTTCTTCACCTTTTTCTGCAAAAAACATAACCTAACCTAACCTATATATATATATATATTTTTTTTAATCCAAAGTGACAGATTACATGCAAAAAGCGTGAATAACAGATTTTTTTTGGTTATTTCCAATTTTTTTTTTTTTAATTTCTTCACATTCTTCCCCATAAACCTAACCTAACCTAACTTAACCTAACCAATAGTTTTTTCAAAATTTTATTTTTATTCGAAAGTGACAGATTACATGCAAAAAGCGTAAAAAAAAGATTTTTTTGGCTTGTCTCAAATTTTCTTAAAATTTGTTCACCTTCTTTTGCAAAAACCTAACCTAACCTAATCTAACCTAACCTATATTTTTTTCCGCAAAAACTTAACCTAACCTATATATTTTTCCGCAAAAACCTAACCTAACCTATAATTTTTTCAATTTTTTTTTAATACAAAGTGACAGATTACATGCGAAAAACGTAAATAACAGGTTTTTTTGGTTTCTCTCAATTTTTTTTTTAATTTTTTCACCTTCTTCCGCATAAACCTAACCTAACCTAACCTAACCAATATTTTTTTCAAAATTTTATTTTTATTTGAAAGTGACAGATTACTTGCGAAAAGCGTAAAAAACAGATTTTTTTGGTTTGTCTCAAATTTTTTTAAAATTTCTTCACATTCTTCCGCAAAAACCTAACCTAACCTATAATTTTTTAAAATTTTATTTTTTGTAGAAAGTGACAGATTACATGCGAAACGCGTAAAAAAACATTTTTTTTTGGTTTTTCTCAGATTTTATTCAAATTTCTTCACCTTTTTCCGCAAAAACCTAACCTAACCTAACCTATGTTTATTTTAATTTTTTTTTTAATCTAAAGTGACAGATTTCATGCGAAAAGCGTAAAAAACAGTTTTTATTTTGGTTTTCCCAAATTTTTTTAAAGTTTCTTCACCTTCCCCCTCAAAAACCTAACCAAAGCTAACCTAACTTAACTCATATATTTTTCAAAATTTAATTTTTTGTAGAAAGTGACAGATTACATGCGAAACGCTTAAAAAACATTTTTTTTTTGGTTTTTCTCAGATTTTATTAAAATTTCTTCATTTTTTTTCCGCAAAAACCTAACCTAACCTAACCTAACCTAACCTAACCTATAATAATTTCAATTTTTTTTTTTTAAAGTGACAGATTACATGCGAAAAGCGTAAAAAACAGTTTTTAATTTGGTTTTCAAATATTTTTTTTAAATTTCTTTACCTTCCCCTTCAAAAATTTAACCAAAGCTAACCTAACTTAACTCATAAATTTTTCAAAATTTCATTTTTTGTAGAAAGTGGCAGATTACATGCGAAACGCTTAAAACACATTTTTTTTTGGTTTTTCTCAGATTTTATTAAAATTTCTTCACCTTTTTTCCGCAAAAACCTAACCTAACCGAACCTATATATTTTTCAAAGTTATTTTCAATCCAAAGTGTCAGATTAGTTGCGAAAAGCGTAAATAACAGATTTTTTTTGGTTTCTCCCAATATTTTTAAAATTTCTTCACATTCTTCCGCAAAAACCTAACTTAACCTAAAATTTTTCAAAATTTCATTTTTTGTAGAAAGTGACAGATTACATGCGAAACGCGTAAAAAAATTTTTTTTTTGGTTTTTCTCAGATTTTATTAAAATTTCTTCACCTTTTTCCGCAAAAACCATACCTAACCTAACCTATGTTTTTTTCATTTTTTTTTTAATCTAAAGTGACAGGTTACATGCGAAAAGCGCAAAAAACAGTTTCTTTTGGTTTTTCCCAATTTTTTTTTTAAATTTCTTCACCATCTTCCGCAAAAACCTAACCTAACCTATAATTTTTTTAAAATTTTATTTTTTTTCGAAAGTGACAGACTACATGCAATAAGCGTAAATAACAGTTTTTATTTTGGTTTTCCCATTTTTTTTTTAATTTTCTTCACCTTCCCTCTCAAAAACGTAACCAAACTTAACTCAAAAATTTTTCAAAACTTCATTTTCTGTAGAAAGTGACAGATTTCATGCAAAACGAATAAAAAACATTTTTTTTTTTGATTTTTCTCTTTCTCTTTTTCTGCAAAAACTTAACCTAACCTAACCTTTATTTTTTTCATTTTTTTTTATCCAAAGTGACAGATTACATGCGAAACGCGTAAAAAACAATTTTTTTTTAGTTTTTCTCAAATTTTATTAAAATTTCATCACCTTTTTCCGCAAAAACATAACCTAACCTATATATTTTTTTTTTTTATTTTAATTTAATTTAAAGCGTAAATAACAGATTTTTTTTGGTTTCTCCCAATTTTTTTTTAAATTTCTTCACTTTCTTCCGCATAAACCTAACCTAACCAATAATTTTTTCAAAATTTTATTTTAATTCGAAAGTGACAGATTACATGCAAAAAGCGTAAAAAACAGATTTTTTTGGTTTGTCTCAATTTTTTTAAATATTTTTTCAACTTTTTCCGCAAAAACCTAACCTAACCTAACCTAACGTAACCTAACCTAGCCTAACCTAACCTATAATTTTTTAAATTTTTTTTTTTTTTGAAAGTGACAGATTACATGCGAAAAGCGTAAAAAACAGTTTTTTTTGGTTTTTCCCAAATTTTTTTTTAACTTCTTGACCTTCTTCTGCAAACACCTAACTTAACCTATAATTTTTTCAAAATTTTATTTTTTTTTGAAAGTGACAGATTACATGAAAAAAGCGTAAAAAACAGTTTTTATTTTGGTTTTTTCAATTTTTTTTTAAATTTCTTCACCTTTTCCCTCAAAAACCTAACCAAAAATAACCTAACTTAACTAATAAATTTTCCAAAATTTCATTTTTTGTAGAAAGTGACAGATTACATGCGAAACGCGTAAAAAACAATTTTTTTTTTTGGTTTTTCTCAGATTTTATTAAAATTTCTTCACCTGTTTCTGCAAAAACATAACCTAACCTAACCTATATTTTTTTAATTTTTTTTTAATCCAAAGTGACAGATTACATGCGAAAAGCGTAAAAAACAGTTTTTTTGGTTTTTCCCAAATTTTTTAAAATTTCTTTACCTTCTTCCGCAAAAACCTAACCTAACCTATAATTTTTTCAAAATTTTATTTTTATTTGAAAGTGACAGATTACATGCGAAAAGCGTAAAAAACAGATTTTTTTGGTTTGTCTCATTTTTTTTTTTAAATTTCTTCACCTTCTTTCGCAAAAACCTAACCTAACCTAACCTAACCTAACCTAACCTTTAATTTTTTCAAATATTTTTTTTTTTGAAAGTGACAGATTACATGCTAAAAGCGTAAAAAACAGTTTCTTT
This sequence comes from Tachinus rufipes, assembly GCA_963932245.1. Lineage (NCBI taxonomy): Eukaryota > Metazoa > Arthropoda > Insecta > Coleoptera > Staphylinidae > Tachinus > Tachinus rufipes. The sequence goes on along the minus strand of OZ010741.1, from coordinate 2,278,286 downwards.
TGGTTTTTCCTAAATTTTTTTAAAATTTCTTTACCATCTTCCGCAAAAACCTAACCTAACCTATAATTTTTTCAAATTTTTTTTTTTCAAGTGACAGATTACATGCGAAAAGCGTAAAAAACAGTTTTTAATTTGGTATTCAATTTTTTTTTTTTAATTTCTTTACCTTCCCCTTCAAAAATCTAACCAAAGCTAACCTAACTTAACTCATAAATTTTTCAAAATTTCATTTTTTGTAGAAAGTGATAGATTTCATGCAAAACGCGTAAAAACAATTTTTTTTTGGTTTTTCTCTTTCTCTTTTTCTGCAAAAACTTAACCTAACCTAACCTTTATTTTTTTCATTTTTTTTTATCCAAAGTGACAGATTACATGCGAAACGCGTAAAAAATTTTTTTTTTTTTGTTTTTCTCAAATTTTATTAAAATTTCTTCAGCTTTTTCTGCAAATACTTAACCTAACCTAACCTAACCTAACCTTTATTTTTTTTCATTTTTTTTTTAATCCAATGTGACAGATTACATGCATATAGCGTAAAAAAAAGTTTTTTTGGTTTTTTTAATTTTTTTTTTAATTTCTTTAATTTCTTTCGCACCTAACCTAACCCATAATTTTATAAAAATTTCATTTTTTTTTTAAAGTGACAGGTTGCATGCGAAACGCGTAAAAACAGATTTTTTTTGTTTTTTTTTTTAAATTTTTTCATCTTCCCCCTCAAAAACCTAAACAAAGCTAACCTAACTTAACTAATAAATATATCAAAATTTCATTTTTTTTTAAAGGGACAGATTGCATGCGAAACGCGTAAAAAACAGATTTTTTTTGGTTTTTTAAAAATATTCTTAGAACTTTATGCATGCACTCAAAGCTTTCAAAACTACAATAAAACTTTTGCAAACATTCTTAAAGCTTTTTGTATGTTCCCAAAGTTTTCAAAAAACTAGTCAAATCTAAAAATATTCTCAAATTTTAATAATATTTTTAAAGTTTAAAAAAATGTTTACAAAACTTTAAAAATATTCTTTAAAGAACATGTGTTAAAAGTTTTTAGAATGTTTTTAAAAACCCTTTATATTCAAACAATCTACTTTATACTTATTTTAATTAAAATCCTATCATAAATTTAATGTGATAATGTATATCAATAGATAAAACAAAAAATCGTTGTATGCAATAATTTATCTAAAATAAGAAGTGTTATATTTTATGTATAAAGTGAATGCATAAATCAAAGAGAAGTTGTACAGGAAGAACTCGAAAAGATTGATCGGCCCAGATACTAAGTTTCCACTACAAGTTTCTGAACTGGGAGATACGGTTTTAAATAATAATTATAGAAGTACGTTTTAATCTCTTCTCATCTAGATTGAGCAAGCTGGAATGGTGATAAGAATTTAATTCTTTGAATAAAAATAAAAGTCAGCAAATTTAAAGAACAATGCAGTTCATAAAGAGAGTATAAAATGAGAAATTTTTTATTTAATTTAGTGGGGAATTAGAGCAAAGAAAAAAGGAAATAATAAAAAAAAAGCATTGAATCTGCTGCTTAATACATTAAAATCAAAACAAACTTACAGTCAATATAATTAATTACATTTTATAATTAATAAAAATATACTTATTTTTCTATATTTTATTTTTTTACCAATTAAAAAATATTGATTCTAAAACTAACACAAGTACAAAGTTTAACGTTTTGCCACAAAAGCATGCTCAACTATGTGGATTCAATAAGTTACTAGTATGTTAATTAAATCTTCACCGAACAAGCATGCCTAATTTCATTACAAACTTTTGGAGAACTATAATGTAAACAAGAATATTTAATTTAATTTATAATTACACTAAACACAAATGATTAAAGTTTGTCCTATAAATAAAACTAAGTAGATATTCATGTTAAGTCTAATATAATTAGTATTTTTACAAACTGCCAACATAATACTAATTAATTAGATTTATTTGTAAGCAAAAAAATTCCTATTCAGTCCCATAATTTTATACAATTGAATCAGTCCTGAATAATTGTTAAATTATACGGTTGTTCCGAATACATGAATAGGAACTACAAGCAATGTCAAGTGTTCACATACATGCGCATTTCAAACCACTAGAACCTAAATTAATTAAAATAATAATTTGTAATTGGTAACTAATATAAAAGTCAACAATTTAAGTTGTTTGCTTTCAATATTTTAACTTTCTACGATAAAAGTGCATAACGGAAATAACTTTGGAAGTAAATATTTTACTACTTACTTTATAGCCTTAACCATTGATAATCCCATATGTACACAGAGCACGGCGTGATCTGGACGTTCCTGTGGAGCACCACTTATGCAATAATAGCAGTCGCCAAGAATTTTAATCCGAAGCTGGTGGTATTTCTGGAATAATAATAAGGGATTAAAGTAGATGTATTTAAATAAATGTAGAAATTATTATTTTAATTTAATCTTTTATTGTTAACAGTTTATTAAGTCAAGTATTGTGTACAAATGTTGTAAAAAACAATTTAATACTTTTGAAGGAGAATAATAAAAAAAATTAAGTACAGAATTAAAAAAAGAATATAACTTTATTTTTGTTGACTTTGTTTGATTTTATTTCTAAATTAGATTATTTTAATTTCATTGAAATAAAAGAATTTACTATGTTTTTTATCGCAAATTTTGTTACTAAAACAACACTTTGGCGGGTGGGAGAGCTCCAGTTCAAACTATTTGGTAGTAATCATATCACCATTAATTTTTTGCATACAATCATTTTTAACGCTAACAAGACAAAGTAATTTTTAATTTCTTATTAAAAAACACTTGGGCGGGTGAGTAAATACTCCAGTTAAAACTATTTGTAGGTAATCATGATTTGGAGTGACCCACCCACCCACCCAAATGTTGGTCATTAAGAGATTGCATATCACTACTATTTGCATAAAATAATTTTTAAAGCTTGCAGATAAGAGAAATTTATAATTTCTTAAAACAAACACTTGGGCGGGAGGGTTGGCACTCCAGTTCAAACTATTTGATGGTGATCATGATCTTGAAAGAAACCCAAGTGTTGGTCATCAAAAGATTGCATATCACCATCTCCTTTTTGTATAAAAGGACTCTTAACGCTTGCAGACAAAAAAACTTTAAATTTCTTAATAGCAAATTTTTGGGCGGGTAGGTAGTCACTCCAGTTTAAACTATTTAATGGTAATTATGATGTGAAGTACTCCACCAATCCGCACTAATGTTAGAATGTTAGTAATTAAAAAAATTTGAATAAAATAACTTTTAACACTTGTAGATAAGAGAAAAACACTCGAGCGTGCAAGTGAGCACTTCAGTTTAAACTATTTGATGGAAATCATGATCTAGAATAACCTACTCACCCACCTCTTGCAAGAAGGAAAAACTTCAAATTTATTGATAACAAACACTCGGACGGATGGGTGGGACCTTGCTTGCAGACAGAAGAAAAACTCTCAGTTTTTTGATAACAAACACTCAAACGGGTGGGTGACCACTGTAGTTTAAACTATTGCCCCAAAAAATTGCCCAAAAAAAGGGTTTTCTTTTCTTATTTTTAATTAATTCTTTAAAAAAGCATACTTTAAATTTGACAAAAAAATTAATTAAACATTTTTTTCTTTTTGCAAATGTTAAATGTCACAAAATTAAAAGAGAAGAATAACAAATTTAATTTTTTGATGACAAACAGTTGAGCGGGCTAGAGTACAATTAATTTGTTGATTGTGGACAAATACGCTTTTTAAAAAGCAAAAAACAAAACTGAGACTTTTTTTTCAAAATTATTTTTTTTAGAAACTTGTTCTAAATAGCATTAAAATGTTTTTAAAAAGTGCAATTTAGTGTAAATTAAATTGTTATAACCATTAATTGTAGTTCAAGTTGAAAAGTAAAGACCAGAGATGTTTTTCTTACAAAATTCTTAAAAAAAAACTTTTCAAAATTGTTCCAAAAAGTTTAAAAAATTTAATTTGATCAAAAATAAAGCAAAATGCTTATATACTTGTAAATCAATCTAATAAACTAATAACCAATGTCAATAACTTCTTTAAAAAACTTGCAAAATAATTAAAATTCCTAAATTTGTTTTTCAAAATTGCTCCAAAATGCTCTCAAAATTGCACAAATTTGATCTGGAATTAATAAAAAATGTTTATATAATTGCAGATAAAGTCACGTTATTTTTTACAAAATTATCAAAAAAATTCAAGAACCTATTTTTAAATTGCTTTATGGTTTTCAAAAAGTGCAAATTGAAGAAAATTAGCCAAGTGATTTTAGTTCAAATTTTAAAAGTTTTTTTACAAAATTCTTAAATAAACTTTTCTAAAATTGTGCAATTTGATAAAATTTTTAGTAGTTTATGCAGTTTAAGTTAAAAAAGCTATGATTAATGATGTTTTTTTTTTACCAAATTAACAAAATTCTTAACAAAGCATTTTAGTTTCTATTCAAATTATGCAAACTGATTAAATCTTAAGCAAAATGACCACATAGTTGTAGTCTAAACTAAATAGTAATGACCAATAAGATTTTTTACAAAAAAAAGGCGCCATTACTTTCTACAACATTTTTTTGAAAGTTTATATAAGAACCAATTTAAAGTAGCGATGCACAGGCCACCAAAAACAACAAAATCAATAAAAACATTTTAGTAACTTTAAACTTTTTAAAATCTTTATAAAAACTTAAAAATCAGAAAACAATCAAAAAGTGCAAATTTTTATATTTAAAATTTCAAAAAAGCAAAATATATAATTAGAAAATATTATTAGAAATCATTAAAACTTGATCATAAACTGTTAAAAAAACAAAAATTATATCTTTGAAAAACCAAAAATAGTAAAATCTGGTTATAAAATAATAAAAAAAATACAAAAATTTGACCAAAATCGGTTAAAAACTGTAAAATTCTGTTAAAAAAAACCAAAATTAATTCATAAACTGTCAAAAGGTGCAACATTTTATTCAATAATCATCAAAAATAGCAAAATCTGGCCATAAAATTTAATATTGTCAAAAAACAACAAAATTTGGTCATATACTGATAAAGAATTTATTTATAAAAAATAAAAAATAATAAAATCTTTAGTCATTTCGTTATTTTTGTAAAAACTAAGTAAAATTTTATTTTATTTTTATAAGAAAAGTCACACAAATCAAAATCGCACCCCTACTGCGTTTCCAAACAACCAACAGGCCATGAGAAAAGATAGAAACCATCTACGTAGGCCCGCACAATGTTACTTTAAGAGACATACGCTTTTTAATAACTGTGATTAACTTGTTCACTTGATGGACCAAAAATTTTCAGTATAAATTGTCACTAATAAGAAAATTTGTTACTCTTAAAACACAAAATATTCTACCGCTACAAGATGTTTTGCGGGTATTTTATTGAACCATATTTTACCAGCCAGATTTACCATAACCTGCAAAAATGTTTGCACCACACTATTAGCACCTACCATTTTAAAGCCAGCCCAGTTTATTGTAGGCATAAAAACTAAAAAAATCTACAAATTTTTATCGCCAAAAACCTTAAAAAAACTGCGACAAAATAATAAAACCACCAACCAAACCCAACAAAGCCTTGCTAAGAGCAAACTTTACGGCACTAGCATCTGAGACAATTATAACGGAAAACGCAAAGTAGAGAACAATCTAAAAAAACGTATAGAGAACTTCTAAAAGTATTAAAGTATTTACCGCAGCAAAAAATATTTCCTGAAAAAAAATGCCGCCATCACTAACAAAAAAGAAGTTCTAGTCCAAACGAGGACAATGAAGTAAGCTCCAAAATAGAAAAGCCAAAGAAAACGATTATTACAGCAAAAACAAATCTACTACTAAACTATTAATAATATTTTTTCTTTAACTCAACAAGTAATTACCTCCACCCACGCAACTACATATACCTAAACACAAAAATAAAGAGTCAAAAGGTTGTTCTGACAGTTGGAAAACTAGAATTAATTTAAATTCAAGTTATCAAGTAAAAATATGTAAATATCTAAATATTTAATATTAACTATTTTATACTACGCCACTGTATATTTAAACATCACAAACTAATATGCGTTTTAATTGCTGTGGCGTAGTTAGAATTTTTGAGCCTCTATCGGAAAATAATAAGAAAAGCCCCCACAGACGTTTAAAATTATTGTATTAAAAAAAAACAATCTAAAAACGTTTGAAAAAAGGAAAAACTTATTCATAAAATTAAAAAAATAATAAAATTTAAAATTAAAACATTAAAATATTGTCAGAAAGCGCCAAAGTCCGGCCATAAAAAGTGTAAAAACATTTATAAAATTATAAAATAGCAAAAATTATCTATGATATATTAAAATATTGTTAGAACTAGCAAAGTTTTACCATAAACTATTGAAAAGTGGCAATAATAGAATTATAAAATGTCATAATAACAAAATCTGGAATTGAAACATATAAAAATATTGTTAGAAAGCACCAAAATCCGACCAAAAACAGTTGAAAAATGCAATTTGTTTTATAAAATAAATGTCTAAAATAGTAAATTGAAGCATTTAAAAATTTTGTTATAAAATGACTATATCCAGCTATAACTGAAAAGTGGAAAATTCTTTTCATAAAAAGTTGAAAACTGCAAAACTCTGCCATAATGTATAAAAATATTGTCAGAAAGTAATAAAATTTAATACGCACTTTTAAAAATTGCAATATTTTTTATTAAAAAGTGTGATACAGCCAAAATCTGTCATAAAAAACCAAAATTACAACAAAAACTTTAAAAAATATTAAATCTTGTTTATAAAATTCCAAAAACAACAAAATTCGGTCTTAAAATATACTAAAAGACCGGCAACAAACCAAAATCCTATAAAAACTGTTAAAAAAACGCAATTTTTTAAAATTAAATTTCAAAAATAGTAAAATTTGCCGTAAAAATATCAATAAGTTGCTAAAAAAAATCTTGGCTTAAAACATCAAAATAATGTCAGAAAGCACCAAAATTTAAATATTGTTAAAAAGTACCAAAATTTAATCATTAACTGTTAAAAAGTGCAAAATTTTATTCTTAGAAATAGCTAAATTTGATCATAATACAGTTTTTTTTTAGATTGATTCAAAATCCTACCAAAAACCAAAATCCAGCTGTTAAAAAATGAATTTTGCTTTAAAGAAAATGTCAAATCCAATTCCAAACTTGAAACATCAAAATATTGTTAAAAAGTACTAAAACTTGGACTGTTCTAATAAGTTAATTTTTTTATGACGTCCTAAAAATGGCTACATTACAACATTGTCAAAAAAATAAAATTTGGTCATAAACAGTCAAATAAAGTTACAAGAAACAAATTTGCCACCTTACAAAAAAAGTGCAAGCGTATAATACCATAATAGTTGTAGTTCGGATATAAACTGGTAAAAAGTGCAAATTCTTGTTAAAAAAATGGCAAAAATAGCAATATTTGTTTTAAAACATAAAAATATTGTTAGAAAACACTATATCCGGCAAAAAACTGTGAATTGATTTATAAAATAAGAAAATATTGAACAATATTTTGATGTTTTAAGGATGATACAACATCAAAATATTATTCAAACGTGACAAAATCCAAATGTTGAAAAGTGCAAAGAATGATAAAAAAACTGCAAAATTTATAATAACCTATTCTATTTATAAAAAGTCAAAAATAACAAAAAATTGACATTAAATAATAAAATATCAAAAAGAACCAAAATCTGACAAAAAACTTAAAATTATTGTTATAAAACGCCAAAAACAACAAAATTTAATCTTGAAATTTGAAACAATTTTTGGAAATTACTAAAAAACCGGCCACAAAACGGTTTAAAAGTGTAATTTTTTTATTAAAATTTCAAATATACCAAAATCTAGCTTTGAAATATTAAAACTATTGTTAAAAAAACCGAACTCAAAAATAAACTGTTAATTTTTTTTTATAAATAATTAAAAATAGCAAAATTTGTCGATAAAATACCAATAAATTGTTGAAAAGAATTAAAATCTTGTTTTAAATCATAAAAATTATTGTTAGAAATTACCAAAATCCATCAACTCTTGAAAATAGCAAAATCTCAAATATGAAAAAATTGCCAGACAGAAAATTAATCATTTACTGTTTAAAAATCTAAAATTTTATTCTAAAAAAATTAAAAATAACTAAATTTGGTTATAAAACAATAAAAAAATACCTCCGTTTAATAATTTTTTTTTACAAAATGCATTTTTTTAAATTTATTTTTGATCAAACATGATTTTTTGCTAAAATTTCTATAACTTTCCTTAAAGACATTAAAATATTTTAAGATAGTAGCAATGATTATGTTCCTATGTAAAAAATCACTTAAACTATTAATTTTTTAAAAAAGTAACTAGAAACGCGGTATTATACAAAAAGAAATTAAAAATACATTTCTTACGAGTAAAATTGAGCATTGAGAAACTTGCTTATGTATTTTTTTTAGTTTCTATAACTTATTAGTAGTCCTTTGATTAGTATATGAGAGTATGAAACCCATGAAAAAAAGTTTTTTTGTAATTTTTTAACTTAATCGCATTTTTTGTTTAAAAACCGCAATTTTAACTAAAAAAAATAAGTTTACTAATGAAATCAATCAGAAATTTCAAGTCTATACCCTGTCTATAAGCCGCAAAAGCCATAAACCCATGTTTTTGTTCTCAGTGGGCTTGGCAAAAAGGAGCATTTATTAGTTTTTTTTTAACCGTCAAAGTTGACTGTTTTGATGTAAATTAATTGGAAAATATAAATTGTTTTGTGTATTTGAGTTTTAAAGGTCTAAAACTCAAAAAAAACTGCAAAAATAAGCCTATTTTTCAACAAAAAAATAATTTTCATTATCATTTTTTTACAAAAAAAATCACTAAAAGTGACAGAAAAGTCATTTAACATATTTAAAAAAAAAACAGTCAATAAAATTACAATTTTATACTAAAAAAATTAATAAAAATGTCAGTTTTTAACAAAAAATTTACAAATAATGCAGTATTTAAACACAAAATTACCATAAACGCATTTTTTAATAAAAAAATCATTATAAATGTTAATTTTTGACAACATTTATCAGAAATGTCAGTTTTTAACAAAAAAGTCACCGGAAATGCACTATTTAATTGAATAATCACTAGACATAAATTTTGTACAACAAAAACCATTAAAAATTTAGTTTTTGACAAAAAAACACTAGAAATGTATTTTTTGAACAAAACCATTACAGAAGTCATTAGAACTTTAGTATTCGATAGAAAATTCAATAGTATTACATTTTTTTACAAAAAAATCAGTAGAATTGTTTCTGTCATTTAGTTATTTGACAAAAAAATCACTAGAAAGGTCAATAAAAATGCATTTTATTTAACAGAAAAATTACTAGAAACGTCAATTTGACAAAAGTAATCAAAAATTCAGTTTTTAAAAACAATATTAGATTATAACAGAAAAGTTGAAAAGTGTAAAATTTTATTCTTAAATTCCAAAAAATAATAAAATTAAATACATCAGAAATCGCCAAAGTCCGGTCATAAAAAGTGTAAAAACATTCATAAAATTATAAAATAGCAAAAATTATCTATGAAATATCAAAATATTGTTAGAACTATCAAAGTTTGACCATAAACTATTGAAAAGTGGCAATAATAGAATTATAAATTGTCATAATAACAAAAACTGGAATTGAAACATGGGCAATTCCATTTCAAACGGACCAGAGCTAGGAGGGGGTGCGTTGAGAAACTTGCGTATGTATTTTTTTTTAGTTTCTATAACTTATTAGTAGTCTTTTGATCGATATATGAGAGTATGAAACCTATAAAAAAAAATTCTACGATTTTTTTAAGTTTTTTTGACGTTTTTAAACTTAATCACATTTTTTGTTTAAAAACCGCAATTTCAACTCAAAAAAATAAATTTACTAATGAAATCAATCAAAAATTTTCCGTAGAATCCAAATCTGGCGCCATTTCAAGTTTATACCCTGTCCATAAGCCGCAAAAGCCATAAAACCATGTTTTTGTTCTTAGTGGGCTGTGCAAAAAGGAGCATTTTTTAAATTTTTTTTAACCTCCATAGTTGACGTATTTTGATGTAAATTAATTGAAAAATATAAATTTGTTCTGTGTATTTGGGTTTTAAACGTCTAAAACTCAAAAAATCTGCAAAGTAGGCCTATTCTTCAACATAAACTCTTACAAATGCACGTTTAGCCGCGCTCAGAGGAACAATACACCAAATATTATTAAAAATTTGAATTCTGGGGACAATTTTACATAGAAAATTGTCAGTGTTGTACTCATCGTCTATAGAAAAGTCTATCTAGAAAAAAATGTTTACAAAACTTTTATGAAAAAAATGCGTTAAAAATTATTATTTTTTTTTTTTACAAAGAATATTATAAACACACCAGGGTGTGGTTTAAAACTTTTTTTTAACAAATTTTAACAAGCGACAGGCAGATTTATGTTTGAATGCCAAAAATAATAATATTTTTAAATTTTTGCGCCGATAGATCGAGTCTAAATTTGTGCCGCAGGCGCAAAAACTATCAAACAAAGAGTAAAATGGCCAAAAATTGGTTCAAGCAACAAAAAATGTCTTTGTTAAACTTCTGAAATCAACTTAAAAAAAATATAATCAAAATTATCTTAAAAAAAATTAAAAAAAAAAAAATTTAAGTAAATTTTGAACAAATTTTTTTTTCTAGATGGTTTTTTTTTGCCACATAAGCACGACACTGACTATTTTCTATGTAGAATTGTTTGAAAAACTAAATTTTTTAATAATATTTGGTGTATAGTTTCTCTGAAAACTGTTAAATGTGCATTTGTAAAAGTTTATGTTGAAAAATAGGCTTATTTTTGCAGTTTTTTTGAGTTTTAAACGCTTAAAACCCAAATACACAGAACAAATTTATATTTTCTAATTAATTTACATCAAAACACGTCAACTTTAGCGGTTAAAAAAAATTTAAAAACTGCTCCTTTTTGCACAGCCCACTGAGAACAAAAACATGGTTTTATGGCTTTTGCGGCTTATAGACAGGGTATAAACTTAAAATGGCGCCAGATTTGGATTCTACGGAAAATTCTTGATTGATTTCATTAGTAAATTTATTTTTTTGGGTTAAAATTGCGGTTTTTAAACAAAAAATGCGATTAAGTCAAAAAACGTCAAAAATACTTAAAAAAATCGTAGAATTTTTTTTTATGGGTTTTATACCCTAAAATACCGATCAAAGGACTACTAATATGTTATAGAAACTAAAAAAAAATACATAAGCAAGTTTCTTAACGCACCCCCCCCTAGCTCTGGTCCGTTTGAAATGGAATTGCCCACATAAAAATATTGTTAGAAAGCACCAAAATCCGACCAAAAACAGTTTAAAAATGCAAATTTTTTTAATAAAATAAATGTCTAAAATAGTAAATTGAAGCATTTAAAAATTTTGTTTTAAAATGACTAAATCCAGTTATAACTAAAAAGTGAAAAATTCTTTTCATAAAAAGTTGAAAACTGCAAATTCCTGTCAAAAAGTATAAAAATATTGCCAGAAAGTAGTAAAATTTACTACAAACTTTTAAAAACAAAAAATTTCTTAATAAAAAGTGTGATACAGCCAAAATCTGTCATAAAGAACCAAAATCACAACAAAAACATAAAAAAATATTAAATCTTGTTTATAAAATTCCAAAAACAACAAAATTTGGTCTTGAAATATCAGACAACTATCAGAAAGCAGTAAAGAGCCAGCCACATACTGTTAAAAAGTGTAAACATCAAAATTATTGTTTAAAACCACCAAAATCTAAAATAATTAGTTAAGAACCGCAAAATTCTGCAATAAAATTTTAAAAATAGCAATATTTGGTCATGAAATATTATTAATTATTATGCTACATTGACAAACGTATTGATATTAAAATATTTTACTAAAAATTAGATTTCAACGCATAATACACATTAAGAAATGCAAAATAACTACAAAATGAAAAGATAAAGTAGCCATCTACCACAAAAAAACAGGAAGTATCCAATTATAAATTTTTATTTTATGTATCACATTTACTGTTGAAATTAAGGTTAAGTGGAAGAACATCATTGTGATAAACTTTGTAATTTTTGTAATTTTTGAAAAATAAAGATGATGAATATTATTATTATTATTAACACATTTAAAAAAGTGCAAAATACGGTTATAAAGTATATTGTCAAAAAGCATCAAAATTTAATAATTAACTGTTAAAAAGTGCTAAATTATATTTTTAAAAATAGCTAAATATGATCATAAAACAATTTTTTTTCAGATTGAATCAAAATCTTGCCAAAAACAAAAATCCAACTGTTAGAAAAATGCATTTTTTTTAAATAAAATGTAAAAAATAGCCAATTCCAACCTTGGAACATCAAAATTATGTTAAAAAGTACTCTAAAACTAGTTGAATTAAGTTAATTTGTTATTGACGTCCTAAAAAAAAATTAGTCATAAACTGTAAAAAAATGCAAAACAACAATTATACATGTACTAATTGCTATTAAATTTTAAATAATTTTTATTAATCCGCCGAGACGGCAAGAGGTTACAAAATCAATTGCACAGCAAAAAAAGTTTTATGACTACGACCTTTTTAGGCCAAATTCAATTTTTTTCAGATCGACATTGCATAAATAGCATTATATAAGTAAATAAGTAAATGTTAAAAAAAATTGCATTTAATTTGCATTGTTATTATCAGATTGAGCAAAGCAACAATCACGGCAAATAACATGAAATTCGCCATTTTCTGCTTTGTGATTCTTCAGTTAACTGAAGAAGTAATCCTAAAATACTTCTGGCTGGTGAAACAAATGCAATTCTAGACCTAACGTTTCTAAAAAAATAAAATCTAGTTTAGCGTAAACTACCGGATATTAAATAAAGCTACAAGAAACAAATTTGCTCTGCTACCAAAAAAGTGCAAACGTGTTTACAAAAATTGATTTAAAAATTAGGTATTGGGAAATTGTAGTAACTGTTAAAAAGTGCAAATCTTTATTTATAAAATAACAAAAATAGCAAAATTTGGTTTTAAAACTATTGTTAGATATTTATAAACAGTTTAAAAGTGCAAAATTTTGTTTATAAAATTCAAAAATAACAAATTGCAGTTTTAAAACATCACAAAATTGTTAAAAATAGACTAAATACAGCTATAGACTGTTGTAAAGTTTACATTTTTTATAAAACGTTAAAAACTGCTAAACCCTGTCATAAAGTAAGGAAAAATTGTCAGAAAGTACCAAAATTTACTATAAACTGTTAAAAAACTATTAAAAAAGTCAAATATAGAAAATAATAAAACATTAAAATAAAAAAAAATCTGGCCAAAAAAGTGTAAAAGTCTAAATACAACAAAATTAAACAATTAAAAGTTCAGAATTGTATCAAAAAGCTCTAAAAAGCCGTCTCAAACTGGTAAAAGGTGTAATTTTTTAATAAAATATTAAACATATCACAATTTAGTTATAAAATATCAAAACTATTGTTAAAAAAAACATAAAATGTCCAAAATAGCAAATTCTAGCCTAGAATTACGAGAAAAATTAAAATCTTGCTTTAAAACATCAAAATAATGTCGGAAAGCATCAAAACCCTTAAACTGATAAAAAATGTTTTTTTTAATATCAAAAACAGCAAAATACTACCAAAAGTAATAATAAATTTGAACTTTGCAACATCAAAATATTGCTAAAAAAACAGTCTTTAAAGATGCAATACTTTTTTTGTAAATTGTCAAAAATAGCAAAATTTGATTTTAAAACATCAAAATATTTGTTAGAACGCACAATAATCCAACCAAAAACAGTTTAAAAATGCAGTAATTTATTCATAAATTGTCAAAAATTGTAATATTTGATTTTAAACATTGTAAACAAATATAAACTGTTAAAAGTGCAAAATTCTGTTTATGAAAAGTCATAAAATAAGAAAATATAAAAAAAACAAAATCTGACAAAAAACTTGAAAATGTGTAAAATTTTGTTACAAAACCCCCAAAACAACAAAATTCGGTCCTGAAATTTGTAACAATTTTCAGAAAGAACTGAAAATCTATATTTTTTTATAGAATTTCAAATATAGCAAAAACCAGCTATTAAATATTAAAATTATTGTTGAAAAAAATCAAAATTTAATATAATCTGTTAAAATAACGCAAAATTATTTTAATAAAATGTTAAAATTAGCAAAATCCGGTCATGAAATACCAATAAATTGTTGAAAAAAATTAAAATTTTGCCTAAAAACATTAAAATATTGTCAGAAAGCACAAAAAATTACTGATAAAAGACCAACATTTTTTTTTTAAGTTAAAAGTAGCTAAAATTTGTTTTTCTTCAAAATTTTTTTTTAGTTTAGTTTTGATAAAACTGTATTTTTTGCTATAATTTCTTTTATTAACATTAAAATATTTTGATATAGTAAAAACAATTATGTACTAAACAGTGCTATTTTTTTAATAAAAAATCAATAAAATTATCAATTTTTCAGAAAAGTCAGTATTAAATTAAAAAAATCTAAAAATACATTTCTTACAAAAAAATAATAACATACCACAAGAAATTCACTTTGTTAACAAAAAAATAACTATGAATACTAATTTTTGCCAGAATAATTATTAAACGTGACAGAAAACTCTTTAGAAAATTTTTCACAAAAATAATAAATAAAAGTCAATAAAAATGTCAATTTTTGACATTTGACATTTGAAATTTATTTGACAAAAAACACAATTTTTACCAAACACTAAAAACTTAGTTTTTGAATAAAACCAACCGTAATGCATATTAATAAAAAAAAATACTAAAAATATTTTGACAAAGTTACCAGAAATGCAGTACTCAACATAAACATTACTAATAATACATTTTTTACAAACAAAACTCACTAAAAGTTTATTAGGGCAGAAAAGTCACTAAAAATGCAACAAAAAAAACTAAAAGCACAACCTTTAAAAACTGTCACTAAAAGTTAATAAAAAGTTAGTAAAATGCACTTTGTAATAAAAAATTAACAAAATGCCAGTTTATTTAAAGAAAAGTCACAAAAATGCAGTATTTAATCAAAAAATTACTAGAAATGCGTTTTTTTTTATAAGAAAATTATTAAAAATGTTAATTTTTGACAAAAATGATCAGAATACTGCATATTAGACAGAAAAATCACTATAAATAAATAAAATGCACTTTCTAAACAGAAAAAATACCAAAATTGTCAATTTTTAACAGAAAAGTCACCAGAAATACAGTATTCGATTGAATAATTACTAGACATAATTTTTTTACAAATACAAATCACTAAAAGTTTAGTTTTTGACAAAAAAAACACTAAAAATTCATAGTATTTCATTCTTTTATACAAAAATTAGTGAAAATGTCAAGTTTTGACATCAGAAATTTATTATTTGAAAAAAAAAATGCCAAAAAAGTCAATAAAATGCATTTTATTTAACAGAAAAATTACTAGAAATGTCAATTCGACAAAAGTAAGCAGAAATGAATTTTTTAAACAAAAACATTGCAAGAAATATTAGGTAGTTTATAAGAAAAAAGTTACCAGAAATGTAGTATTTAACAAAAAAATCACTAAAAATACATTATTACAAAAAAAAAATTGTAATCAAAACCTTGGTTTCCAATAGTAGAACATCAACAAAATATTAGAAAACTATAGAATTATTGATTCAAATTATAGTTTTGGATGCTTCTAAACAAGATGGCGGCAATACAGTTAAAAAACTTTAAATTTATAGTTTTCTGATAGTAAGTAATATCAGTAAACTACTGATGTTTTGGCTTTAATTATAGTTAACAATATTAATTTAGAAATTACATTTATGTCTTTTATAGTTTTGCAAAAAAAAGTAAAAAAATTGAATTAGTGTAAGAAAAGGAAATTTCTCGTAAAACGCAGTTTTTAGGTCCATTATTTAAAATTCTTCTAAAAAAATTCCGGAAACTTAAAGTTATGGAAAATCAAAAAAAAAACCTTAAAAAATAACCCATTTTTAGCAATAATGTGTTATATTGCTCCGTAGAGCAAACAAATTCGGTATTTTCAATTTTGTGATTAAAAGTATTATGTTTTAAAAGTATCATACTTAAATTTTAAGTCTCCAGGTGTAGCGTAATCAAAGATATTGAATTTTCAATAAAATGATATTTTTTCTATTTTTCGCAAAAAGTTTATAAAACAAAAGGCGGAATCGAGTTTTACAAAAAATTTTCTCTAAGATACACTCTTTTGAATATGATTTATGACTATTTTTGGTCATTTACAGCACAAAAACTGAAAGAAAACAAAAAATTCCTAAAAAATTAAATTAGCCGCCATTTACAATTTTAGGAATTGTCATATTTTGGTACCTCAAACATGTATACAAAATTTGAGCAAAATCAGAGATGTAGATGTGGGGCCGGTTGACCAAACTATCGTTGAATTACCCAATTATAAAACATTAAAAATAAAAAAAAAAGATCAATTTAATGTTAGACAAGACTAAAAGCGGGTCATAAAACATATGAAAAAGAGTAAAATAACTATAAAATTACAAAAATAGCAATAAGTATCGAAATATTGCTAAAATTAGCACAATTTCAGTAATAACTGTTAAAAACTGCAAAATCCAGCTATGAAATATCAAAATAATTATAGAAATTGCAAAATCCGGTCATAATTTGTCAAAAAGTGCAAACCTCTATTAATAAATGTCAAAAGTAGTAGAATCTGACTATAAAATATGAAAATATTGTCACAAATTGGTGTTTACTCAGTTGAAAACTGTTGAAAATCCATTTATAAAAACAAAAATCTCATTAAAAACTCTAAAACTTTGTTGATAATATATCAAAATTAGCAAAATTGGAGTTCAAAATTAAAAAAAACTTAAAAAATGTGAATTTTCATATAAAAGTTTTAAAAAGCATAAAATTATAATAAATTGTTAAAAAAAACACAAAATTTAGCATAAACTTTTAAAAAGTGTTTATGAAAATTTCATAAATAGCAAAATTTAGATATAAAACATAAAACATATTAAAAAAAAACCAAAATAGAAAAGATAAACATAAAATTATTGTTAAAAAAAAAGTAAAAACCGGTAATAAACTATTAAAAAACTCTACCAAATGTAGCAAAAAAAAAATAAAATATGGATAGAAAACCGTAAAAAAAGTGCAAAATTTTATTCATAAAACGTCAAAAATATCCAAAATTTGGTCATCAAACAATAAAATATTTTATGGTAAAAACAAAAACCGGCCAAAAAAATTTAAAAATTAAAAAATCTGATTAAAATAATAAAGGTAGCATTGAATGATCAAATTATTTTTAAATAACACTAAAATTTGACTATAAATTACCAAATATTGCTATAAAATACCAAATTATTGTACAAAATTTTGGAGTTATTGTAAACTTATATTTTGCTTACAAACATTTTGGCGGGTGAATGGATAACTCCTAAGGATAATGACGGTCAGTAGTTCCAACTGAAATTGCCCACCCACCCGCCCTAGTGTTTGTTATTAAAAGTTTAAGCTCGAGCGGTTAATTCCAAGGCATGACAACGAACAATAATCTTAACTAAACTTGTAAATTTACCCTCTTTAGTGTTTGTAAGTTAATTTTTTTTGATAACAAACACTTGGGTGGGTGGATAGGCACCTCCAAAGCATGATGACGGGTAATACTTTTAACTGGAGTTGCCCACCCACCCGCCCGAGTGTTTGTTATCAAAAGATTAGTTTACAAACACTCGAACAGGTAACTCCAAAGCATGGTAACGGTCAAAAGTTTTAACTAAACTTGAACACCCACCCGCCGGAGAGTTAACTCCAGAGCATAATGACGGTCACTAGTTTGAACTGTAATGGTGCATCCTCCCGCCTGAGTGTTTGTAAACTAATCTTTTCATAACAAACACTTAGGCAAATGGATTGGCAACTCTAGAGCATGATGACGGGCAATAGTTTTATCTGAAGTTGCCCACTCACTCGCCACAGTGTTTTAGATTAGTTTACAAACACACTAGAGCTAGTAACTCCAAAACATAATGACAATTGATAATTTTAACTAAACTTGTACGTTCACACTCCTTAGTGTTTGTAAATAAATATTTTAATAAAAAATACTTAGGCGGGTAGGTGGGCAAATCCAAAGTCAATAGTTTCAACTGGAGTTTTTGCAAAACCAATTAAAAATTATAAAATTTGGTTATAAAATAGAAGTTATTTAATAAAGAAACAAAATTCGGTCATAAACTGTTAAAAAGTTTAAAAATTTATTTATAAATTATCACAGGTACCAGTTTCCGGCCTTTAAACATCATATTAATGTTATAAAGCGCTAAAATCGGGTTTATAACCTGCCGATTAGTATAACCTTTTATTTACAAAATGCCAAAAATAGTAATATATAGCTTTAAAGCACCAAAACCCGCCATAAACTGTTAGAAAGTAGAAAAAATACTCAAAAATAGCAAACTACAGTTAGAAATATCAAAATATTGTTAAAAAACCCAAAAAATAACCTTAAACTGTTCAAAAAGTGCAAAAATCTATTTATAAAATGTCATGAATAGTAAAATCTAGTAATAAAATTTAAAAAATGTGAAATTTTTTATATTAAAATGTAAAAAAAAACAAAATTTGCTCTTGAAACTTTAAAATATTGTAGGAAACACCAAAACAAAAAATAATGAATTTCCAAAAATAGCAAAAATTCGGCAATAAAGTATCAAAATATTGCTAAAATTAGCACAATTTTTGTAATAACTGTTAAAAAACGCAAAATTATATCCATAAAATATCAAAATAATGTTAGAAATTGCAAAATCCTTTATAAATTCTGTTCATAAAAAGTGAAAAATAATAAAATCCGTTCACAAATTAATAAATCTTTTTCAAATAAAACAAAAATTCGTTCAAAAACAATTCTAAACTTAAAAATTTTGTTCATAATATATCAAAAATAGCAAAACCTAAATATCAAAATTAAAAAAAATTAAATTAAGCAAAACCTGTAAATAAAAAATCCGGCTATACAAGTTTAAATAACTGCTAAAATTAGCACAATTTTAGTAATAACTGTTAAAAAATGCAAAATCCTATTTATAAAAAATTAAAAATAGCAAAATCCAGCTATGAAATATCAAAATAATAATATAAACTGCAAAATCTGGTTATAATTTGTCAAAAAGTGCAAAATTCTATTTATAAATGTCAAAAATAGCAGAATCTGACCATAAAATATAAAAATATTGTCACAATACACCAAAACTAGTTAAAAATTGCTAAAAAACCGTTTATAAATTAATAAATTAATTAAAAAATACAAAAATCCGGTTAGAAACTCTAAAATGCTATTCATAAAATGTCAAAAATAGCAAAAAGTCTGCTTTGAAGTTTAAAACATTTTTCAGAAATTACCATAATGCCCGTTTTAATTTGTTATAAAATGTAAATTTTTAAAAAGCAAAAAAATAAAGAAATTTGGTTAAATTTTGTATTTTTTTATTGCTTTTGGGTTACTTTTTTGTCATATTTTAGTTACTTTTTGTCAAACTTCAATTTTTTTTGACATTGAAAATTTTTGAAAAAACAATTAAATTCAATTATGTTCTAAATATAGCAAAATTTTTAATAAAACTTATTTTCTTATAATAAAATTGCAATTTTTGCTATTTTTTCCATAACTTCCGTTTTAGATATTAAGTTTTTTTGAAATTGTAAAAACTATTATAATAAACTATATACTTGATGGTATTAAAATTTGAATTTAAATACCACGCCCAGTTTTTACATTTTCAGTTTGCATTTTTTTGCAATAATTTCTATATTTTTGATCATAGACATCAAAATATTTTAAATTTGCAACAATTAATATTATATTAAAGCATTAAATTGTAATCATAATTTATGCATCAACAATTATATGCAATTTATGTTCTAATAGAATATTCATCCCTTATAACTATGCAACTATAATCAATGCGTCAACAAATGCAATCAAACTTCCTTGCATTTCCATACATCAAAATTTGTCGTCGCTAATCGCAAAAGACGTTCGTTATCAAACGTGTGTGAACTTGATGATGTGCATACTATAAACAGAACACCATACCTATTCATAACACCAACACAAACGCTTATCGCCTTAAACGGTACGTGTAAGACAAACAATATAAAATTAATGCATGAAATTAATATGTAATTAAGCCTAAACTTACATCAGCCAGTTTATCAAATCTAGCGAACAATTCGTTGAGCATTTTTACCAGTTCTTGAGCGGAGTATGTTGAGGATATTGCTGTAAAGCCCACAATATCAGCGTACAGGATGCTGAAAAAGAATAAAGAAAATAGTTTATAGGTTTTCAGCTTTAAAACGTATATATTTTGATAGAGTATAAAGCAAAACATGCATTGGAATATTACAATGAAGTGAATTTATTCTAGATATACACTAAAATCCTTTTGATGTATTCTATATTTGACAACTAAATTACTGGCATGTTACCAATATTGACAAATCAATTAATGCAGTATTAATTTATGAAAAACAAATATATAAATAGCATATCAAACATGCTATCAATATTAAATTGAAAAAGGAATATGTAAGTAAATACGATATATGTAACTCATATTTTCTCAGCTGCACATGAAATATGCCTCAAGATATATGTACAAAGTAGAATATCATCCATCGAAATTGCAATCGCTTAGCTTACCTGACATTTTCGTGACGGCTCATATAAATTTTCTTGAATTGGCTGTCTGCACTATCAAGGTCTTGCCGCATTTGCACTGCAACGTGTTCAGGAAGCACAGATAATAATAATCGTTCCTGCAAGTCAACAGAAATGATTAATTTTAAAATTAAATTCAATTTTTAATTAATTTACCTGTTCGGCACTTTGTTCTTCAATAACGAGTTTTACTTCTAACGATTGTCTTGTTTCTAGGAATGCTCGCCGTTGTTGTTTTTCTTCAACGAAATAAGATGTCAGTCCTAATGCGTTTGCTGTCACTAACAATATGCAGTTGGCAATATGCTGCAAATAAAAGAAATTCTGATATAATCATAAAATGCTAATAAAGTTCAAATTATATTTTTCTTAATGAAAGAATTAATTAGCATAATTATTTTTAATTAATTTAAAAATTGTTTTTTTATTATGCGTAAATTTTTGTGCGTAGAGAATGTAAAGGTTAGAGTGTGATGATATTTAGATCGTTGACTCCGGTCATTAATCTTTCGCACTTGAGCGAATGATCTACCACTTTATTTGCTATTAATAAAACCATAGTCGAGACAGTATAAAATTGAATTTAGCCGAGTTATTTGTGAGCAGCTTGTTAATCAATACTGAGTGGCAATCACAGTCGAATAAACATTTCATGTTTTGACATCAATAAATTAATTTAATAAAGTTAAATAATGTGAAGTGTACACGCATGTTGTACACGATTAGTTGACAGAAAATATTAAGATAAGAACATTGAAATTTATTATTCTGCGTTATATTTCTAAATATAAATTTATAATTATTATATAAATGCAATAATGATGGAGGCGCCGGGCAACATAAAATAATGCTATAAGAAATATGAGCAATTCCTTTTCTAACAGAGGAGGAGGGGAGAAAAACTTGTTTTAGTGTTTTTTTGTTTGTTTCTATAACTTATTAGTAATCTTTTGATTAATTCATCTTAAAAATTTTAAAAGTTAAAAAACTATAAAAAAAATTTTAACTTTCTCATTTTTTGTTTAAAAATTACAATTTTAACACAATGTTAAAGTTTGCTAGTAAAACCAATCAGAAATGTTTGTAAAATCTAATTCTGGTGCTATTTTAAGTTTATACCCTGCCTTTAAGCAGCAAAAGCCAAAAAAAGGTGTTTTTGTTTTCAGTAGGCTGGATAAAGAAGAACATTTTTTGATATTTTTTTTAACCGTAACCGTAAGTTGACATATTCTGGTGTAAATTAGTTAAAAAATATAAATTTATTTTCGAAAAAACTGCAAAAAATATTGTAAAAGCGTCTATTTTTTAACATTAACTCTTTCAAATACACGTTTAGTAGCTCTTTCAAAAACTAAAGACCAAATATTATTAAAAATTTAAATTCTGCAGAAAATTCTACAAAAAAAAATGTAAGTGTCATGCATATCCGTCGTAGAAAAGTCCAACTTTTACAAAAAAAACTTCAAAAGTGTGCTAAAAGTACATTTATAACATCAAAGTTGCACAAAAAAGATTAATGACATATAAACTGCATAGAAAATTCAAATCTAGCATTAAATTTATTAAAATTATTTATTTAGCACAGAATATGAAGAAAATTGCGCAGATAATTTGCTCAGATATAAAATTTATCAAAACTGAGGCAGAAAACTTAATTATTTTTTTAAGTTTGTTAAAAAAACTTCAATTCTGCACAATAAATACAAATAATTTGTGAAAATTGATAAAAAAACACGTTTAAATTTAAAATTTGAGCAGAAAACTTTAATATTGTTTAAAAAATAGATTTACATTGTGAAAATTGCTCAAAAAATTCAAATTTAACATGAAAATTGCTCAAAAATTAATTTAATTGCTTAAAAGTTAATAAAGATTTGCTCAAAAATACATTCATAACATAAATATTGCGCAGAAATTTTGTTGTTAGCTTTAATTTTGCTCAAAACTTAAATTTTTCATTCAATCTTTATCTAACTTAGCTCAGAAAACTTTTTTATAACAAAAAAATTGTTTAAAAAAAATCAATATTGCACCAAAAATATTTTTATTTTATAAAAATTGCACAAAAAAATTAAACTCAATTTTAACTTATCTTATCAAAAAAAAATTTGTATTAAATTTGCTTAAAAATTGAATTTATTACATAAAAGTTATCAAAATTAGCACAAAAAAACTACTTAACATAAAATTACATAAAATTTGCTTAAAAACTTTAATGTTGTACAAAAAATACATCTGCATTATGAAAATAGCGCAAAAAATTACATTTTTAGCATTAAATTTGTTCAAAAATTAAATTAATTAATAAAGATTTGCTAAATAAACATCAAAACTGCACAAAATGTAAGTTTATACCTTTAAAATGTCATAGAAAACATAAAACTTGCACAGAAAACTCAATTCTAGCATAAAGTTTGGTCAAAAAATGAGTTTATTACATAAAATTTACCAAAATTAGCACAAAAAACTATACTATTGCACAGAAAACTTATTTATACTATAAAAATTGTACAAACATATTTAAAAATTGGGCAAAAACCCATTTATAAAATAAAATTTACTCAGAAATTAAGTTTATTATTTTATTTTGGCACATAAAACTCATTTATAACATTAGATTTGTTTAAAAAACCTCAAAGTTGCACAAAAGTAAATTTATACTATACAAAAAAAAAACATTAATAACTCAAAAATCAAGTGCAAGCATTTATTTTTGGTACCAAATTTAATCAAAAATTGTATTACTCAAAAAATACCAAAATTAACGCAGACAACTTATGTATTGCAAAAAATTAGCTTAAAATACTCTAAAAATACATTTAAAACATAAAAACGGCACAAAAAAGTATTAAAAACATGAAAATTGCGCACAAAACTAATTTCCCGCATTAAATTTACTGAAAAACTGAGTTTATTATAAAAAATGCAGAATTGGCACAAAGCTAATTCCACGTTACTTCGGACAAACGTCCTTACATCAACATCTTCGATTTTGCTCAAATTTTGAACAAATGTTTGGAGTAAATGACAAAATATGACAATTTCAATTTTTAAGATTATTTTGTTTTCTTTCAGTTTTTTTGCTGTAAATAACCAAAAAACAGTCAAAACTCATATTAAAAAAATGTATCTTACAAGAAATTTTCTATATAAAACAATTCCGCATTTTATTTTAAAAAAATTTCTGCGAAAAATGAGAAAAATTCTATTTTTTTGAAAATATTATATCTTTGATTCCGCTACACTAGGAGACTTGAAATTTAAGTTTGATTCTTCTGAAACATAGTACTTTTGATCGCAAAAACTAAAAAAAAAAGATTTGTTTGCTCTAGGGTAATAGATAACACATAATTGCTAAAAATGAGTTACTTTTAAGGGTTTTTCTTTGGTTTTTCTGTAATTTTACTAATTTTCCGGTTATTTTCAAAAACGGACATAAAGATTGCGTTTTACGAGTAATTTTAATTACACTAAATCAATTTTTTTTTAATCTTTTTTGCGACGTTATGAAAGACAAAAAAATAATTATTTTTTATCATTTTTTTTTTCGAAAAAGTATGTCATGTATTGAAAAAGTATGATATATATAATACTTTTTTGAAAAAAATTATGATAAAAAATAATTATTTTTTTGTCTTTCATAATTTTGCAAAAAAGTAAAAAAAAATACTGAACTAGTGTAATAAAAAAAAAAAAAATCTTGTAGATCGCAATCTTCATGTCCGCTTCTCCTAAAAAAGCATGAAAATTGGTAAAATTTAAGAAAATCCGAGAAAAATCCCTTAAACCCATTTTTAGCAATTATATATTATATTTTACCCTAGGGCAAGCAAATTCAGGTTTTTTATTTTTGCAATTAAAAGTACTATTTCAAAAGTATCATATTCAAATTTTAAGAATCCAGATGTAATAGAATTGAAAAAATTAAACTTTTATTAAAATGGTATTTTTCTCATTTTTGCGGGAAATTTTAGTAAGGGCGGGATCGCCTCACAAAAAATTTCCTATAAGATAATTTTTTTTTAATATATTTTTTGACTATTTTTTGCTTATTTATAGCACTAAAACTAAAAGGAGTCTAAATATTCCTAAAAAATGGTCACTATATGCAACTAAAAATGTAAATTTTTTGAAATTGTCATATTTTGGTACGTCAAACATGTGGACAAAATTTGAGCAAAATCAGAGATGTCAATGTGGGAACGTTTGTCCAAACTAACGTTTTTACGTTACATAAAACTTTGAAATTGCATAAAACATGAAAATGCCATAATAAAAACATTAACATTGTAAAACACTTGCCGAAAACACAATTTTAGCATTAAAAAAAGTAAAATCATTTTAAAACAATTATCAAAATTGGCGCTAGAAATTTAAAAACCTAAAAAAACAAACATTTAAAACTTAAAAATAGCACAAGAAAAGGCAATAACAACATAAACTCATTTCTAGTATTACATTAACTCAGAAATTAGGTTTTTTACATAAAATTTAACAAAATTGGTGTAAGATTTGTTTAGAAAACTAAATTTGCACACAAAAAAAACAATTATAACATAAAAATATCACAAAAAAGTATTAATATCATAAAATATATATATATATATTTCCTATTGTTTATATTTTTGTATTTAAAGGCGATTTGCCGTATAATAAAGTATTATTATTATTATTATTGTTATTATTATTATTATTATTATTATTATTATTATTATTATTATTAAAAGCCGAGCAATAAAGTAAATTCTCACATTAAATTTGATTTGAAATTAAGTTTATTATATAAATAATTATTAAAATTAAAACAGAAAACCTATATAAAGCAATTTTAATTTGGTCAGTACAAACAAAAAACTCAATTCTATCATAAAATTCATTAACAAATTAAATTTTTTATATAAAAATTTGCTCAAAAAATTTATTTTTAGCAAACAAATTGCTAAAAAAACATTAAAGTTGTAAAAAAGGTTATTTTAACATAAAAATTGCGTAAAAAACTCAATTTTACATTAAATTCACACAAAAAATAAGTTTATTATATAAAAATGATCAAAATCTATTACATAAAAATAGCTCAAAAAAGTATTAGCAACATGAAAATCGCACAGAAAACTCAATACTAGTATTAAATTAAATCAAAAAATAAAATTACTAAAATGATTAAAATTGATGCAAAAAACTTAATTATAGCACAAAATAGACATAAAAAACTGCAGAATACTCATTTCTACCATTAAATTGACTTGAAATTAAATTGATCATATAAAAACTATCAAAATTAAAGCAAAAAATCCTGTTTTAGCAAAAGATTTGCCAAAAAAGCTTTAAAATAACAAAAAAAATATTTTAATTTAACATTAAAATGGCACAAAAAAATTTATTAATACAAAAATTGGGCAAAATACTCAATCCAATTACTAATTTTACTTAAAATCTAGGTTTAATAAATAAAAATTACTGAGTTTGATTCAAAATATCAAATTATAACATTAGATTTGCTTAGAAAAATTTAAAATTGCAAAGAAAATACATTTTTAATATAATATTAGCACAAAAACGACAATAGTATCATAAAAATCCCGCGAAAAAATAATTTTTAACATTGTTTTAGTATACAAAGTTGGTTTATTGCATAAAATCTATCAAAATAGGCACAAAAAAACAATTACAGATAAGAATTTGCTAAGAAAAACCTCAAAATTAAACAAAATGTACATTTATAACATCAAAATTGTACAAAAAAACATTAATAATAAACAAAATTGCACAGAAAACTTGTTTTTAGAATTAAATTTGCTTGTGCATTGCATAAAATGTATCAAAATTAGTAGAAAAAATGCAAATATTGCGTTATTATTAAAAATTTATTTTATAAGCACGTCATTGCATTGTAAAAGAAAAAATAGCAGTTTTTTGGCTTTTGACCAACAAATTCTAAATCGGCGTCAAAGATATTATAAACCGTTTTGCCAAAACCCACCTACAGCAATTTTTGCAAAGACTTTTCTACATCTCACTGGTATTGTTAACTTTTTAAATCGGAATCTAACTTCCTTAGAAAAAGATAATAGACGCGTTTGCTGTGTTTGCATTTTCCGCACTTGTCTGTCACTAGTAAAACTAATCCTATCAACTAGAATGGATTCATGACTATTTTGCTTTGTAGAAAATTACGCCTTAAAATAACAAATAAACATTATTGAATTAAAAGTGCACAAAAAACATTATAGCTAAAAGAATCATTTTATAGATTTTTTAACCAAAAAAGTTGACGTATTTTGATGTAAACTAGTTAGAAAATATAAATTTGTTTTGTGTATTTAGGTTTCAGTTATCTAAAACTTAAAAAAACTGCAAAGTTGGCCTATTCTTCACCATAAACTCTTACAAAAACACGTTTAGCCGCGCTCAGAGGAACAATGCACCAAATATTGTTAAAAATTTGAGTTTTGCAAACAATTCTAAAGAAAAAATAGCTAATGTCGTGCTTATCTGGCGTAAAAAAACCCATTAAAAAAAAATTGTACAACATTTTTTCTTTACTTAAAAATTTTACTCTATCTATCGGCGCCAAAATTGTGAATATTATTATTTTTGGCATTTAAAGATACATCCGCCCGGCGCTTATCAAAATATAATAAAAAAGTTTTAAACTACACTCTAGCGTGTTTATAATATTTTTTGTGAATATAACAAAAAATAATTACTTTTTAACTCATTTTTTGTCTGAAAATTTTGTAAAACTTTTTTTCTAGATGGACTTTTTTACGACCGATAAGTACGAAACTGACTATTTTCCATGCAAAATTGTTGTAAAACTCAAATTTTTAACAATATTTAGTATATAGTTCCTCTGAACGCTGCTAAATGTGTATTTGTAAAAGTTTATGTTGAAAAATAGACCTAATTTTGCAGTTTTTTTGAGTTTTAGACCCCTAAAACCCAAATGCACAAAACAAATTTATATATTCTAACTAATTTACATCATAATATGTTCCTTTTTGCCCAGCCCACAGAGACCAAAAATATAGTTTTATAACTTTTGCGGCAAAAAAATGCAATTAAGTTAAAAAACAACAAAAAAACTAAAAAAAATCGTAATTTTGTTGTAGTTGTAGAAACGGAAAAAATACTAAAACAAATTTCTCAATGCACCCCCCTTCCGTTTAAAAAAGACTACTAATAAGTTGTAGAAACAAAAAAAAAATACTAAAGCAAATTTCTTAATGCACTCCTCCCTCTGGTCCGGTTGAAATGAGTTTGCCCAAATATAATATGAAATTTTCTTAAAAAAATATTGCACAAAAAATACATTTATATCATGAAAATCGCTAAAAAAATACATTTTTTGCATTAATTTTGCTCAGAAGTTAAGTTTATTGCTTTAAATTAGCACAAAAATTAAAATTGTATTTTAAAATTTATCAAAATCAGTGCAGAAAACTCATTTATATCATAAAAGTTTATATTTAGCATAAAAATAGATCAGAAATTAAATGTATCACTTGAAATTAAATTTTACTTAAAATTTTTCAAAACTTGGTCAAAAAACTATATTATAAAAATTGCACAAAAAATCATTTATTTGATCAGAAAATGAATACTAAAAATTACGTCAAAAACTTCAAGCACGAAACTTAAGCAAAAAACTTAATCGTAGCATTAAATTTGCTTAAAAATTAATTTTCTTAAATTCTTCAAGGTAAAGAAGATAATAGGTGGGTTTTTTAGTCAGTAAAAACATGACACTAGTGGACTACAGTAACTTTTAAAGATTTTCTAGCAAAAATAATGCAGAAAATTCAATTATAACAAAAAAAATAATTTTTTTTTTTTTTTTTTATTTAAATATATAAATTGCACAAAAAATGCATTTCTAACATAAAATCAAAACCATAATTTTACAAAATCCGACAATTAACAAACTGATGCAATTTCACAATTTTTTTTTCAGACAAACTTGTATCCTGAGAGATCCTCAAATTTGTCCAAATGAAATTTTTCTTAGAGATTTCTGATAAGCAATGTGTACATTGAGTAAACTATACCAAAACTTAAAACAAATATCAAATAAAAAATTGCACAGATTCAACAACCTGCTTCCTCAAACAATTTTTAATTTTTGATCAAGATTTTAAAAATTAAAATGTTTCACTTTACTCAACTCAAATTTTTCAAAAAAAAATCTGGTTATATTGAATTAAAATGCTAAAAATAGCAAAAAACAGCTTTGAAACATCAAAATATTGTCCAAAAGCACCAAAATGGCCCATAAACTGTAAAAAACTCATCTCAAAAATAGCAGAACTTGGTCAAAAACATTTAAATAATTTTAAATAGAATCAAAATCCGACCAACAATGTTTTAAAAGTGCAATTTTTTTTATAAAATGTCAAAAATATAACAAATCTGGTGTTTATTGTTAAAAAACACTAGAATCAGATCATTGAGAAACGTAAAAAATATGAAACTTCAAAAACAGCAAAAATATGAAAATATTGTTGATATTATTAGAAAATAACAAATTTTCAATAGTAAAAAATCTAAAACTTGCAAAACTGTTCAAAATATAATCAAAAGCTTTGAGTAGTTTCTAAAAAAAATACCAAAATTTACCAATGAAATGTAAAAAATGCAAAAATCTGAATTAAAAAAAAATTGTCAACAATACAAAATTTTGACTATAAAATCAAAAATGCTAAAATAAAGTTATAAAATATATAAATATATAATAAACTCGGTCATAAAAGTGACAAAACTCGGTAATAACATGTCAAAATCTACAAAAATCTGACAATAAAAATCAAAAACATTAGAATTGAAATGATGAAAATTTACTAATGTCAAAATTTGGTCATAAAATACCAAAAATAGATTAAAATGCACCAAAATAGATCAAAAAGTACAAAAAAAAACAATTAAATCAACAAATTGTTCAATATGTGAAAATCCGAATTTAAAAATTAACAAAATCTAACCAAAAAGTATTAACATCAAAAATCCGGCTTAAAAATTAAAAAGAAAAAGATAATTTGATCAGCAAAGTACACAATTTCAAACATCAAATCTAAAAAATATTAGAATCCGGCTATAAAGTATCAATATTTGACATAGAAAAGTCAATAGTATCATAATCCGACTTAAAAACTTCATTTTGATAACTGGTTTTTTCAAAAAGCTCAAATTTAGCCCTTCAAAATTTAACCAAATTGTCTATGATTTGCAAATTATTTAAAAATATGATAAACTAAATAAAGTAACTTGTAAATGATATATAGAAAAAGACTATAATTTGTTCAGTATACAATATTAATATAAAACTAACTATTTTGTAAATTTGGACCAATTCAATACGTCCACATTTTATTAAATAATTTTGAGAAAAAAATTTTATTTTGATAGTTCTTAGCCATAAATCTAAACTGTGTGTTGGTGCAATTATAGTCAATTTTAGTAACTTATTAGTACCAACTTTAAAAATTTTTTAATCATATTGGTACGCATAATTTTTGCAAACTAATTTAATTTAAGCAAAATATTAATTATGCTTTCTAGTCATTAAATCTAAATGCATTGGATTTTGAGACAATTTTTGTATAATGTTGTATCATATTAGTACTACCTTTTTTTTAAAAGTGCTTTTATATGTAAAACACGTTTTTATCCACATTTGAACAAAAAAATATCTATTATCTTTTTTTTTCAAAAAAAACTTGTTTTGCAAAATTTTAAAAATTAAAAAATAAAAAAAATAAATAGCAATTTTGAAGAAAAAAAATTGTTATAATTTTTTTCTAAAATTGCAATGATAAGATGAGATGATGAATTTACAAACAATCAAAAAATGTAAATTTAAAATTTAAGTTTTTTTTGCTATTGTTAAGGGGGGAGAATTATGCGCTATTATAAGGGTTCACAGCATCCAACTCAGCAAGAAAACGCCTGAATATAATTGAATAAAATTTTTACACATTGTAGAAGAAAGTCCAATCTGTGTTCTCAAACTTGTAGAAATTTGATGCTATAAGTCATTTCTTTGCAATTAATTTTTAAAAAGTGACGTTTTTAATTAGTTTTTTGTTATTTTTTTACTCTTTAAATATAACTTCAAATCTTTATCTAAAAACATGAAGACATAAAACATTGTATGTAGTTCAACATATAAAAAAAGTAATGACTAAAATCTTATCGTTTGGATATTGAGTTGGTTGGCGTTTTGTCCTATAAGAACTACTTTTAATTTAAAAACGGCGCTGTACGTGTTAATATTTTTCTAGAGAGAAAAGTTTACTGATATTCTCGTAGATGTGATAGGATTTAATATTTTTCCATAACAATACCACTAGTGGCACCACAACAGGACGGGGCGACTAAATCGGCAATTCTCTAGCGTTAAGTATTGTTGTGGATACATTGGAGCGTAGCACCTAAAATTTTAAGGATATTTTTTGCGCATATAAAAGATTACATTTAAGACAATTTAAGATCATTTGAAACAAAATGTGTTTCAAATGATCTTAAATAAAATTAAATTTATGACAATTTTGTATCATTGCTGACAGTTTAAAAACACTTTAAGATTTTTATGACAGTTTGAAAACATATAATAACACCTATGGCGTTTGAAAAACAATTGATGACTTTTCAGACAGTTCAAAATTGTTTTGAGTCTAATTTTATCTATTTTATAGTACTTAAGACACATTTTACTACATTTATGACAATTTAAGATCAATTAAGACACAACAAATTTAAAATATTGCATAGAAAACTTAATTGTTGTAACAAATACGGTATAAATTTATCAGAAATGTCACAGAAAACTGAAATTGAGTAAAAAACTTATAAAATTGGCACTTCAGCTATATTTTTTGCTTGAAAAACACAACAAAATTAGTAGAAAATTAATTTATTCTAAGAAACTAGTTTGGAAAATTTACTTATTAAGATCCTTAATAAAAAATGAGTAAAAAAAACAATCAAAATGTATAGAGATTATTAATTTTATAGTCCAAAAACGGTATAATTTGTACGTAACCAGTCGTAAAACAAAAACGAAACGGGCGATTTGAATGAAATTGTATAGTTAGTGGCATTAAATGATGCGAAATATATCTAAATTATAAAAAATTTAAATTTGTATCAAAAGTATTAATTTCGTTTCAAAAACGCTATAATTTTATTGTTAGTCGCTTTAAATGTAGCCAAACAAAATATAATTATAAAATTTGCAAATTTGTATCAAATATATTTATTTTGTAATCTTTAAAAGTACAAAAACGGTATAATTCTTACGTAATTGGTCGTAAAACAAAAACAGAACGGGCGATTTGAATAAAAATTTCTAGTTAGTAGCATTAAATGTTGCCAAACATATTAAAACTACAAAAATTACAAATTTGTATCAAAAATATTGATTTTGGAAGCATTAAAAGTGCAAAAATAGTATAATTCTTACGTAATCAGTCGTAAAACAAAAATAAATTAGGAGATTTTAATGAAATTTTTTAGTTAGTAGCATTAAATGTTACCAAACATAAAAAAATTATAAAAATTGCAAATTTGTATCAAAAATATTAATTTCGTAAGCTTTAAACATCCAAAAACGGTATCATTCTTACGTAACCGATTGTAAAGCAATAACAAAACAAGCGATTTGAATAAAAATGTATAGTTAGCAGCATTAAATGTTGCCAAACATAATAAAATTATAAAAATTGCAAATTTATATAAAAAATATAAGTTTTGTAAGCTTTAAAAGTCCAAAACCGTTATTATTCTTACATAATCGGTTGTAAAATAAAAACAAAACGGTTGGTTTAAATAAAAATGTATAGTTAGTAGCATTAAGTGTTGCTAAACAAAATAAAATTAAAAAAAATGCAAATTTGTATCAAAAATGTTGATTTCGTAATAATAATAATAATAATAATAATAATAATAATAATAATAATAACTTTATTCCATAAGATCTTTACAAGATATCGGCATTGTCACAAAGCAAACTATATAAAAATATAAAATTATAGCTAACAAAAACAGAAAAAATATAAAATCATAACTAACTATTAATAACATAACAATACATTCAAAATATAATACAATGTTTATTATTATTAGAAACACAAAATACACATTAAAATAACTTTGGTAGTATCACACTTAAACAATTACATACATAATACATCTAAAAAACAATTATAAACTGTGTCATTACCAGGAATCTTCCAAAAATTCGTAGTACGTATAATAACATTTTTTAATTAAAATTGTTTTTACTGACTTTTTAAAACATTTCAAGTTAAGGATTCTGAATATTTCTGGTAATTTATTAAAACACTTAATAGCTACATACATTGGACTTTTTTCAAAAAAAGCTGAATTGTGTTTGGGTACCTCTAATATTGATTCATGTCGGGTATTATAAGCATGCCAATTGTTTAGTTTTTTTAAATGTAAATAATTTTGTTTTGCGTAAATTAATGCTGCGTATATAAATAATGATGGCAAAGTTAAAAATTCTAATTGTCTGAATAGATCAGCGCAATGAGTTTGACTAGATTTACTTAACATATATCGTATAGCTCGTTTTTGAAGTCTGAATAACCTGATTGCATTTGCAGATAATCTCTAGGCTAATATCGCATACAATAATGTTGATTGTATTTTTGCATAATAAAATGTTTTTAAAATAAACATGCTTACTTCTTGACAATTTTTTTTTATAATATAACAATGCGATGCAATTTTTCCGCATACATTATTTATGTGCACATCCCATTTCAGTACATATCTATTGTCACTTCTAAAAATTTTGTATGCTTCTGCTCACGTATATTTACTGCATTACATTTAATCAGCAGGGAGTCATTTATGTTTTTACTCTTAAGATTAAACCTTACTATTGCAGTCTTGGAAGTGTTTATAGCAAGTCCGTTTTCCTTAAACCAGTAGTGTACATCTTTTATTATTGTATTGGAATTATTTACTAATTTATTGCTATCTTTTTGACTGATCAACAATAAAGTGTCGTCAGCAAATAAAAATGTGTTTTTCTCAGGAATATCGTTAATATATATATATATAATAAAAAGTAGCGGACCCAATACTGAGCCTTGAGGTATACCTGTAGTCATAATTAAAGTATTTGATTTAGCATTGTTTAATTCTACATAGTGAGTTTGTCTTGATAGATAACTTCTTATCCACTGAGAAACAATGCTGCGGATTCCATATTTTTCTAACTTAAAAACTAGCCGCTTGTGATTAACTAGATCAAACGCTTTTGATAGATCTAAAAATATACCTAAGCTTTGTTCACTATTGTCAGTACTTTCATATAAATTATTTAAAACTCTACAATTGCCGATGTTGTTGACTTTCCTTCTCGAAATCCAAATTGTCTGCTGTTAAATAATTTATGGTGATCAAAGAATGAAATAATTCTAGTAGCTACAATCTTCTCTATTATTTTTGAATACGTACTACAAATGTACAGAGGTCTATAGCTACTTGTTTCTTGTTCAGAACCTGTGTTTTTAAAAATTGATATAATTTTTGATTTTTTCAAATTGTTTGGAAATATTCCCTGAGTGACCGAGCAATTTATTAACGTTGCCAATAGTTCTGTCACATGCTCTGCACATGATTTTAAAATATTAGCAAACATTTCGTCATAACCAGCTGAATCAGTATTTTTTAATAAATGAATTGTATTGTAAACTTCTTTTTTAGTTACTGGTTCAAAATAAAATGTTTGATTGCACTCCTGTATACCAATATTATTTGTACCTAACTTTGATTGGTCTATGATTTCATTTGCAATACTATTGAAATACGTATTAAATTCTTTTACAATAACTGATAAATTATTTGTAATTGTATTTTCTATATTTAATTTGATTTTTTTGTCGTTTTTATACTTATCATTCTTGTCTGCATTTTTGTTTATTATTGACCAAGCAGTCTTTGTTACATTTGTACTACTTTTAAATAAAGAATTATTGTATATCCGTTTTGCATTCTGTAGTACCGTTGTATATATCCTTTTGTATTTTTTGTAGTGTTCAATTAATATTATATTTCCACTTAAGGACAATTTATAAAGCTCTTTTAGATGTTCTGCTGCTTATAAGATACCTGTAGTTATCCAAGGTTCTCTAGATTTTTTGTTATTTTTATTGCTTGTTTTAATTTTAAGAAATGACAAGTCAAAATGATAATATATCACATTATAAAATTGCATAAAATCTACGTTGGGGTCATTTTGATTTACTGTATCTTTCCAGTTTTTATTTTATATTTTTTTGCAAAATGATACTACACTTTCTTTATTTTTTAGGCGTTTAAATTTTATTATTTTTTAGTTGTTGAACTATGATCGCCTATACCATTCATTATCACTTCACCGACACAATTTACTTCTCTGTTTATACAAATATTATCTAAGCAATTTTTAAGTCTTGTTGGAGAATTTATTTTTGCAGTCAAATTGAATACGTTTAATATATCTATTAATTGGTTTGTCTCTTTAGTAGGTTCTGTAAAATTAATGTTAAAGTCTCCCAATACTATTAAATATTTATAATTCTTATTACTAACTTTTAACAGTACATCATGTAATTAGTTAAAAAATATATTTGTTTGTCCTTTTGGACTTCTATAAACACAAACTATACACACAGTAAATTTTTTAGTTTCTAATTTAATTGCAGTATATTCAAATTCTTGCTCCGTACATTCCACATCTACATTAATAGTGATTGCTTTAAATTTGTTAGATACAAATATTAATACACCTCCATTTTTAATATTCTGTCTACAGTAACAATTTGCAATGTAGAATCCGTTCATTGAAATTGATGCAGTTTGATCATTCTTGAGCCAATTCTCCGACACACAAAAAATATCACAATCTTTGTTACTTAAAAAAACTTCTAATTTACTTGGTTTATTTCTTATGCTTTGTACATTTTGATGCATCTAAAACATCATTAATTATTACAAAGTTGCTCTGCTGATGTATTATTTCGGATGAACCTTTCGTCGAAAATTTGGTTCCACTTGCTGTATGATGTTTGTTGTTATTGTTTTATTATATTGAAAGATTTGATAATTAAGTACTTCTATTTGAGGTGCTGTTAGCAAAGCCGATGGTTTTCTTAATATTTCTTTATTTGATTTTGTTTAAAATCTATGTACTTATACTTTAAACTTGGTATTTTGAATGAATTAAAATTGGTTGGTATATTTTTGTTTGATTCAGGATTGATGATTTCTATTATGAAATCGGTTAATCTTTTTTTCCCAAAGTTATTTAAATCTCCATTTTTGCGGTTATAATGTCTACCATCTAAAATAGTATTAATGTCTGCATACACTATATTACAATATTCTTCACATGTACGTTTAATGTCGTCATTAATATGGTTTATCATACTGTTATAAATTGGACGGTCATGTTTTAATGGAATAGATGTTATAATAATTGGAACATTTGATAAATTTTGCATATTCTTTTTGATGTTATTTATAGTACTGTACATATCTTCGGAGTCATAACAGCAAAGTATGTCATTTGATCCTCCAATCAATACTACACATTTATCTAATCTTACATTTTCTTTATTATTTTGTGGAATACCTTTTACAATTTCGGAAAAGATTACAAATCCACTTAC
This sequence comes from Tachinus rufipes, assembly GCA_963932245.1. Classification (NCBI taxonomy): domain Eukaryota; kingdom Metazoa; phylum Arthropoda; class Insecta; order Coleoptera; family Staphylinidae; genus Tachinus; species Tachinus rufipes. The sequence continues at coordinate 2,241,778 of OZ010741.1, read as the reverse complement.
TTTAAATTTTTTATCCGGAAGAGCGTTCAATAAAAGTGAGGATATTTGTTTGGCAAAACTGTCACCGATAACTTCTGTATTTTTAATTGTTTTATTATTGAGTGTAACTGTGTTATGATCTTTAATTTTTTTATAATTATTTATTTCTTTATTATCAGTTTGAGTAAATATAGAAAAAGTTTCTTTTTCTATATCTGGTTCGGTTTATGGAAGTCACATTACTAATGTTACAAGTTTCAATTATATGTTCCGTTTGTGATGCCACATGTATTAGATGTTTACTTTGAATGTTTTTTTATAGTATTTGTAAAAGTTTCTATAATTTTATTTTTTCCAGTTAAATCATTTTCCAGATCATTAATTTTATTAGATATTGCCTCATTATTTTCTTGCAAGTTTTGGTTTTCATTATCTTTACTTGCTAATTTATTTCTTAAATCTGATACTATATCGTTATATTCATCGTCAATTTTGTAATTTTTTTCAATTACAGATATATTGCTAATATTAAGTGAATTAGGTTCTTTATTATTTGTTTTAGTATTACTGTTTGGCTTATTATGTACTCTTGCAATGCGTTGACTTGATCTTATTAATATCTCGCCTTTTTTCTTATTTGTTGCCATTTTATTATAATCTTTTGGTTTTAAAATTAATACGTGATGGTAAACTAAATTAATTTATAAAAAATTATTAAACAAAAATATATAAGGAACGGTGTTTAAGGACACACTTTTCACATCATACGGCCTGTCATAATGACTGGTAGACAAAAAATGTTAATTTAAAAATTTAATAAAATGTTGACTCTCCGGCCGAGATTCGAACCACGTCGTTAGATTTGTAGTTCCAAAAAATATTTAGTTTATAATAAAATAAATTGCAATGTAACTAAACAATAACAAAGTTTTAGGTTATAAACTTATAAAATTAAAATTTAAATGCAAATAACGTCTAAATTAACATACCCGTCCACTATTATATTAAAACAATGCTTATATTTTTGCACATTTATACCACACTTATACAGTTTTTATAAATTATTTGAAATTATATATAATATTGTTATAACACAGTATATTAAATAAACACAATCTTTTGCCACAATTGTAATTTCCGTAGTTTTAAAAGTGCAAAAACGGTATAATTCTTACGTAATCGGTCGTAAACCAAAAAGAATATGAACGATTTGAATGAAAATTTATAGCTAGCAGCATTAAATGTTTCAAAACATAATAAAATTATAAAAATTGCAAATTTGTATCAAAAATGTTGATTTCGTAAGCTTTAAAACTGCAAAAACGGTATAATTCTTACGTAATCGGTTGTAAAACAAGAACAAAACCAACAATTTGAATAAAATTTTATCCATATTTGAAAAAATACCCGTCATCATTTTTTAAGAAAAACTGTGTTTTAAAGTTTTCAAAATTCAAGAAAAAAAATTTGGTTATAAAACTTATTTATTTGGATAATTTTGAAAAAAAAAGTTTCTAATATTTTTTTCCTAAAAATACATTTCTATGAAGTTACAAACGATCAAAAAATGTAAAAAAACTGAAAATCCTCAATTTTTTCAAATTTTGATTGCTTATTACTCGCATATGGCTTACTTAAAAAATCTGAAAAAATGATCATAATCAGGATTCATAGAGAAAGGCATTTTCAGTGGTTTGAGCAAAAACAAATTTTCATCAACTATAAAATTGTAAAATTATTTAATTACAATTAAAACAATTAATTTTATTTTATTTGTGAATTAATTTGTCGGCAAGATGCACACTGATATTAGTAAATTATTTCTAAATATTATTTCAGATTATAATGAAAATTCTTTACGTTTATATTGTAAATAATTATATCCATTTAATATATTTTACATGTTTTTTATTACTGTTTTTATAAAAGTAACATTTCAGTCAGAGAAAAAAATTGTGTACTTGAAGAAGCATCATTTTTATATATGAGATTGTTGCTTATCGCTTTCATATTTTATCCGAATTAGAAACATTCCAGTAAATGAAATATTGTTAAATTTTTATATTTATTTATTTGGAATGATTTTAATTAATTAGTTTTGTGAAGTACCAAAACATACTTTTAAATCAATAAATTATTATAAACTCAATTTAACTAGTTACAATAAATACTTAAATTTGCAATCTACATATGTTCAAAAATTGGTTATTTAGGTGCTATATGAACATTTTGATAAAATATAATAAAAACTTGGCATATTTTGATCACTGCTTTTTTGATCTTTTGTCATTGTTTAGTTTATTTGCTTATTTTATTATTTAATTAATTTATTTAATAATAAAAAACTTTAATAACATAAAAATCGTACAGAAAGTTTCAAAATTAGAACATAAAACTTAGTTATACCATAAAATTTGTTTAAAAAACAGCAAAATAGCATGAAAAGAACATTAATAACATGAAAATTGCACAATAAACTATTTAATTACACAAAAACTGCACAAAAAAACTTGTTTCTAACATTAAATTTAATTTTAAAGTAAATTTGTTATTTTAAATTTATCAAATTAAGCGTAGAAAATCTATTTATATAATAAGATTTATTGCTACTACTACATTTAAGTCATAAGAGTTGCACAAAAACTTATTTGTAGCATTAAATTTGTTTTGAAATCATAATTAGTGTAGTTATATATTATAAAATAAAATTTTTTCTACAAAAAATGAGTTCTTAAGAAATAATTATTCTAATAGAATAATATTATAAGCAGCCATTTGACTGTACATTATTAAATTATTAATTGATAAATATGATCGAGTACATTCAATTAACTCGTTAATGCAGAGGCTAGAACTGTAACACATTAACCGTTTCATCTGACACATCTGCTTTGAACCAATTTCAATTTAATTCTATATATTGATTAAAACATCCAAGTTGAATTTAGAATCAAACAATATTTATTTGAAAACACCACATACTGGTTACCTCAGCCCTTCAAACTCATCATAAAATTAATTGATTCATCCTATATTGTGTGCTAAAACCCTCGAATGTGTTTCTAATTCCCCACTGACACATTAATCTTTGAATCTATACACAGCACAATGTTTTATATAAAGTCAATCATTACTAAACCAACTAATTAAATTTCATTACACAATATACTGCCTGCAGCATATAAACCTGATAAATTTAAATCGAGAAACCTTAATAAATTTCCATTCCGGGTTGTTTCTTTTCACACAGAGAAGCGACAATAGAATCGAAAAATTGTGTCATTTGCATTTGTAAGAAAATACGCTCACAAATTCACGTTGAAACTTTATTCTGATTATTTGCAATGGTAATTTGGAATGTTATAGTTATTTATTATCTTGAAATAATTGTTGTAACTTAATATTGAAGTTTTACCACAGTGTGTGCGTTGCTGCGCACCTGGATAAGGACTAAAAGGATATTAACTTGGCGACCCGGAAAAGAGGATCTCGAAGCGGCCGGGTGTTCTCTGCTAACAATCTTACATTACCTTTAAGGATGCCGTTTCTTTATATTACATACTTCAAGTTGAATGGTAGATAAGGTTCTGTATTAGCTTTCGATAATAAGGTTCACACTACATTTGAAATTTTGTTTGGATGAATAAATGTAAAGAATAAAAGCGACTTATATGAAACTTCTGTTACAAATTCTTTTCGTAGTTTATTTTAATTATTGATTGAGTGTGCAATAATATTTTGATTAAATTTGAATCTTGTAAAGAGTGGGCCATTTAACTTTTGGAATTTGAATCGACTATAAATTAAAAACTAATGAATATTTTTTTTTAAATTATGAGTTTATTAGAAAGATTGGATAATAAAGTTTTATATAATTATTAAATAAATTACAAATTATGTTTTTGCCACTTTTATATTCTGACAAAAGTGTTATATGGCTTCACACTAAAGCAGCAATAACCATTCATTATATATAAAGATATAAAGTAGCGGTTCATCAATGTAATGGGAATACTACCAAAAAATCGATACATCACAGTACAACTTTAATTAAGAAAAGCGAGAAAAAGTTACGAGTGGCGGAAGTTAATCAATAGAATAAATAGTTTTTGTTCGTGACTGTTAATACTAACCAAAGTTACTGGAGAATTATGTATTTTGTAGGAAGAGTATTACAAAACATATTTAATTAATTAGGAATTTATAATAAGTTTGTAAAAGATGTATAAGAATTGATTAAAATCCTTCCAAATAATTAAATATAAATATTTCACAAGAGCACGTAAAAATTATGAAAGCGATAAGAAACAATCGTATTTATATAAAAACTGCTTCGCCGAGTACAAATTTTTTTTCTCTGACTTTCTGAAATTTTATCGCTTATAAAAACAATTTATTCCGTACAATAAAAAAATTGTAAAATATATTAAAAGGACAGATTTATTTACAATATAAATGTGAAAGATTTTCATTATAATATACAATAGAATGTGCATGGTGCAAACAAATTAATTCACAAAGTTAACAACTTTCTTATAACTTAATTGATTTCCAATTTTGTCACAGTTCTAAATTACAAAATCAACCAACACATCATTACCTAACTTTACAACATATAGCAGCACTCAATTCAATTATTAAATTAAAAAAAAAAAATGAAAATGTTACTTCATAAAAATTTATAAGAATACACTTATCTAAATTAGTTATTTAAACTAATAAAACTGATATAATCAATACAAAATTAATTAATTGAATGCTTAACTATAATTAACCCCTGCATTCAGTAGTAACAAAATGAACGAACCTTTGGAAAATTCCTGATGGGGTACCATGTGTACGGAAGGCACCATTTTCACACACTTTTTATTAACTGGCGCACACTTCGCGGGTTGATATTATGTTAAAAAAGCAATCAATATATATTAAATTGAAGTTACCGATAGTTTTCCGACTTGAAATCGATTAATTAATACATATTTTCAATAAAATTAAAACCGACTTTACAAAGCAGCATCCGCCATGTTGGAATTGAGGCGACTGTCATTATAGTCATTACCAACATAAGTGGTAGGTACTAATCAACTACCAACTGTAAAATCTAAAAAAAATAATTTTCTTGAGGTAACATTTTAGATAATTATTTGAGGTTTAAAGCTGTTTTACGTAGTCTCAGAAATCTTACAATATTGATAATACCAATAGCTTATTAAGTGACCAAACCATCCACATACATATAAAGTGAAACTTATTCATTTTTTACAAATAGAATTTGATCATCAAATTTTTGACTTTTATTGTCGGATTTTTGAAAATTTTGACATGATATTACCGAGTATAGACGTATTTTGGTCACAGTCGATAACCACTTCGTAATAACGAAACTTATCACTAAAGCCAAAAGTGCATAAAAAAAATTGCTATTATTAATTAAAAGTGAGCAGTGTTGTATAAAGAAAAGTGTAACAGTGACAAAAACAAGCACACGGTAGACCGTAGAAGGTGCAAGTGGTACGGCACAAAGTCACGCCACGCGCAACGAGAAAAAGGAAACACAGAGGCGTCCGCATCTATAATTATATTTAAAGTTAAATTAACAAAATTGAATTAAAATACAAAAAAACAAGGGAAATAGAAATAGAAGAAAACCATAGTATATTTAACAGAAATAAAAAAACCATAAAATCACCAGATCAAAAAAAAAAGAAGAGAAGAAGAATTGAGCAAGAAAGAAAAAAATAAAGAAGCAGAAGAGATCCCTACAGACACAAAAGAAATGGAAGAATTAAAGAAAATAGTCCAAGCAATGATGAATAAGATGGATAAAAATATGAATAAAATAAAACAAGAGATAAGGTTAATAAAAGTAGAAATGGAAAAAAAAAATGAAATTTGGAAAACAGAAGTGAAAAGCCTAACAGATAGAATAGAAAATATCGAACAAAAAATTGAAAGAGAAGAAAAAATAAAGAATAAAAACAACATTATAATAAAAGGCTTAAATTTAACAGAGAACACAGAAGGAGAGATTAAAAAGTGGATGAAAGATAAGTTACAAGTAAAAGTAGACATTAAAACAAAAAATACAGAGAACAAAATTATCAAATTGGAAATATCAAACTGGGATCAGAAAAAAAGGATCCTGATAGCTAAATGTAAACTAAAAAATACAAATACATACATAGACAATGATCTCACATGGAAAGAAAGAAAAATACAGAGAAAAATTAGAAACATTTCAAGAAAGAAGAAGGAAAAAAGAAAATGGAAAAAGAATTAAAATTAGATACAGAAAATTAATCATCAATGAGAAAATGTATGAATGGAATGAACTAGAAAAGGGGGTCACAAGAAGATAAGACAAAGAAGTACATGCGGCGTCAAAAAACTATTAACAAACAAAACAAACTAGAACAAATACTCAAATAACAGAAAAGCAATGAAAGAAAAAATGAGAACAAAAAAAATAGACTGGGTACATAGAATATACGAAGCATAAAGGGCAAAGAAGAAGAGTTGGTAGAAGAAATGATAAAAAATAAAATATAAATTTTAGAAATTACAGAAACAAAACAGAAAGAAACAGAACTAAGAAAAATACACAAAGGATACTGGATGTTCTGGTCAGAAGTAGATAAAAAAGAAAGAGCAAAAGGGGGAGTTGGTATAATAATAGCATTAAACAAAATAAAAGATATTTTGAATGAAAGATACAAAAACGAAAGAATCTTGTCAGTAGGAATAAAGCTATATGGAAAAGAAATATGGACTATAATAACAACCTATGGAGAAAACAAAGATGCTAAAAAGGAAGATAAAAATGCATTTTTTGAAAAGTTACAGAATGAAATGGACTTTAAAATGTAATAATTATGGGAGACTTAAACCGACAAGTAGAAAACCAAAACGCAGAAATAGAAGAATACATGGGAAAATGAGGAGAAGAAACAAAAAACAATAATGGGTAAAGAATGATAAAACTGTGCGTGAAAAACAACCTTACGAGAGAAGAACCGACTAGAAACAAAAAATCAATAATAGACTACTGTATAGTAAGCAAACAAAAATGGAAAAATGTTTTAAATGTGAAAGTATCAAAAGAAGCAGAAATCGGAAGCAACCATTACCTGGTAAAAATAAATTTGAGAAAAATGGAAGAAAAAACAGATAAGAAAAGAAAGAAGGTAAAAGAAAAAATAAGGAGCTACAAACTTAAAGAAAAAGAATACAGAGATAGATCCCAAGAGATAGTAAAAAAGAAATGTAGTAAATTTAGAGAAACAAAAGAAGTAGAAGAAAAATGGGAAAAATTTAAAAACAACATACTAGAAGCAGCAGAAGAAAACTGTAACACAACAAAAATAGAGAACAAACACAATAAAAAACTGAATAATGGACAAATGAAATAAAATTAAAAATTAAAGAAAAGAAAAAATGGAAAAAATACATTAGCACAAAAAAAGAAGAAAACTATGAAGAATACAAAATTAATATTAATAATAAAAAAAAGTAAATAATGAGGTTCAAAAAGCTAAAAGAGAATTATGGAATCAGTTCGGTAAAAAGATGGCGGAAAACTATAGACAACCAAAAACTATTCAATGGAATACTAAAACAGATGAAAAAGAAGAAAAAATATAATATGATGAACATAAAAGTCAAAAAAGTAAATATAATCACAGAAGAGGATAAAATAATGGAAAGGTGGAGAGAATATTTCAAAGAAGCAGAAAACCTAAGCCCGGAGGAACATAAAAAAGATGATACTGACATGCCAGAAATTGAAAAAATAAAGGAAGAGGAAGATAGACGCCATAAAAAAACTAAAAATAGGAAAAGCACCAAGCATAGACAACATAACACCGGAAATGATCAAATACATGGGTAAGGAAGAAATAAAACAATTCACAAAACTACTCAATGACATAGCTAAAAACACAAAAATACCAGCAGAATGGAACATGGGAATAATACTACTTATATACAAGAAAGGAGATTAAAAAAACTGTAATAACTAAAGAGGAATCACGATCAGTAGTGTACCGGGAAAAATTCTAGCAAAAATCTTAGAAAAAAAAATAAAAAACAAGATTAAAGATACCATAAAAGACACACAATGCAGATTCAAAAAAGAGAGAAGCACTCAAGATCTTATATTTATAATAAGACAACTAAGCAAAAAAAATTTAAATAAAAAAGGGATATCCATATCTGCTTCATCAATCTAGAGAAGGCATTTGAACGGATAAAAAGAGAATATATATATATATATATATATATATATATATGGAAAATACTTCAAAAGCGAAGCATAGACGGAAAAACTATAGAATTATTAAAAACTTCATACAAAGAAAAGAAAAATCGTTAGAACCAACAATGAAGAATCTCAAGAGTTTGAAACAAAGATTGGTCTAAAACAATGATGTGTACTAAGTGCAATACTAAAGGGTCCGCCAAATTTTTTTTTTTTTTTTTTAAATGCTATAAAAAAAAACTACTGAATATTTTTTCAAATTTCTTTTTTTATTTGAAAGTACAATCCTTCCGGTTAATAATGGAAAATAATTTCATTCAAATGGCTGCCTCGGCTGGCAATGCAGTAGCCTACACGATCGGTCCAATTTTTAAGCACATTATCGATTGTGTGCAGCTGTATTTCACCAATGGCTTCACGAATATTTTCCTTTAAAGCGTCAATTGTCTCTGGATTGTCGGCGTAACACTTATCTTTGAGGGCACCCCACAAATAATAGTCCAAAGGTGTCAAATCGCAGCTCCGAGGTGGCCAAACGACATTAGCTTTGCGGCTGATAATGCGATCTTCAAAAACAAGGCTCAAAACATCGAGTAGCTTCGGCTGTGTGTTGAAACCAAATGTTGCCAATATCCTCCTCTTCAATTTTTGTGAACAAAAATTCGTTCAACATGGCCCGATAACGATCGCCATTGACTGTAACGGCCACTCCTTGCTCATTTTCGAAGAGAAATGGCTCAATTATGCCTCTGGACTAAAATCCGCACCAAACAGTGACTCGTTTTGGGTGTACCGGCTTTTAAATGTATGCGTGCGGGTTTTCTGTGCTCCAAATGCGACAATTTTGTTTGTTTACATACCCGCCAAGATCAAAATGAGCTTCATCCGAAAAGATGATTTTTTTGGCAAAATCGGCATCTTTTGTAAGTCGATCGCAGGCCCACTCAGCGAAGCAAAAACGCATTGGATGGTCAGTTGGCTTCAACTCCTGAACCAATTAGACTTTGTATGGCGTCATACCAAGGTTTTTATGTAAAATTCGTCTCAATGATGTCTCCGAAATGTTCAATTGTTGAGAACGACGGTGATTTGATGTTGATGGCGCTTCACGCATGCTTTCTGCAACAACATCAATATTCTCGGGTGTATGCACTATTTTTGGCTTTTCACGCTTTGGTTTATCGATGAGGATGTCAGTTTCTTTCACTTTTTTCACAAGATAACGAACATACGGAGCTGACGGTGCTTCTCTTCTTCCAAAATCCGTACGCAATTTTTGCACACATTCTGCAACATTACCATGATTTTCAAAGTAATGTCGCAATATTTCCCAGCGTTGTTCAAGCGTATACACAACCATATTCGTTCAGCGGAAGGATAAAACTAATTATCTGTCAAATCTGACATGAGCTAAGTGTTACCATTCACGAAATAAGCACTAGTTGAAAAAAAAAACTTTAAATGGCGGACCCTTTATTTACAATAGTAATAGATGAAGCTATAAAAAAAGTAAAAAAAAAGTTTGAAAACTCTAAAAGTAGGAAGCAACAAAGATTATGGAATTACTATTTGCAGACGTTATGGCAATAATGGCGGAAACGGAGGAAGATTTACAACACAACATTGACTATGTCTATTATACATAGAATTAACAAAAATAAACATAAAGATCAACATAGACAAATCCAAAACAATAATAATATCAAAAAAAAAAAAACAAAACATAGAATAACACTACACGGAAAAAAGATTGAACAGGTAGAAAATTTTAAGTACTTAGGAACAATAATTAACAATAATGGAAAGATAGACAACAACATAAATGAAAGAATAGGAAAAACCGGAAAAATATTCAACATGATGAAAAACACATTTTTTGAAAGAAAAGAAATACCAAAGAACATAAAAAAAAATATAGTAAAAATGGTAATAAGACCAACAATAATGTACTCCAGCAAAACATAAAAATTGTTAGAAAAACACAAAACAAGAATAAATGCAACAGAAATAAGATTCCTAAGAAAGATAGAAAATAAAACAAGAAGAGACAGAATAAGAAACGAAGTACACAGACAAAACCTACAAATAGAACCCATAAATGAAAAAATAATGGAGGGACAATTAAGATGGTTTAGACATGTATGCCTAATGAAAGATACGCAAATAACAAAAAGAATATATGAAATAAGAGAAACAAAAAAAAACCCTCCAGGAAGACCAAAAAAACCTGGAACGACAATGTAAAAGAAGAAGCTGAAAGAAAGGGAATACCGTTAGAAGAAATTAAACAAACAACTCAAGACAGGAAAAAATGGAGAGAACTCTATCAAACAAGATAATGTAAAAAGCCATACACCGAAAGGTAAAATAACATATGTTTAAATAAATAAATAAAATATTACCGAGTTTAGTAGCTTTTATGACTGAGTTTATTATTTTTCATAAATTTTATAGCATTTTAGCATTTTTCAATTTTTACATTTTAGCCTTAGAAACTACTCAAAGCTTTGGATTATATTTTGAACAGTTATGCGAGCTTTTGACCTTTTACTATTAAAAATTTATGGCCGGATTTTTGGTATTTTCTAAAAATATTAACAATATTTTTATAGTTTTGCTGTTTTTAAAATTTCATATTTTTTTCATTTTTCAATAATCTGATTTTAGTGCTTTCTAACAATAAAATAAGATTTTTTCTACTTTTGATTTTTGATTAAAAAAAAATGCACTTTTAAAATGTAATTGGTTGGCTTTTGATTCTATTTAAAATTATTTAAATGTTTTATAACCAAATTTTGCTATTTTTGAGATAAGTTTTTTTACAGTTTATGGGCCGATTTTGGTGTTTTTTGACAATATTTAAGTTTTATGGCCAAATTTTAATATTTTTGACATTATAATTTTACACTTTTTAACAGTTTATTAATGTTTCCGTATTTTGCAATTTTTAGAATTTTATGAATAGAATTGTACACTTTTCAACAGTTCTTGGTCAGATTTTGTTTTTTTTTACATTATTTTGAGCACATTGATAGTTCACTTTCTATAATATGTTCATAATTTACGTTATACTTAGGCTCATTTCCTCGTATTTTTTTTTCTTGCTTTTGTATACTTTTCTCTCTCTCTTTCTAATTTCTTGGCTAGCATAACCATTTCTGTTGTAATAATTTTCCTTGATTTGCCCTGGCTTTGCATTGCTGCTCTTATTTTCATTTTCATGCACTATTTCATTTTTTTGTTCGTACTTTCTCCAGCAAATATATGACAAAGCTTTTTTGTTTAAACTTAGTACTCATCTTCAATATATAACATGTATTGCTTTTAAATTTTATTGTTTTTTTTTTCCTTATATTTCTGACCCATATAATATCATACTTACAATTAAACTAGTATAAAAACTAAATATCTATTTTTTGTGCTGTTGATAAGTTTGGCATTAGCTACCAAACAGCAAGCAGATGTGCCAAATTACCTGCACCGTGATGACTCATGCTCTGGAGTGTAAATTTATCAACTTCCGCCAAAACCGCCAATGATTACATCTACCAGATGAGATTGTTTACTCCCAACACATCAATCGAGAAGACAATCTCCGCCAGGACTTTTTCGTATCTTGAAGGATAAACCTGCTAAACCTAGCTAACACTAATTATAGCACATGGGACAAAACCATTAACATTTCTGCTTTAAGATCCAAAACAAGTGACCAACATAATTTTCTTGATAAAAGACGTAAACCTAAAACCCTGTCACATAAAACTTATAAGGCAGCACTAAAGTGACCTCAGCCTACCTCAGAATCAGGTATCCATGCCAGAAATAAATTAAGTAAACCAATTTGGTGACACGTTGTTTGTGATGACTAAGGCAAAACCATGTAATCAAATACACTAACTTATCAACGCAGTACTTAGAAACCTTCAAGTTAGTAACCACGTGCATACATTAGTGAGTCAAACCACAATCAAATTTAGACATGACAATACCAAAAAAATATTTTTTACATAACAATAGTAACAAGAATACTGAGTTTGCTTACCGTGATCTTAACCTGAATGTACATCTTCAAGAAAATTGACATTTTGTAACTTTTTTCCAACCAAAAAATGCAAAGACAATAGTGCAAACCTAAAAAAGCGCATGACTTATTGTAAATTTTCAAGAATTGGAAGCATAGCAGCAAAAATTGAAAAATTATTGCCAGAGTTTGCCTGCCAGTTTTTCTGTTTTTAGCTTAAAATAACTCTATAACGCAATTAGCCAAGTTATTTAAACAGCATGATCCATTCCTTTGAAACTATTGTCTGGTAACCTTTGCTAAGAACGTGACATTATTGATCATGGTAGGTTAGGTTAGGTTAAGTTAGTTTAGGTTAGGTTAGGTTAGGTTAGGTTAGGTTAGGTTAGGTTAGGTTACCCTTTGCGCAGACCTTGTAGTACCTTGAAGTGTTACTCCTTACTTAAAAAAACATATTTTTTTAACAAGCAGTTTACAAAGCATTTTTCTGTTTTTTAAGGCACTTCCCAAAAGGAATAAAGCTTAAACAAGCATTAATCCCACTTAATTAGTAACACACTTCTTAACTATAAAACCAGTCAAAGAAGCGCTTTTATCGGTAATTAGACCGTAACATTTACATCCGCATTCGGTTAAAACCAAGAAATAAACAAAACTGAAGTTTTTGTCTGCCGATACCATTTAGTGTCAACACTAATGGTACCGTCAAACTCAACAAAGTTTGATTCTTGTGGAATTTTTAATCACCAGGGCTTTAAGACGACCACTAATAGCTGCTAGATGCACTTTTACGTTGCACCAAAGAAAAGCATTAAAATTATTTTGAGTGAATGGGTAAAAAAATATTGAGTGAGTGTGTATGCTAGTGAGCATTAAGAGTGAATGCGTATGTTGAGAACTTTTAATTTATAATACACTTAACTTTAACACACCAAATTCTTTCAACAAAAACTAATAAACTTCTCTTAGAGCTTTTGCAACTTTTTTTAAAAACCGGCCAAAAACATGATGACCTCTGCTTTTATTAATTTTTTTTACAAAATTTGCTGTATACTTTACCAAGCTGTAATAGACCAAAATAATTTATTTTTGGCAAATTAATCGGACAGACGTTTTCAACAATTTTTGACAAATTTTTGTAGTACTTTGAAGTTTAATTGCTGTTCTCATTTTTAAGACGCATTTCTTCAAAACGATAGTTTCAAAAACACCGTACCAACTCTTTGCGGCAATTTTCAACAAAAAAAAATAGTCTAAAAATGCACCAACCTTACATTGCTAAGACTTGTTCTCTCAGACATGCCATCTGCAGTCAAGAATACAAGCTTATGATTACACGCGAATACTTTCAAATTTGTTTGTTATCAAGAGATTGGATAACTTACACTTGGGCGGGGACACAAATTTATGATTAGACGCGAGTAGTTCCGGTCGGAAAGCCCTCTTATTCACTTAAGGAATTGGTTTATAATTACGCGCAAATAGTCTTGATTAGAAAGCCCCACGAATTTGCACAAGTGTTAGATATTATAAAATTAGATCACATACAATTGGGTGGGTAGGGACACAAGTTTATGATTACGCAAGAATAATTTTAAATGAAGTGCCCCACCCACCCGCAAAAGTGTTTGTTATCAAGGTATTGGATGGCTTGCACTTGGGTGGGTGGACGAAAACACAAATTTATAATTACACGCGAGTAATTTCAAATGAGTGCCCATCCACCCGCACAAGTAATTGTTGTTAAGGGATTGGACAACTTAGACTTAGGTGGGTAGGCAGGGACACAAGTTTATAATTACGCGCAAGTAGTTTCGGTTAGAAAGCCTTTTTACCCGCTTAAGGAATTGGTTTAACACTTGGGCAAGAACAGTTTATAATTACGCGTAAATAGCTTTAATTAGAGTGCCTCTCCAGTGTTAATTATTAAAAGATTAGTTTACAAACAATTGGCTGAGTGGGCGGAAGCACAAGTTTATAATTACGCGCAAGTTATTTTGAATAGAGGACAAAAAATTAGCCCTCCTGGATCAAATTTTGTCAAGATTTGATAAAGCAAAATTTTGCGATTTTGCTAAATTTACGAGTTTTTTTGGAATAATGTTTAATATATCAAAATAACTGCCACAGTATTAAACATAAAAATATGGGTTTTAAAGTACATGCAATAAAAAATAATTTGAGCCATCGTAGACCTTTTTATCCTTTTTCAAAAGCTCAAAAATTAAAATAGAAAATAAGCTTAAAATGGAGTTTTATTGTGAAATTTCTGACCTTCAAATGTGTGCCGTTTTGAACAAGCAATATTCTAAAGTCCAAAATTTTGGAAGTCTTAGTTTTTTCATCTATATTTTGATTCCTAAAAATTTGAGCAAAATCAAAAAGTTGATTTTTTCAAATTAGTTGAAAAATAATAGAATTACCCAGCTAAATTTTTGTGTTTTTTTATAATTTTGATGTTATAAGACCGAAATTTGCTATTTTTACATTTTATTAATAAACTTTTAAACAACAGTAACACTTGGGTGATACTGACTTGGTAACAAGCTTTGGAGTGTCCTACCTACTTACCCAAAAGTTTGTAATTAAGTGTTTAAATGCTTGACCTCTCTGCAAACGCCAAACGTTATAGGTCACATTAACATTTGGTAGGGTGGGTGGGCCACTCCAATCTACTGACATAGTTATATATTATGAAGTGTCCCAGCCACACACTCAAATGTTTCTTATTAAGTGATTAAATGTTTGACCTCTTTGCGAACGCCACGTATACTGAAGAACTGTCATACATCAGATATCAAATATCATAAAAGTAAAAAAAAAGTGGTAGTTCAAAAAGATTTTAAGAGATGGCCCACCCTTTATATTTAAAACAATATTTACAAATTTTGTTCAAAATTATCTAATGCTGCTTTAATACAAAGTCTGGCCCTGCATGAAATTGACCAAACACTACACAATGGTCTGGAATATTTTTTAATTTGCTCTAAAGCATTTACTATTTGACTTACGTTTAGGTCAGATTACTTTGGAAGCTAAGTCACTGGATCATTTTGTCCAATCCAATATCGGTAATGTAATTTGTTTAAAAACCCGGTCACATGTCTATCAAAATAAAGCAGTGGCTTGCCATGTTAGATCTACATGTAAACTTTGTTTAGAAGAAGAACGTTCTGCATCAAAAGAAGCAGTTTTCTTGTAAAAAAATATAAAAAACCTTGCTTGGTAAACACCTTTCTATAAGAAAAGTTTTAACAAGTTTAACGTTAATTAACTCTACTTCAAATGTGTACTACAAACCAATGCTAAAAATGTTTTTTGTTGTTGATTTGGTTTGTGAGAGATTTTAATAAACCATCAATGTACAGTTTGGTTATTTTTAATACTATTTCTATTAAAAATAATTTAACAAGTAAAAAATGGGTCAAAGACAGAATTCTATCCGCAAATTATCACTTCTTGGTTAGAAAGCCTGCATTTGTTGGAGATGATATAAGTATAAGCCAAATTTATGTAAAATAGTCCGTACTAATATCACATTCCTTTAATCAACGTTATTTAGTTTACGTTTGGTAGTAGATATAGGAAAAGATCTAGTTTCTTTTAGTTATTTGGTCACAAGAGACGATTTTGATCCAACTTCTTGAACACTAACACTTGGGTGGGTGGGTGGGTCACTTCAGTCCAAACTACTGCCTTGGTATTATGTTATGGAGTGTCCTACCCACCCACCTCAATGTTTGTCATTAATTGATTGAATGTTTGACCTTTTTGCGGACGTCAGAAGTCATTTAGTAACAAAAGACAATTGTGATTCAACTTCTTTGAACATTAACTTTTGGGTGAGTGGGTGGACCGCTTTAATCCAAACTACCAGTTTGATATCATGTTTTGGAACGTCCCACTCACTCATCCAAGTGTTTGTTATTAAATGATTAAATTTTTTACAACTCGGACGTTAGAAATCATTTAGTCCCAAAAAACGATTGTGATCCAATTTCTAAAGCATTAACACTTGGGAGGGTGGGTGAGTCACTCCAATCCAAACTACTGATTTTGTATCATGTTTTGTAGTGTCCCACTCACCCACTTAAGTGTTTGTTATTAAGTGATTAAATGTTTGACTTCTCTGCAAACGTCAGAAATTATTTAGTTACAAGAGACGGTCATAGTCCAACTTTTTGAACACTAACACTTGAGTAGGTGAGTAGGCCACTCTAATTTGAATTACTGATTTGGTATAATGGTTTTGAAGTGTCCCACCTACTCAACCAAATGTTCGTCAATAAGTGATTGAATGTTCAACACTTGGGTGGGTGGGTGTGTCACTCCAATCCAAACTACTGACTTGGTATCATGTTTTGGAATGTCATATCTACCCACCCATGTGATTGTCAATAAATAATTGAATGTTTGACCTCTCTGCGGTAGCCAGAAGTTATTTGATCACAAGAAACGGTTGTGATCCAACTTCTCAAACACTAACACTTGGGTGGGTAGGTGGGCCACTCCAATCTAAACTATTGACTTGGTATAATGTTTTGGAAAGTCCCACTCATCTTGCTAAGTGTTTGTTATTAAGTGATTGAATGTGTGACCTCTCTGCAAACGCCAAAAGTCATTTGGTAACATGAAGCGGTTGTGCTTTAACTTCGTAAACACTAACATTTGGGTGCGTAAGTGGGCTACTCCAATCTATACTACTGACTAGGTATCAAATTATTGTCATTAAATAATTAAATGTTTGACTACTCTGCGAACGTCAAAAATCATTTAGTCACAAGAGACGGTCGTAGTCCAACCTTTTAAACTCTAACATTTGGGTAAGTGGGTGGGCCACTTCAATCCAAACTACTGATTCATTATCATGTTTTGGAGTGTCCCACCTACCTACCCAAATGTTTGTCATTAAGTGATTGAATGTTTGACTTCTCTGCGAATGTCAGAAGTTATTTGGTTACAAGAAGCGGTTGTGATCTAACTTTTTGATCACTAACACTTGGGTGGGTGAGTGTGGCTCAATCCAATTTACTAATTTGGAGTGTCCCACCCACCCACATAAATGTTTGTCATTAAGCGATTGAATGTTTGACCTTTTTGCGGAGAACAAAATTTATTTGGTTGTGATCCAACTTTTTGAATACTAACACTTGGGTAGGTAGGTAGCCCACTCTAATCCAAATTACTGACTTAGTATCATGCTGTGTAGTGTCCCACCTACCCACCCAAGTGTTTGTCATTAAGAAAGACTTTTCTGCAAACGTCAGAAGTCATTAAATACAGTTTTTAATAAACTAAACATCAAAAACCAGTAAAGAGCACTACTAAACTGCATCCGCTAGTCGCAATAGACCACTTCACTTAAGCTAGGACGATTTATTTCTTAGATGACCTTTTGATAACTTCTGCTTTTGATAATGTTAGCTAAAGACTTTATTATAAACATTAGCAATTTGTATCAATTAGCCGCAATAGACCAAAATAGTTGATTTTTTGCAATCTAACTAGAAGAACATTTCGGACTACTTTTAGTCACATTTTTGTAGTAACTTAAAGTTTAACTATTGCTCCCATTTTTAAGACGCATTTCTTTAAAAAGATTGTCCTAAAAACTCCGTTTGCAAACCCTACATTATTAATACTTGTTTTCTCAGACTTGCCATCGGCAGTCAAGAACCGCCTTTAACTATTGCTTCCGACAAAACCTAAACGGTAACAATAGACGCCAACCGCTTAGAGGAAATGTAAATAGACAATAAATTTTTACTATTTGGAAAAATATCAATAAAAGATTAGAACAATTTTATTACCAAAATTTGACCAAAAAAATGTCCATGCTTCCCTATCACCTAAGGCTACACATGTTTTGTAAAATTTGATTTAAACTCAAACTAATTTTTATACACTAATATACAATTAACAAGAAAACTAAACTGGTTTTTACTAAAAAATTGTTCAAAACTAACATAACAGCTGTTTGGTATTAACCAAATCTGCAAATGCTTAATTTAACACGATTTATTTAATTGCTTTAGAAGAGCGCTAGAAACTAAACCAAAATACAACAGAATTTGACTAGTAACTAAAATGTATGCCTCTTCCCATATAGTAAATTTTAATGCTTGCAGAAAAAAAATAACTTCAAATTTTTCAATGACAAACAATTGGGTTGGGGGCAGGAACCCAAATTTAAACTACTTCTACGTAATCATAGTCTAAAATGCAAAATATGACAGAAATAATAATTTTATTCATCAGGGTACTTTGGAAGTCGCCTAATTAACCGTTAGTCCTATCAAACTCGTTCAAACAAGTCGTAAGATTTCTAGAGCGATGTAAAAAGCTGTAGAACGCACAATAAACACAAAAAGGATTAGATGTTACTATCACCTCTTTTGACAAAAACTTTTAACGCTTGCAGAGAAGGAAAACTTCCAATTTCTTGACTTAAGCAGATAGACGGAAATCTAAGTTCTAATTTACCGTACTCATGTTTTGAATTGAGCCACCCACCCGCCCAAAAATTTGTCATCAAGAGATTAGGTGTTACTATTGTCTCCTTAGAGACATTTTATGTTAGCAGAGTAGATAAATTTTCAATTTCTTGATAACAAACACTCACTCAAATATTATAATTTTTAGTGTTACCATTATCCTAGTTACATCGTCGACTTTGAATAATTATCTTTTATATGAGAAACTAACGTATTTATTAAAATTTCTTAAAAACGCAATAAAAATTATACATACATATATTTGGCCAGAATACTTAAAACATATTAAAACAATTTTTCTGAAACTTACAGCATTCAAATCGGTTACTATTTGATTACAAACATTATCTGAAATGATTGACCAAAAAGCCTGCTAATAACTCAAACAGTCATCAGCTGATTTCCAGCCTTGCAGATTTGTATATTCAAACTCTTTTTCTAAATTGTGTTAACATTCGTGATTGGTATTACATTATAAAATCACCCAACACATCTTTAGACAACTTACAACAAACTGCAGCAGCCAAATCAATTAATAAATATATATTAAACTAATTAATTATTAATAAAAATTGTTATTCAATATTTAGTTATTAATACCATTGCATTCAATAATAATAAAATAAACCAACCTTGGAATTTATCTTGACTCCTGCTACTCTTACCAGCCGGCACAATTTTCACTCACTTTTTATTAATCGGCGCGGACTTTGCGGGTTGATATTATGTTAAAAAAGCACTCAATATGTATTAAATTAACGTTACCGACAGTTTTCCGACTTGAATTCGATTAATTAATACATAATTTCAATGAAAATGAATACCTGACTGACATGGCGGCCATTACTAATATAACAATTAACCAACCTAAATTTATAAAAAAATAAAATAATTAGTTTATTCATTTAATTTGTTTTTATATCAATTTCCACTAACTAAAATAATAAACTGTAAATAAAATATTTGTTTATTAATTAATAAAAGACATTTTATTGTTTTCTTGTGTAATTTTATAGAAAAATTTTATATTCATTTTATTTGTTATTAATAAACTTGCAAAATTTTAATTACTTTTTAAAATTGTGATTGATTAATAATATTTAAAATTATAAACATAAATCAATTGTAATAAAAGCATATTTTTTCACAGTAATTTTTGCTCAACTCAAAGTCAATTAATATTTTTTCTTTATAAATTTAGGTTGGTAATTAATACTTAAGTCGGTAATAGTCGTGAGCCGTCGTGTCAAATCCAACATGTCGGAAGCTCGGTATTAATTTTCATTGAAAATCTGTATTAATTAATCGTTTTCAAGTCGGAAAACTATCGGTAACTTAAATTTAATACATATTCATTGCTTTTTTAACATAATATCAACCCGCGAAGTGCGCGCCAGTTAATAAAAAGTGAGTGAAAATTGGACCTGCTGATTACTCACAATGCATCACTGCAGAAATTATCTAAGGTTTGTTTATTTTGGTATTATTGAATGCAAGAGAGCTGTGTAACATTTTCATTAAAAAACATATTTATTAATCGATTTGAGTGCTGCTATATGTTGTAAAGTTAGCTAATTATGTGTTGAGTAATTTTGTAATATAATATTAATTACTGAAGTTGAGGCCAATTTGGAAAAAGTGTGTGATCAAATCATTTTTAATAAGTAAATTTGTAATATAATATATAATATTTGATTAAATTAACTATCAAATTTTAAAATTATTTAATTATAATTCAATTAATTCATTTAATTTAATTTATAAATTAATCAGTTGCCCCTATACATATAAATTATTTCTACATATTCCAGCCAATTTATAATAAATACATTTACATTTATACCGTACATAAATCTGTCCCTTTAATATATTTCACAATTTTTTTATTGTATTGGAATAAAAGGTTTTTATAAGCGATAACATTCCGAGCGCCTGCAAAAAAATTGTGTACTCGACGAAGCAGCTTTTTTACAAATGCGATTGTTGCTTATCGCTCTCCTATATTATACGCATTAAAATAAATTCAGTCAGTGAGGTGCTCTTCATGAATACGTGTGTTAAATTATATGGAATGATTTCAATTAATTAGTGCTGTGATTTTAAGGTATGATTTAATTATACAATATATATTTATTAGCTGAATATGCAAAACGATTCATATGAATGCATACATGCAAATTGATGCCAGTTAAGCTTGATGGGTATTAAAATTCAGTTAAGTTTCATGTATATGTAAAAATATCAACGGTATTAATATTTACGTTTCATTTTGGCCATTATTTTTCAGTTTTCATTATTTGTGCCATCATAACGCTCCATATAAATGCTATGAAATGTATGAAAAATAATACTCTGTATCTATTTCAGTAATTGGATGTAACTGAACAGGTGCATTTTACTATTTAAAATATCAATATTTGGTATATTAAAAATCATATTTAATAAAAGAAATTATAACATTTAGTTTGCTTATTGGATTTTGTTTAAGTTTAATACTAATATACTTCAATATAAGTAGTACCAATTGTACTGCATGAATGTTGATTTAGGACAATAAATATAATTTATATAAATGTAGAAAAAATGTTTAAAGTTTTTTTAATTTATTTTTGAGTGTAGCATCTTAATAAGCAGCCTTTGAGGCATCTTTGATACAAATTTTGAGTTAAAATATTGACAATTGTGACCTCAGCAAAACTTTTTTGAAAATATTGATTTATGACAATTAATAAGCAATCTTTGAGGCATCGTTGATACAAATTTTGAGTTAAAATATTGACAATTGTGACCTCAACAAAAAAATTTTGAGAATGTTGATTGAAGACAATAATTATAATTTTAAAAAAATAAAAAAAAATATTTTCAATTTTTTAATTTTATTTTTGAGTTTAGCATCTTAATAAGCAGTCTTTGAGGCATCTTTGATACAAATTTTGAGATAAATTATTGACAATTGTGACCTCACTAAGACTTTTTTGAGAATGTTGATTTGAGATAATAAATATAATTTATAAAAATTAACAAAAAATGTTTTTAGTTTTTCTATTTTATTTTTGAGTATAGCATCCTAATAAACGGTCTTTGAGGCATCTTTCATACAAATTTTAAGTTAAATTATTGACAATTGTAACCTCAGTAAAACTTTTTTGGTAATATTGAATTAAGACAAAAAATATAATTTATAAAATTTACAAAAAATGTTTTCAGTTTTTGTAATTAATGTTTAATTAAAGCATCTTAATAAGCAATCTTTGAGGCATCTTATATACAAATATTGAGTTAAAATATTGACAATTGTGACCTCAGCAAAACTTTTTTGTGAATGTTGATTTAAGACAATAAATATATTTTATAGAAATTTACAAAAAATGTTTTCAGTTTTTTTAATTTATTTTTGAATATACCATCTTAATAAGCAGTCTTTGAGGCGTCTTTGATACAAATTTTGAGTTGAAATATTGACAAATGTGATCTCAACATAACATTTTTAAAAAAGTTGATTTAAGACAAATAATATAATTTATAAAAATTAACAAAAAAATGTTTTCAGTTTTTTAATTTAATTTTTGAGTATAGCATCTTAATAAGCAATCTGTGTGGCATCTTTGATACAAATTTTGAGTTAAAATATTGACAATTGTGACCTCAGCAAAACGTTTTTAAAAATGTTGATTTAAGACAATTAATATAATTTATAAAAATTTACAAAAAAATGTTTTCAGTTTTTTAATTTTATTTTTGATTAAAGCATCTTAATAAGCAATCTTTGGGGCATCTTTGATACAAATTTTGAGTTAAAATATTGACACTTGTAGCCTCAGCAAAACTTTTTTGAGAATGTTGATTTAAGGCATTAATTATAATTTATAAAAATTAACATAAAATGTTTTTAGTTTTTAAATTTAATTTTTGAGTAAAGCATCTTAATAAACAATTTTAAAGCATTTTTGATACAAATTTTGAGTTGAAATATTGACAATTGTGACCTCAGCAAAACTTTTTTGAGAATATTGATTTAAGACAATAAATATGATTTATAAAAATCAACAAAAAATGTTTTTAGTTATTTTATTTTATTTTTGAGTATAGTATCTTAACAAGCAGTCTATGAGGCATCTTTGATACAAATTTTGAGTTAAATTATTGACAATTGTGACCCCAGCAAAGCTTTTTTGAGAATATTGATTTAAGACAATAAATATGATTTATAAAAATCAACAAAAAATGTTTTTAGTTTTTAAATTTTATTTTTGAGTTTAGCATCTTAATAAGCAGTCTTTGAGGCATCATTGATACAAATTTTAAGTTAAAATATTGACAATTGTGACCTGAGCAAAACTTTTTTGAAATTGTTGTATTAACACAATTAATTATAATTTATAAAAATTAACATAAAATGTTTTTATTTTTTAAATTTAATTTTTGAGTAAAGCATCTTAATAAACAATTTTTAAAGCTTTTTTGATACAAATTTTGAGTTGAAATATTGACAATTGTGACCTTAACAAAACTTTTTTGAAAATGTTGATTTTTAGACAATAATTATAATTTAAAAAAAAAAAAAATTACAAAAAATGTTTTCAGTTTTTTAATATAATTTTTGAGTATAGCATCTTAATAAGTAGTCTTTGAGGCATCTTTGATACAAATTCTGAGTCTAAATATTGACAATTGTGACCTCAGCAAAAAAAATTTGAGAATGTTGATTTTAGACAATTAATTTAATTTAAAAAAATTAACAAAAATTGTTTTCAGTTTTATAAATATTTTTTTTTGAGTAAAGCATTTTAATAAGCAGTTTTTGAGGCATCTTTGATACAAATTGTAAGTTGAATTATTGACAATTACGACCTCAGCAATTTTTTTTTGAGAATGTTGATTTAAGACAATTAATATAATTTATAAAAATTTAAAAGAAATGTTTTCAATTTTTTTAATTTATTTTTGAGTATAGGTTCTTGACAAGCAGTCTTTGAGGCATCTTCTATACAAATTTTAAGTTAAAATATTGACAACTGTGACTTCAGCAAAACTTTTTTGAGAATGTTCATTTAAGAAAATAAATATAATTTATAAAAATTTACAAAAAATGTTTTCAATTTTTGTAAATTATTTTTGATTAAAGCATCTTAATAAGCAATCTTTGAGGCATCTTTGATACAAATTTTAATTTAAAATATTAACAATTGTGACCTCAGCCAAACTTTTTATTAAAGTTGATTTAAGACAATTAATAAAATTTATAAAAATTTACAAAAAATGTTTTCAATTTATGTAAATTATTTTTGATTAAAGCATCTTAATAAGCAATCTTTGATGCATCTTTGATACAAATTTTGAGTTGAAATATTGACAATTGTGACTTCAACAAAACTTTTTTGAAAATGTTGATTTTCAGACAATAATTATGATTTATAAAAATTTACAAAAAATGTTTTCAGTTTTTTAATATAATTTTTGAGTATAGCATCTTAATAAGTAGTCTTTGAGGCATTTTTGATACAAATTTTGAGTTAAAATATTGACAATTGTGACCTCAGCAAAACTTTTTTGAGAATGTTGATTTAAGACAATTAATATAATTTATAGAAATCAACACAACATGTTTTCATTTTTTTAATTTTATTTTTGAGTATAGCATCTTAATAAGCAATTTTTGAGGCATTTTTGATAAAAATTTTAAGTTGAAATATTGACAATTGTGACCTCAGCAAGACTTTTTTGAGAATGTTAATTTAAGACAGTTAATATAATTTATAAAACTTAACAAAAATTGTTTTCAGTTTTTTAATTTAATTTTTTAGTACAGCATCTTAATAAGCAGTCTTTGAGGCATCTTTGATACAAATTTTGAGTCTTAATATTGACATTTGTGACCTCAGCAAAAAATTTGAGAATGTTGATTTAAGACAATTAATTTAATTTATAAAAATTATCAAAATTTGTTTTAAGTTTTTTAAATATTTTTTTTGAGTATAGCAATTTAATAAGCAGTCTTTGAGGCATCTTTGATACAAATTTTAAGTTAAATTATTGACAATTGTGACTTCAGCAAGACTTTTTTGAGAATGTTCATTTTAGACAATTAATATAATTTATAAAAATTTACAAAAAATGTTTTCAGTTTTTATAATTAATTTTTGATTAAAGCATCTTAATAAGCAATCTTTGTGGCATCTTTGATACAAATTTTGAGTTAAAATATTGACAATTGTGACCTCAGCAAGACTTTTTTGAGAATGTTGATTTTAGAAAATTAATATAATTTATAAAAATTTACAAAAAATGTTTTTAGTAATTTCAACTTATTTTTAAGTATAGCATCTTAATAAGCAATCTATGAGGCATCTTTGATACAAATTTTGAGTTAAAATATTGACAATTGTGACCTCAATAAAACTTTTTTGAGAAAGTTTATTTAAGACAATTAATATAATTTGTAAAAATTACAAAAAATGTTTTTAGTTTTTTAATTTTATTTTAAAGTGTAGCATCTTAATAAGCAATCTTTGAGGCATCTTTGATAAAAATTTGAGTTTAAATATTGACAATTGTGACCTCAGCAAAACTTTTTTAAAAATTTTGATTTAAGACAATTAATATAATTTATAAAAATTAACAAAAAATGTTTTTAGCTTTTTTATTTTATTTTTTAGTATAGCATCTTAATGAGCAGTTTTTGAGGAATCTTTTATACAAATTTTGAGTTGAAATATTGACAATTGTGACCTCAGCAAACCTTTGTTGAGAAAGTTGATTTAAGACAATTAATATAATTTATACAAATTTACAAAAAATGTTTTCAATTTTTTTAACTTATTTCTGAAAATAGCATATTTATAAGCAATTTTTGAGGCATCTTTGGTACAAATTTTAAGTTAAATTATTGACTATTGTGACTTCAGCAAAACTTTTTTGAGAATGTTGATTGAAGACAATAAATATAATTTATAAAAAATTACAAAAAATGTTTTTTATACCTAATTTTGAGTATATCATCTTAATAAGCAATTTTTGAGGCATCAATAAACTTACTTAGAATATTTTCTGCATTTTACATAAAACAACAAGAAACAAATAAATAATTGGCTTGAAACTGGTAGATTAATTATATTCTTTAACGTACACAATTTTATTATATTTATGTTTATTTTTTGTATAAAAACTTTCTGATCTACATCAAACGCTTAATGAGCATACAATGTAAATATAAACAAAAATATGTTAATTAACGTACTTTTATTTGATCATTATTAAAATAAATTGCTGTTGCTAATTTGTAATTTAACAAATTTATAAATGTACATGCAGAAATATTTTAGTTGCACCAAATTATAATTTAAATGCTGAAGTCTCGTTAAAACTTTTAGACAGTTTCTGTTTTAATTAATTGAAATGTGTTTTGGTATTATTAGCGTCATTATAATGAAATTAAAAATAGTCAAGCAATTGCCGGTAAAATTTCTCTTACATTTTGATGTTTTATATAAATCTATATTTTGGTCTTAATATTTAATAATAATAATAATTGTAAACTTTTTCTCCTCTTAAATACTATGTTTACAAGCAAAAATATTTACATCAAAATATTTTTTTATTGTTTAACAAGTTAAATTTCAAATTTCATTTTATCTTTATTCTGATCTACTAAGCGTGATTTACATGTTTAATATCAATTTTTTTCCTGAATGTTCAATGCTAATATAAATAAATCTGTGCACAAGAGTGTAGCTGTAGATAAACCGTCTCCACAATGCCGCCTCACAAACATTCGTAATGTTTGCTAAATACTCGTCACGTATTATTTGTACACAAACACATACATACTCCTTCGTAGTTTGTTGTTAGAAACGTGAGGATTAACATGATTATAATTATTATATAACCAAAGCTTATTTTACAGCTTAACATACAAACTATATAATAATAAACCGTAAAAGGTTTTTTTCATAATTGTATCAGAATTATTATTTATTTTTTTATAACAAAATTACAAATTTAAGTTTTTTTTTTTTATTAATTTAATTTGAATTGCGTCTAATTAATCTTACAAATAAAACAATTAAATTATTTTTTTGCGTTTTTTTATAAATTTCAAACTTGATTTCTAAAGTTATTTTTAGCTACAAATGAGTTTTTGTTGTTAATATCTTTTCTGTAAAAATATTAAAGTTATTACAGTGATATTAAACAGATTTTTTGAGTTGATTTTGATAAATTTCATTTAGTTAACAAGATTTTCAAGCAATATTCATAATTTATTGCGCGATTTTTTGATAAAAAAAAAATTTTTGTGCAATTTTTTTGGTTTTATAAGCAAAACATGTAATAAATGCATTTTCTGCGTTAATTTTATTAAATTTTATGTGATAATTGTAAATTTCTAGCAAATTTCATAAATTAAAATACTGAGTTTTGTACTATAAATAAGTTTTTTGCGTTATATTTGATACATTTTTTTGCTACAAATGGGTTTTTTGGGTCAGTTTTAAAGCTGTAAATTAATTTTGATAAATTTCGTGTGACAAACGTGATTTTGAAGCAAATTTGATCTTAATAACAAGTTTTCTATGTCATTTTTGATATATTTTATGTAGTAAACGTGATTTTTGAGCAATGTGAAGTTATTTGAGCGTCTTTTATGCTCTAATTGACTTTTTTGCGTAAATTTTGATAAATTTTATGGGATAAATGTGTTTTAGAGTAAATTTAATGTTTTTATTAGTTTTTTTTTAAATTTTATATATTATATCTAATAAACGTGATTTTTGAGCAAATTTCATGATGAAATTAAATTTTTTGCTCGTTTTTTAAGCTGTAAATAAATTTTTTAATCTTTTTTGTTGGCCGAATTCAGAGAACTAGTCTGAATGTTTTTTAATTTTTGTTTATCTTTTGGTCATTTCTGTTTTTTTTTTTTTTTGAGGATGTTGTTGATTATTGTGACAATACACTTCTTTTTTCTCAAATTGCATTACTAAATTTTAGAAAGTGATTTCTTCATCTATTGCATTATATTACCGGTTTTTAGTTTGTAGTCGTTTTTCTTTCTTGGCTTCAAATTTTCAGTTTATTTTTTATGGTTTTAAGCTGTACATAAAAACAGCTTCTCCAATATTATGCTTAATTGTTTGAATCTTTGATTTTTTACGTCATTCCACAAAAAAAAAAACTAACTGCGTCAAACAGCAGCGGCCAATTGTCACCAAAATGACTAATTACACGATTACTTTAATACCATGCATCAATTTAGATACATATTATGTAATAAACGTAGTTTTAGAACAAATTATATGTTTTAAATAAATGTGTAATGTCAATTTTGATATATTTTTTGTAGTAATCGTGATTTCCAAGATCATATTCTAAAAATAAGTTTTCTGCGTAATTTTTTATAAATTTCAGTTGGTAAACATGATTTTGGAGCAAACTTATAAGTTATTTGTTTCAATTATGATATAATTTATTTAGAAAACGTGATTTCGAAGCAAGTTTTATTTTTAAAATAAACTTTTTGCGAGTTTTTTGTGCGGTTTTTGCGTAATTTTTTATTAAATTTAGGTGGTAAACGTGATTTTGAAGCAAATTTTTATCTCAAAACCAATTTTTTTGTGTCAGTTTTGATATATTATATATAGAAAACGTGATTTTCAAGCAAAAAATTTATACTTAAGATAAGTTTTTTGGGCGGTTTTCATGCTGTAAATATGTTTACTGCGTAAATTTTTATAAATTTCAGATAGTAAATGTGATTTTGGAGCAAATTCTATGTTAAAAATAAGTTTTTTTGTGTCAAATTTGATATAATTTATTTAGGAAACGTGATTTCTAAGCAAGCTTTATAAAAAAAATAAGTTTTTTGGGCATTTTTACAGCTGTAAATACGTTTTCTGCGTAAGTTTTTATAAATTTCAGGTGAAAAACGTGATTTTAGAGCAAATTGTGGGTTTAAATTAGGTTTTTCATGTCATTTTTGACATATTATTTGTAGTAAACGTAATTTTTGGGCAAATTTTATGATAAAAATTAATTTCCTGAGAATTTTTCACACCTTAAATAGGTTTTCTGCATCAATTTTAACTAATTTTATGTGGAAAAATGTGGTTTTAGAGCAAATTTGATGCTAAAATTATTGTGTTAATTATAATACATTTTATGTACTAAACAAGAATTTAGAGAAATTTTGTTGCTATAAATAAGATTTTCCCGTTTGCACCATGTTGGCTTAAATCTACGCTTAATTAAACTCTAGTTAATTTTAAGGGTAGTTTTAATTTTCATTGCATTGCACCAACACGTTTTAAGCGTAGTTTAGCAAACTGAAGTTTAAAATAGATTACACATGGCGACAATGCACATTTCTAGTTATTTTACGAAATAACCTAACCTAACCTAACCTAACCTATAATAACGTATGTCAGTGTAGATTATATTAACTTTTGACGTTTTTATAAATATTGTTGCATAGTAACGGAAATATAGCCAGAATATCACTGCAAAAAATAAATTTTGACGTTGAATTATATTTTTAGGTTAAGTTTTTACTAAGCCAACAATATTGACCGCTTAAGTTAAGGGTCCCTTAAAGTCATAAACTCTCTTAAATATGTGGTGCAACGCCACCCTTAACGTTTTAAGGGCAGTTTAAGATTTAAGCGACGTTGGTGCAATCGGGCCTTAATCTTACATTTGATATGATAAAAGTAATTTTAGAGCAAATTTTTTCTCTAAAATAATTTTGTCAAAGTTTTATGCACATTTTTTATGTTGTAAATAGGTTTTCTGCATCAATTTAGATACATATAATGTGATAAACGCAGTTTTAGAACACATTTTATGCGTAGAACCCATTTTTAGTGTCAGTTTTGATATATTTGTGAATTTTATGCTAAACAAATTATTTCCGCACGTTTTTCAAATTTTATGTAATAAATTTGTTTTTAGAGCAAATTTTGTTTTTAAATTAAGTTTTTCGTATCAATCTTGATATATTTTTTGTTGTTGCGTTTTTATACTATAAATGGGTTTTATAAGTTTGTTTTCAAAAATGTTGTAAAGGTTACTGTTTCGGCTCACATTTTCGGTACAAAAAGCGTAATTTTTGGATTTTTTTGATATAATTTGGTTTGAAAAAAGTAAAATAGATGTACTTTAAGCATGTCAAAAATTATTAAAAAGAAAAGAATATTACTACCCGATTTTGCCCAATTAATCACTTGGTCTTGTTACAATTGAATTAATTAGGCTCACACTTTTTGGTACAGAAACTGTAGTTTTTGGAATATTTTGATAAAATTTGGTTTATAAAAAAATGGATATAACTCAAAGCTATTTAGAAAAATTTTAATATAAAAATTATTCCTTAACCGTAATTTTAGAATAAAAAAAAATATTCTAAATTAAATTGATGAGTGTTATGGTATGGAATGTCCCACTCACCCACCCAATTGCTTGTTATTAAGAGATTACATGTTTGATTTTTCTGGGAACGTTAGAAGTCATTTTGCATTAAAATGAAGTTGTGATCTAATCTCTTACTTGGGTGGATAGGTGGGCTACTTTAATCATTAATTTAAAATACTGGCTGATTAGTATGGTGTAGAGTAGCTCAACCACCTACCCAAATGTTACTTCAATCCAAACTACTGACTGGTTATTATGCTGTAGAGTATCCCACCCGCCCACCCAAGTGCTGGGCATTAAAAGATTGCATGTTTGAACTCACTGCGAGCGTCATAAGTCAATTTGTCACTAAAGAAAATCGTAATCCCACCTCTAACATAACTAACACTTGGGTGAGTGGGTGGCCACTCCAGTCCAAACTATTGTCTGGTTATTATGGTATGGAGTAGCCCACCCACCCACCCAAGTGATGGTCATCAAAAACATGTATGTTTGAACTCTCTGCGAGCGTCAGAAGTCAATTTATCACTAGAGAAGATTGTTATTCAATCTCTTGATAATTAACAGTTGTGTGGATAGGCCACTTCAATTCAAACTATTGACAAGTTACCATGCTATGGAGTGTTTATTGTACCAATTTTAATTTTTTTTGTTGTTGTAAACGCAATTTTTGAGATATTTTTATGCGTTTTTGTACTGAACCTAATTTTGATGAATTTTATGGAGTAAACTTGATTTTTATGCTGTAAATAAGATTTTTGAGTCAATTTTGATTAATTTTATGTGATAAACGTGGTTTTGAAGCAAATTTTATATTAAAAATAAGTATTTTGAACGTTTTCTTGCTGTATATAGGTTTTTTGCCTTAATTTTCATCAACATTTTTGTAGTAAACAAGATTTTAGATTAAATTTTATGCTAATAACAAGTTTCTTGCGCGTTTTTATGCTCTACGTGGGTTTTAAACGTCAATTTTTATAAATTTTATGTGTTTTTAGTGCAATTTTTATGCCAATGTCAAGTTTTTTACGCGTTTTTATACTGTAAATAGGTTTTTTTACGTTAATTTTCAAGTATGTCATAAAGTAAACCTGTTTTTAGAATGCATGTTATGTTTAACTTAAGTTCATTTTAATAATTTTGATATATTTTATGTAGTAAACGTAATTTCTTTTTTTTGCACTTTTTTCATGTTCTACATACAAATTTGATTCATTTATATCAAGTTTTCTGCTCGTTTTTATGCTTTAAATAAGTTTTCTTGTTAATTTTTAATAAATTTTATGTGGTAAACTTGATTTTGATACTGTAAATAGGTTTTTTTCATTAATTTTATGCTAAAATAACTTTTCTGCAAGTTTTTTATGATGTTTTTTGCATAAATTTTAATTAATCTTAGGTGATAAACGTGATGTTTGGAAGAATCTTATGCTTAAATTGAGTTTTTTGTGTAATTTTTGATATATTTTATATAGTAAACGTAAATTGTAATCAAAATTAATGATAAAAATAAGTTTTTTCATTTTGTAAATGGGTTTTTGCATCAATTTTGTCTAAATTTATTTGTTAACCGTAATTTAAGAGCAGAATTTTTTCGTTTTTCGTACTGGTAATGGGTATTCTGCATTAATTTAGATACTTTTTATATAATAAACGTAATTTTAGAGCAAATATTATGTTTTTTGCGTGGTTTTTATGCTATAGTTAGGTTAGGTGCATCAATTTAGATACGTATTATATGATAAATGCAATTTAAGAACAAATTTCATACTCAAAACCTATTTTAAGTGTAAATTTTGAGTAGTAATCGTGAATATTATGGTAAACAATTTTTTTTCGCACGTTTTTTATGCTGTAATTAAGTATTCTACGTAAATTTTCATCAATTTTATTTAATATACTCTGTTTTTACAGCAAAATTTATCTTAAAATGAGTTTATTTTGTTCATTTTCATGAATTTTATTTGGAAAATTTGGTTTTTATGCTGTAAATAGGTTTTTTTAGTCAATTTTGACTAATTTGATGTGATAAACGTGGTTATTAAACAAATTTTATGTTATAAACAAGTTTTCGGTACGTTTTTATATTATAAATAAGTTTTCAGCGTAAATTTTAATTTACTGTTGTATGGTAAACGTGATTTTAGAATTAATTTTATGTTTAAGGGTCCTTGCTACGGTCTTTCCAGTTTCTTAAAGGGGCGCCCGTAAGGGGAAAGAGCGTTTGAGGCGTGATGTTTAGAAAAATATTATGCTACATTATTGGTTAAAAATTTAAATACCCCAGCATTGTCCGAACGGAAGTAAGTTTTGTCTATTTAAGCGTCTTTTCTGCCTGATTTGATGACTTCGAAGTATTCTGATATACGCACATTTTCAACTACATATTGAATTTATCACAATACAATTTAAACAAAATATGATATTATATCAATTTATTTTAATTAAGTTTTATCAATGGAGTATTTCATTTTTCTATTTGATTTGCTGCTGTGTAAATTCGGCAAAATATATTTGTTTATTTTTATGTGATGACGTGATTTCAAAGAAGTGAACTTTTGTAAAATATTCAGAATCTTTGTATACAAATTATAGATAAGTAAGAGATAGATATAAAAAAAATTGTTTCAATATAAAACTTTAATTTCCTGTACATACATAAATTATGTTTCGCGACACAGAATCTATAGGCAGAATATAGAAAATAAATATAATTATAATTATAATATTGACAGTAAATTAAATGACATTGACAATATTAATTAATTATGACGCACAATAATTAAATATATAACAATAAATTTTAATTTATTTTTAATTAATTAAAACTTTATTTTTTGGTCTTTTTTTTATTTTTATAATTTATATCTGACCGGTTTCGATATATTTGTACCATTTTTAATTTATGTTGAAAATGATATAAATATGTATAGGGTTTTCCAATAAGAGGTTTTATTTTAATATTTAAAGAAAACGGATATTTTTTAAGAGATATCAATAAATGCTTATTTCATTGTAAAGAGGAAAGTATGCCATTAATATTTGAAAACGATATCAGTCAAATGGCCGCCACAATTACGGTTGCAGTACCACATTCTCTTCATGAAATTTTTCATGACCAATTTGCACATTTGCGGCTGTATGTCCTCGATAACTTCACGAATTCCATCTATAAGGTCTTGAATCGATTGTGGAGCATTGGCATAGACCTTATCTTTCACGTGGCCCCAAAGAAAAAAGTCTAAAGGTGTTAAATCACAAGATCTCGGTGACCAATTGTGATCACTTCTTCAAAAAATAACACGGTCAGGAAAGTTTTCTTGCAAAATTGCGATTGTTTCGTTGCTTGTGTGGCACGTAGCGCCGTTTTGCAGAAAATAAACGTCGTCCACATCAATATCTTCAAATTCTGGCCATAAGAAATCCTTAATCACAGCTCGGAAGCGCCATCCATTCAACGTAACAGTTGCACCAGCTTCATTTTCAAAAAAGTAGGGTCCAAACACACCGCCAGCCCAAAAACCGCACCAAACAGAGACACGTTGATAATGCAAAAACTTTTCAACTATCATTTTTGGATTTTCTGAGCCCCAAATGCGACAATTCTGCTTATTAACGTAGCCTCTGAGGTAAAATTGAGCCTCATCACTGAAGATGATTTTCCGATGAAATTCCGGATCATTTTGATGCACTTGAAGAACCCAATCAGCAAAGATACAACGTTTATGGTGATCGACCGGCTTGAGTTCTTGTGTTAACTGAACTTTAAAAGCCTTGAGACTTAACCTGGGTTTTCTTCAACACTACGGGCTGCATCAGCAATACTCTGATGTGTTCTTGAGCGATGCACACGGTTTTGATTCTTCACATCACAAACTTGTCCTAACAGCTCACATTTTTCAACCAAGTTTACTATTGCCGGCCGAGAAGGTGCTTTACGACGACCAAAAAGTGCTTTAGTTTTGCGAACTGTGACTGAAATTTTTTTACCATTTTTGTAGTGAATTTTAATCATTTCAATGCGTTGTTGAAGCGTGTATTGTTCCATTTTTAATAATGGCGTAGTTTTTACTTGTCAAATGTCAAAAGATAATAGTCTACTATTTAAAATGAAAGTTCTTATTGGAAAACTCTTTATATCGAAACCGGTCTGATGTAAATTATAAAAATAAAAAAGACCAAAGAGTAGAATTTATTATTATTAATCATAAATAATATATAAAAAAGTAAATAAATAGCTCATAATATAATAAATAAAATATTTCCATAATCAAATTGCACTATATAAAGAATAATTTTAGTTTCTAGACGGATTACGTATAGTTAAACTTCGGCAATGCCTTGGATCTAATATTTCTGGAAGCAAACATCTTTCATAAAATATAGTCAACTTTTTAATAAATTCTTTGCAAAATAGCTCATCTTTTACAACTTCAATAATTTCAATTCCAATTTGTGTGTATATTACAAAATAACATAAATTACGCCCCGTGATGTGCATTTGCCCTTGTACTTGATAATAATATGGATGATTCTTTTTTAAAATAATGGTATCATTATCTATTTTTGCAAATCTTATTTTTTTTTGTAAAATACTTTCTTTTGGCGATAAATTTCGAGCACTAAATGGACATTTTATCTCAACGACTATATCCGTATCAATTAAACCATCTGGACTAGCAGCTAGAAATGGATGACATTGATCCACAAATAAACCACATTCTCTTACCGTCTTATGAATTGTATATTCTAGTGCTTTGATAGCTGCAGGTTCGTGAGTTATACCATATGCCGTTCCAATACTACCTTTAAAATTTCCATACAAAAGTGCTTTTATTGTATTTGCACACGAAGTTGTAGCTTTTAATCGGCAAATTTTCCCAAAGTTAGAAGCAGTAATTCTAATTTTTCGATGATGAAACCAAACAGGATTTTGATTTTGACCTAACGTTGCCTTCTCAAT
Source organism: Tachinus rufipes (assembly GCA_963932245.1). Classification (NCBI taxonomy): domain Eukaryota; kingdom Metazoa; phylum Arthropoda; class Insecta; order Coleoptera; family Staphylinidae; genus Tachinus; species Tachinus rufipes. The sequence continues at coordinate 2,206,661 of OZ010741.1, read as the reverse complement.
TTCAATGGATCTTTCTGGAGTCATTTCCAACTCTTTTAGAAATTTTAGCTTCTTTTGCTCATATTCCATCAAAGGCAAATCTTCTTCGTTAGAAGCTGCATTTGGTCCATAATCCGCATCAAATGAGACAACTGCTTCCAGTCGTTTTTTATTTTGTCTGATCCTATTTCGAATTACTGCTTTTTTAGCTATAAATGTTTTTGTATATTTTCCAATTCTTTCCTTGTGCAGCATAGAAATATATTTATGTTTTGCCGTAAATGCCAATGCAGCAGCTTCACATTGCAGATTATAGCCACCTCGCTTGCAATAATTAATTCTTTTGCCTCCCACAAATTTGGCAACAACTGAATTATAGCATTCTGCAATATTTGTGTCAACATAAGTTAATAAATTTACCACATTTTGAATTGTTCTATAAAATGTATGTTGAATATCCGTCCCCAATCCACAAGTTTTCATTTGTTCCACAGTTAAGTTAACAATTGAAGGATGATGGCAAAAATACTTCAAACTTGCACAATCTTGGTGTTCCCCAAAAATATGAGAAGGATCGTTTTGAAGATCTTTTGTTAACATTACGATTTTATCAGCTTCTGACGTCGGTTCTTTCCTTCTGTACCCTACTGCTTTTACAATGCTTACCCGTGTTTTTTGGATGTTTTTTAATAATAGATCCCTTAGCAATGGAAGAACTCTGGATCCGTTGAACTTTTAGTTCTACTTGCTATTTCTTTTAATTTACCACACAAATTCCTCAAAATGTGGTTTTTACACTCTATCTTCTTTATAATTGTTTGATGTCCGTATGGTTGAGCATCTACAAGTTTTCGATAAACACTGCTATCGCCATCAGCTATAAGAACCGTGTATTTTAACTGATGCATATGTACACTTTGGCGAAATCCTTCTACAATGATATCTGTTTCCATAGCAGTACTACTTTTATTATAATTTTTGAAACATTTGTGTTCCGGAATTTCGTTGCCCTGGTGTTTTTGACAAAAAGAACAATATTTGTTTTTTATGCCAATAAATAGAGGTTTCTTCGTAACAGCCCCCATAATACAGGCAACTCCCGATGAGGCATTGTAGTTAGACCTATATGAACGTTTACTCCAAGCACCGTCTGCAATAACTGATATTTCAGGAATCCCGTCTGTGTCAATATTGCCTGCTTGTATGGCCAAAGCGTGTTCTTCTTTGCCGTTTTGTTTTAAACATTCCCATAAATTGGAATGTACATCATCTGCAACTTTTTTAGAACATGTATTATATGTATTTTGGGACATATTTGGGATATTAAGGTGCCCTAAAATTTCATCCAACTGCGAAAAACCGCATCCAGATGATACAATACCAATAACTGCTGCATTATTTGTGTCAATGGCGCAATTTTTGTGATTATCAAGGTCAATTTCAATTTTTCGACAACACATTTGACATTCGAACATAACCACACTTCTGAGACCCAATTGGCATACTTTAATAAATATGCAATTTTGCCATCCACAATCAAATGGCTTATGAACGGAAACCTGCAGTATTTGTTTAAATAAACCGTCAATATCAACAATTCTACGTCCAGACAAAATCGGTGAATTTAAGTTAGCCTGGACATCATATCTGCTATTAATTGCTGCATTTGTTGAAGGTGTGGGTAAATTTGGATAATCTTCCTCTAAGAAGGTTTCCGAGATTTGAACATCGCTTCCTTCCACGGCCTGGCTAAAAGTAGATTCCGCATTTGATATGTCCATATTATTGGCATTGGATGTTTTGGCATCGTTTAACCTTTTGAGTTTTAGTGCTGCGGACACCCTGCAATGTTTATTCTACTTTTATCATTTATTTATCAATTTTATTTGTAGAAAACCTTCATAACCTTAGTCCCAGTGCCCTCATCTACTAAAGCAATTAATTTATCCCACAACAAATAAATATAAAAATAAAAAAAAGAATTTATTTTGAATCTTGAATGGTTGTTAAACCCGTATGACACTGTCCATAATTATGTCTTGAATTATATATATATATATGGGTAATTCCATTACTTTTCGACTAATTTAAAAAAGTCAACCTCTTTGATTTTGCTCAAATTTTCAGGGATCAAAATATGGATGAAAAAAATGAGATTCCCAAAATTTTGGACCTTAGAATATTGCCTGTTTAAAAAGACACACTTGAAGGTCAGAAATTTCACAATAAATCGTCTTTTTTAGCTTATTTTGTATCTCAATTTTAAAAAACGATGACTCAAATTATTCCTTATTACATGTACTTTAAAACCCATGTTTTTATGTTTAACATCGTGGAAGTCAATTTGATATATTAAGCTTCAAACATTATTTCAAAAAAACCCGTAAATTTAGCAAAATCGCAAAATTTTGCTTTCTTTAAACCGTTCTAACTTTGTCAAATTTTTACAAAATTTGATCCGCAAGGTCTAGATTTCCTTGTGTTTAATTTTTTTTTTAAGTGATCACACAATACTTATAGAATCAATACGTATACACCATTATTTTGATGCAGGAAGTTGCACATGTTTTTGCGATTTTCAAAACTTGTAATTTTCAGGTCCCAAAGAAGCGCTGTCACCCTATGTCGATTTTAGTCAAAATTTCAATAAATACTCTTTAGAACACAAGAAAAAAACTTATCTATATGAGAAATGGTATATCGGGCATTATCAAGAATTTTTTAGTATTCAAAAATTGTCAAAATTGGCAAACTGCACATTTTTGTATCTCAGTTTTTGGGCCTCTGGAAAATGATAAGAAGGTCTACGGTGGCTTAAAATATTCCATATTGCATGTACATTAAAACCTATATTTGTATATTTAATGTTGGGGCAGTCATTTTGATATATTAAGCTTTAAACATTATTAAAAAAAAACGTAAATTTTGAAAAATTGTAAAACGATGCTTTGTTTAAACCTATTTAACTTTGTTAAATCTTAAAGAAATTTGATCTACAAAGTCTAGATTTCTTTGTGTTCAATCTTTCTTTAAAGTAATTATACGAGACTCATAGAATCAATTTATATTTACTATTATTTTGATGCAAGAAGTTGCACATGTTTTCGTGATCTTCAAAACTTGTAATTTTCAGGTCCCCAAAAAACGCTGAAATTTTGACTAAAATAGACATAGGGTGTCTATTTTAGTCAAAATTTCAGTAAATACTTTTATTTATATAAAAAATGGTATATTGGGTATTATCAAGAAGCTATTGAGAAAATGCAAGTCGTTGTGCTGCGTCGCCTGGTTGTAGGTGTTGTACTTTTGATAATAATATGAGTGAACATTTTCACTAAAAAACGAGTCAAAAAAACTGTTTTCTGTCGGGTAATATCTTGAAAATTTGACAAAGTTGAAACGGTTTAAGTAAATCATAATTTTGCAGTTTTGTAAATTAAAATATACGTATTATTTTTATAAGTCTTGTGTGATCATTTTAAAAAAAGATTAAACACGAGGAAATCTAGACATTGTGGATCAAATTTTGTTAAGATTTGACAAAGTTAGAATAGTTTAAAGAAAGCAAAGTTTTGCGATTCTGCTAAATTTACAGGTTTTTTGGGAATAATGTATGAAGCTTAATATATCAAATTGACTGCCACGACATTAAACATAAAAATATGGGTTTTAAAGTACATGTAATAAGAAATAATTTAAGCCAGCGTGGACCTTTTTATCTTTTTCCAGAAGCCCAAAAATCGAGATACAAAATAAGCTAAAAAAGACGTTTTATTGTGAAATTTCTGACCTTTAAATGTGTGTCATTTTAAACAGGCAATATTCTAAAGTCCAAAATTTTGGGAATCTCAATCATCCCTGAAAATTTTATCAAAATCAAAAAGGTCGACTTTTTCAAATTAGTCGAAAAGTAATGGAATTACCCATATATAATTATAGATCAGACCATTTACGTGTGTAAAACGCACAAACTATCAAAGTCACAATTATATCTTGAAAAATTAGAACATGTTCTATTTTTCCATCTATAATCGACGCGAACGTGATGTGCGCATATCATTTTGTATTTTCTTATATTTTTTTAATTTTACCACTGCAGCTCCACATATAGCAATTGCTACTACTTTTTTAATTTGTTTTGTTTCCATTTTTCATTATTTTCATTAATTGTATAACTAACTGTAGCAATAATCAATTCAAAACAAATGACATAACCTGAAAAGTGTAGTAAACATTGAAACTTGATTTGACAAAGCATAATTATAGACAGTATCAAACGGGTTTTAGAATAAATTACTAAGGTTATGTTTTCATATCTAAAAATTACGACACATACCTCTTCATCTTATTTCGGACACTTAAATTGCGAGATTTATAACGCGGCATAGTTGATATCAAAAATAATAAAACCACAAGATTTACAGTAACTAGGAACAATGCGAGACGCAGGGTTGCCAGTATGGGTAATATATCGCAAATTTGGCGATGTAAAAAAGGGGTTTTAGGGAATTTTTAAACATTTTACTTTATAAACAATTTTTTAAGAACTTTAAATTATATTATTATATATAGAATGATTTTATTTAGCAAAAACGAAAAACAGCTTAAATAAAGGCCGCAGTTTTTGTGCTTATTTTGCTGGGTTTGTCACGATCAAGCCGAGCGCTTACATACGAAAGCTACTTGAGGGTACGTGTAAGAGTAAAGAAATAAATTAATATAAATTTTACCCCCAAAAATTTATATACAATTTACAAATTGGGTGATTTGGGCGATATCTGGTGATGTTTTTCTTTTTGATTAGATTGCTAAAGCATGCCGACATATGCATAATGTGACATATTTTACTTCTTATATGATAGTAATTTCAGTAACAAAATATACAATGAATTTATAAGAGTATAAATACAAAATTAATTTATAATTAAATTGGTAAATAAAATCTTTTGGGTTGCTGGTATAACCGTGGTGGTATTCTCTGTTTTTAGCTTTGCATCTCCTTTCAATAGTAAATATAATAAATCTGTTATTGTTGAACGACATGGTGAGCGAAATACAGACGGGTAGTGCGTGGACACATAAAATATCAAAACTTACTTCCAACTAGGCAGAGCCAAATTTTTAATTTTATTATTATACGGAAGAGGCAGCACCTGCTTGTCGTTCAATTTTAATTAAAACAAAGTCAAATTACTCAGTTAATTTAAAACATAAAGTTATGAATTTTTGCATATGGACTAATTTATCTATTGTCTAGGTATACTCGGTCGAAAATTTTAAATTAAGATTATAATATGACAAATCTGAAGAGGTAGCCCAAACAGTGCACAAATTAATTATTTACGCAAAAACAAAAAAACAAAATTGCAAAACTCGATCGTATTGACTTTACTAAATGTTTAAGGAATCTATGTTTCAAATTTCAAAATTATATGTTTATTAGCAGCAGAGTAAAATGATTTTATGTTAACATGGAGTTTCCTATGTGCTATAGGATCTATCAAACCGCCTTAAAACCAATTTTTATAGTCAATTTTGCAAAATTTACGAGAAAATTTTACACTAAACATAATTTCTGCCTGTTTTTTTGTTTAAATTAAGTTTATTGTACTAATTTTGATGTATTTTATTTAATAAACGCAATTTCCGAGCAAATTTTTTGCAAAAATGTTTTTTTTTGCGCATTTTTATGCTTTAAATAGGTTTTCTGCTTAAACTTGGTTTTAGATTTATTACATTGCCTGTTTTGGCTCTATTAGAACCTTCTACAAATGTAATAAGTTAAATTTAAACTTATTACATCTGTAGAAGTAAAATGATTTAACTTATTAGATCTGTAGAAAACTCTAGTAAAGCCAAAACTAGTAATGTATTTGTAAAAATAATAAAATTTGTGATAAAAAACATATTAATTTTTTTAATTATTTTATAAATATGATTACCTTGTAGTAAAGGTAATATAAAGGATGGTTGAGATCTGTACTATGTGGTAATCCATAATAAACTGATTGTTTATAATACACATTGAAACGAAATATAATAGAGCCTAATTTAAATCCCATTTGTCAACAAAAATTATATAAATATCACCTATACTAACAAAAGTTGAATGTAGTACATGCATGCAACTACATAGAAACAGAACAAACTTTAAATAACGTCACACAAAACTCAGTGAGAAAAAAAGCAATTTCCTTTCAATCGCAACCATCAGAATTGACTATTGATAATCGGAGAAAACCAAGCAATGCAATTTCAATTAATTCGAAATTGAGTCTGTTCTTTCTATTTCGCTCACAAAACAACACATTCTAATAGCCGACACATATTGATTTCTAAATGAATGATATCAATGTTATATTGTGTAAGTAATAGAACTTTTTCAATTCGATTTGTTGAAGTTTCTGAATAGGGACTAATTTTAGTTCGGATTATGTTTGATCTTGGTCGATTTCGGTTTGATGTTTTCAGATCAGTTGGGAATTTCCGAACTATATGGCATGTGTGTTTTTAATGGTATTAAATTATGCGAATAGTGAAACTGGAGTAAAGTATTAATGCTTTTTACGTGAATTGCAATGTAAATATTTCTTTTGGGATCGAATTACTTCAATGGAATAATTAAGAAGTTTCGTTGAAGTTTATTTTAGCTTTGCAATCAATGATAAATTAAAGATTTGGTGCGACTAAATGTCTGTGGAGTAATTGTATATAAATTTATAGATTTGAACTAAATGCTAGTCTATTTATATAGATTTGAAGAATTTTTAATTAACGATTCCAGCATTTTTTTACACAATAGTCTCCTGTTTGCTGTTTGTATACGTGCTTTCTATGAACTCTGAAGAAGCTGAAAATGTACAATACATTTTCTTATCCTTACTGCCAATTCTTATGTTATTTTAGTTTACAAAATTAGTTACTTTATTTTTTTAATATAAATAATTAAATTCAATTTATTAATAAAAGCTGATTCTATTCAATAAATATACATTAAGCCGACCTTGAATGCTAACCATTTATTAATAAATTATGATTAAGTTTATAATTGCCACATGAAGCACTTCAATAAAGAACGAGATTTTGTTAATTACCGCATTCATTAATTAAATCGCACTGAATCAGGCAACGCACTCCGCAAACGTACTTGAAATTAATATATTTGCACAGCTTCAAATTTTACCACTTGAGGTACAAAATGTACTTCAAAGTTGCAAATAATTTAATTAGAGTGGATATTTGTGGGTATACTCCAATCAAATATTTTAATAAATTAAAAAATGTTTTAATATATTTTTTTTAATTTAAAACGAAAAAAAAAAACTAAAACAAGTTTCTCGACGCACTTCCTGCTCTGGTCTGTTTGAAATCGAATTGCCCACATAAAATATATCAAAAATTACACAAAAAACTTAATTTTGAGATTAATTGAAACTCGAGAAACTTATTTACAGCATAAAAACCTTGTAGAATGCCAAAATTACGTTTACTACATAAAATATATAAAATTTGACACAAAAAACTTATCTTTAACAAAAAAAATGGCTCAAAAATCATGTTTACAATAGAGATTGGTTAAAATTATGGCAATAAAACTATTATCAGCATAAAAAACGCATAAAAACTTATTTGTATTGTAAAATATGTTCTAAAACCACGTTTATTATAGGAAATGAGTCTAAATTGATTATAAAAGTTTCTCAAAAATGAAGATTATTATATAAAATTTACAAAAATTACATTTTAGGCATCAAATTTACTCCAAAATTACGTTTACCACTTAAAATTTATCAAAATTTACCAATAAAACTTATGTACAATATAAAAAACGCGCAGAAAACTCATTTTTGCATAAAATTTGATTGGAAATTACGTTTACTACACAAATTATATCAAAACGAGTACAATAAACTTATTTTAAATATAAAATTTGCTCTAAAAACACGTTAACTATATGAAATTTATGAAAATTGACGTAGAATACCTGTTTACAGTATGAATAACAACATAACAACATAAAATTAGTCGAAATTGGCGCAAAAAACATATTTACAGTGTAAAAAATTTTAGTTTTAACATAAAATTTGATTCAAAATCAAGTTTTCTACTTAAAAATTTACGCAGAAAACTTATTTACAGCGTAAAAACGCGCCAAAAACTTATTTTGACTATGAAATTCTCTTGGAAATCTCGATTACTACATAAAATATATAACAAATAATAAAAACTTAATAAGCATAAGATTTTCTTTAAAATCAATATACAAAATTATCAAAATTTACGCATTAAACCTATTTACATATTTAAAACCTAGCAGAAAACTATTCTTAGCATAAAATTTGCTCCGTACATCACACAAAATGATTCAAAACTGATGCAGAAAACTTATTTACAGCATCAAAATCAAGTTTAGCACATAAAGTATATCAAAATTCAAGAAGAAAATTTATTTACAGCATGAAAAACACGCAAAAAACTTATTTTTTTATGATTTTGCTTGTAAATTACGTTTATTACATAAAAAAAATTAAAATTGACACAAGAAACTTATCTTTAATTAAAAAAAAGGCTCCAAAATCATGTTTACTATATGAGATTGGTTGAAATTAAGGCAGAAAACCTATTTACAGCTTAAAAAATGCGCAGAAAACTTATTTTTAATGTAAAATATGCTCTAAAAACATGTTTATTGCAAAAATTGATCATAAAAGTCGCCCAAAAATCAAAGTTATTAAATAAAATTTACAAAAATTACATTTTAGGCATCAAATTTACTCCAAAATTACGTTTACTACTTAAAATTGATCCAAATTTACCCATAAAACTTATCTACAACATAAAAAACACACAGAAAACTCTATTTTGCTTTAAAATTGCTTGGAAATTACATTTACTACACAAAATATATCCACATGAGTACAACAAACTTGTTTTAAATATAAAATTTGCTGTAAAAATAAGCTTACTGTATAAAAATTATAAAAACTGACGTAGAATACCCATTTACAGCAAGAAAGACGTGCAGCAAACTTTTGTTTAGCATAAAATTAACAATTACTTCTTAAAACATAAAAATTGACAGTAAAAATGGACTTTGCTCTAAAATTGCGTTTATTACATGATATGTATGTTAGTTGGTGCAGAAAACCTATTTATATCATGAAAAACAAGCAAAAAACTTATAAAAAATTGTTGTAGGCATAAAATTTGCTCTAAAATTACTTTGTACACATAAAATGAATATAAATTAATGCAAAATACCCAGAAATTTTATTTGCACCACAAAACTTGCTCTAAAAACTTGTTTACTAGATAAAATATAACAATATTGATACAAAAAAATACTGTTAGCAAAAATTTGCTCCGAACAAATAAAACTAGTCAAAATTGACGCAGAAAACCCATTTACAATATGAAAAAACTCTCAAAAAACTTATTTTTATCATAAATTTCAATCAAAATTTACGTGTACTGCATAAAATATATTAAAAGTTACAAAAAAACCTAATTAAGCATGAGATTTTTCCAAAAATCACGTTTACCACCTAGGATTACTTAAAGTTTATGCAGACAAATTGTTTACAGCATAAAAAACTAGCAAAATACAACATAAAGTGTATTAAACTGACTTTAAAAACTCATTTACAGCATAAAAATCGTACGAAAAAAAATATGTTTGCATAAAGTACACAATTACTACTTAAAATATATCAAAATCTACTCTAAAATAAATTTTGGAAATAAAATTTGTACCAAAATTGCGTTTAGTACATCATACGCATCTAAACTGATGCAGAAAACTTAATTATAGTATGAAAATTGAGCAAATTTCCTCTAAAATTACGTTTATTACATGAAAAGTATCTAAAATATTGCAGAATACTTATTTACAAAACAAAAAACCAGTAGAAACTTATTTGAAGCATAAAACCAACGCAGAAAACCCACTTACAGTATAAAAACTTTCAGAAAACTGATTTCTGATCATAAAATTTGCTCAAAAATTCCATTTACTGCAAATATAATAGATCAAAAATGACACAAAAAAACTTCCAACCCAATCCAAAATCACGTTACCACCTAAAAAAAACGCAGAAAACGTATTTACAACATCATAAACACCTAAAATTCTTAATTTTAGTATAAAATTTGCTTAGAAATCATGATTCCTAAATAATTTATATCGAAATTGCTGCAAAATCATGTTTAACATCAGAAATTTATAAAAGTTTACTCAAAAAACTTACTTACAGCATGAAAAATGAGTAAAAAACTTATTTTTGTATCAAACTGGCTTGGGAATTACGTTTACTAAACTAATTTTTGTCAGAATTGACACAAAAAAGTTATTATTAACATAAAATTGCTTCAAAATCACTTTTACCGCCAGAAATGTACAAGAATGTACTCAAAAAACTTAAGTATAAAATTTGTTTTGATATCAGGTTTACTGCATAAAATTTATGAAAATTAATGTAGAATGCTTATTTACAGCATAAAAAGTTGCAGAAATTTTTTGTTTAGCATCAAATTCACAAATACTATATAAAATATATCAAAATTGACACTAAAAATAGGTTTTAGGCATTATATAAATCAAAATTGGAGCAGAAAACATATTTACAACATAAAAAACGCGCAAAAAAACTTGTTTTAAGCATAAAATTTGCTTTAAAATAACGTTTTACATATCAAATTTAAAATTAAATAAATCAAATATTATACATTGATGAAGAATACTTATTCACAGTATGAAAAACGCGCAGAAATTTATTTGTAGCATAAAAATCGCTCAAAAAAACAATTTTTAGTACAAAATTTGCTTAGAAATCGCGGTTCCTAAATACATTATATCAAAATTTACACAAAAATCATATTTTTAATATAAAATTTGCTCAAAAGTCACGTTTACCACTTAAAATTTATAAAAATTTAAACAGATATCTTCTTTACAGCATGAAAAGCGCTCAAAAAACTTATCATAAGTATAAAAATTTATCAAAATTAGTATAAAAAACCTATTTTTAACATAAAGTTTGCTCCAAAATCATATTTACCACCTGAAATTTATAAAAATTACGTAGAAAACGTTAAAAAACATTAAAAACGCTCATTTTTAGTATAAAATTTGCTTATAAATTACAATTCTTAGATAAATTATTTCAAAATTGTAAAAAAAAACTTACTTTTAAGATAAAATTTGCGCTAAAATCAACTGAAATTTATAAAAATTACGCAGAAAACTTATTTACAGCATTAAAAACGCCCAAAAAACTTATCTTTATTATAAAATTTGCTTGAAAATTACGTTTACTATATAAAATATTTCAAAATTGACACAAAAAACTTATATTCAAAATGAAACTTCTCAAAACTCACATCTACCACTTGAAGTTTGTAAATATTTAAGCAGAAAACGTATAAAGTAAGTATAAAATTTGCTTGGAAATCACATTTACTAAATAAATTATATCTAAATTAACTTAAAAACTTAATTTTAACAAAAAAATTGCTTCAAAATCATATTTACCAATTGAAATTTATAAAGAAAACTTACTTATAGCATCAAAAATGCGCCAAAATCTTAATTTTGTATAAAATATGCTTGGAAATCAAGTTTACTAAATGAATTATACCAAAATTGACACAAAAAAGTTATTTTTAACATAAAATTTGCTTCAAAAACACAAGAAATTTACAAAAATTTACGCAGAAAATTTATTTACAACATAAATAACGTCCAAAAATCTTATCTTAAGTATAAACAGGTTTACTGCATAAGAATTATGAAAATTAATGTAAAATACCCATTTACCGCATAAAAAGAGTTGTAAAAAATTTTGGTTTAGCATCAAATTCACAAATACAATATTTCACAAATACTATAAAATATCAAAATTTACAAAACGCGCAAAAAACTTATTTTAAGCATAAAATTTGCTTTAAAAATACATTTATTACATCAAATTTAAGATTAAATAAATTAAATGTTCTAAATTGATGCAAAATACCTATTCACTGTATATATACGCGCAACTTACGAAATAAATATGATCATAAATGACAAAAAAAAAATTTGTTTACAAACTTAGTCAAAACTGCGCAGAAAACCTATTTACCGCACAAGACTTATTAAAATTGACCCTAAAAATGGCATGCAGCATAAAAACAGCGCATTTTTTTTAATAAAATTGACACTAAAAATAGGTTTTAAAAAGTAAATTTCTTCTTAAATTGCATTTATCACATTATATGTATTTAAATTGATGCAGAAAATCAGTTTACAACATAAATACGCGCAAAAAATTTGTGTTAAGCATAAAATTTGCTCTAAAATTACGTTTATCTTCATATGAGATTAAATAAATCAAATGTATCAAATTGATGCAAAATACCTATTCACAGTTTGAAAAACGTGCAGAATTTTATTTGCAGTAGCAAAAAATTTGATCTAAAATCTTGTTTAGTACATAAAATGTATTATAATTGACACAAAAAAACTTATTTTTAGCATTAAATTTGTTCTAAAAACACGTTTATCACATAAAATTGATGCATTTAAAGTGTGAAAACTTTCTCAAAAAACTAATTTTGTCATGAAATTTGCTCAAAAATTACTTATTATAAGCATAAAATTTCTTCTAAAATCACGTTTACCATCAGAAATTTGTAAAAATTTACGCAAAAAACGTATGTACAGAATTAAAAACGCCTAAAAAACTCAATTTTAGCATAAAGTTTTCTTGGAAATCATGTTTACTAAATAAATGATATCAAAATTGACTAATTTTTAAGATAAATTTAGCTTCAAAATCACGTTTAACACTTGAAATTTGTAAAAATTTACTCTGAAAGCGTGAAAAACGCTCCAAAAACTTGTTTTTAATATAAAATTTGCTTTAAAATTACAAAAAATTAATCAAACTTGACTCAAAAAACCTATTTACAGCATAAAAATTAAATTTGCCATATGAAATTTATCAAAATTTATGCAGAAAACTAATGTATAGCATAAAAAACTCAAAAAATATATTAAAATTATTACAATAAAGTTGAACATAAAATTTGAAAACCTATTTACAACATGAAAACGCAAAAATTTATGTAAATTACATCAACTATAAGATTAATTAAATAAAATGTATCTAAATTGATGCAAAATACTTATTCATAGTATGAAAAAAGCCCAGAAACTTATTTGTAGCAATAAATTGACTCTAACATCTTGTTTAGTACATAAAATCTATTGTAATTGACACAAATATTAAATTTGATGCTAAAACTAAGTCAAAAACGACGTTCTCTACATAAAATTGGTCAAAATTTATGCAAAAACATTCTCAAAAATTTGATTTTTGTCAAATTTGCCCCAAAAAAATACGTTTACTACAAAAAATATGTGAAAAATTACACACACAAAATATTTTAAGCATGAAATTTGCTCTAAAACCACGTTTACCACCTGTGATTTATAATAAACACGCAAAAACGTATTTACAGCTTTAAAAATACTCAGATAACTTATTTTAGTATAAAATTTGTTTAGAAATCACATTTACATAATAAGATATATCAAAATTGGCACGGAAAACATATTTTTAGGATAAAATTTGCTTCAAATTATTAGGGTTAACACCTGAAATTTATAAAATTTACGCAGAAAACTTATTTACAGCATGAAAAATATGCAAAAAACTATATTTTAGCATAAAACTTGCTTGATACTACTTAAAATCTATTAAAATTGACATTAACGCTAGAGAATTGCCGGGTTTAGCAGTCCTGTCCTGTTGTAGTGCCACTAGTAGTATTGTTATGGAAAAATATTAAATCCTATCATATCTATGAGAATACCGGTGAACCTTTCTCTCTAGAAAAATATTGACACGTACAACGCCATTTTTAAATTAAAATTGGTTCTTATAGGACAAAACGCTAACCAACTCAATATCCAAACGATAAGATTTTATCACTTCATCATCATTTCATCACTCTTTTTATATGTTAAACTACATATATTCTGTCTTTATGTTTTTGGTTAAAGATTTGAAGTTATATTTAACGAGTAAAAAATTAATAAAGAACTAATTAAAAACGTTACTTTTTAAAAATTAATTAGGAAGTAACTACTTATTGCATCAAATTTCTACAAATTTGAGGACACAGATTGGACTTTCTTCTACAATTTGTGAAAATGTTATTCAATTATATTTAGGCGTTTTCTTGCTGAGTTGGATGCAGTGAACCCTTATAATAGCGCAACTATTCTCCCCCTTAAACATTTGTTTAATGCATAAAATTTGTTCTAAAATTGCGTTTCACATGAAATTGATGCAGAAAACCTATTTACAGAATGAAAACGCGCAAAATACTTATTTTAAGCGTAAAATTTGCTCTAAAATTACTAAACGTAAAATTGGTCTAAACTACTCCTAATGCATTAAAGGTACTATTTATTATGTTTCTGAAAAAAGATGTTCCTAGTAGAATAAAAGACCAAAAAGTTTTGATGAGTTTTATATAAAAAACCTGAAAAAATAAAGAAAAGAATTCTTACAGACAACTCGGTCAGTCATCAATACGTAACGTTCAATTTAATTTTAATGTAATATATCGGAAATTTATTGCTTAATAAGAATACTGATTTTTATTTAAATACAAAACTGTAAGCGGAACTGGCAAAAAGTCTCGCCAACACAATATGGCATTAAGAAAAGGCCGCTGCACAGTTGAACTTGGTCAGAAAAGTTAAGGAAACTGTGCAGAAAAACAGATCAAATAAGAAATACGTCATATTAGTAACTCGACATAATAAAAATCTATGAAGAAAAAAAAATAATATGACTTGAGAAAACCATAAGTACAAACAGAAAATAACTATTGGGGATTATTTTTGTGGAATGAGAGTACAAGATCTAAGTTACGCTAACAATCCACAAGTGATTTAAGCAATTAAGTATAATATTGGCCAAGCTTTTATTGAGATACACCCTGAAACCATAAAAAAAAACTGAAAATTTGAAGAAAAACAACTAAAAACTGGAAGACATATCTAAACACACGGTACTACACTGCAATAGATAAAACAAAAAAAAAAGAGCTATCTAAAAACATAGGTAAAGAATTTACTGCCAAAAACTTCGTAGGAGACATGTTAAAATGTGAGGAAAAAGAAGAAATGAATTGTCACTGTAATCAACAACATCTTAAAAAAACAAGAATCACAAAGCATAAAATAAGCGACAGGAAAACAATACCAAAAACTGATCTAACTGGTAGGTTAGAAAATTTTTACAAACATTCAAACCAGTTCTCTGAAGTCAGTTAACAAAAAAGGTTAAAAAGCTTATTTACAGCTTATTTTAATCATAAAATTTGTTTAAAAATCACGTTGATGGGATAAAATGTTTTAAAAATTTGAAAAAAAAAATTTAACCGTAAATTTACTCTAAAACACGTTTATTACCCAAGGTTTATCAAAATTTAAGCAAAAAGCATAAAAAACGCTCAAACAACTTTACATTGCTCAAAAATTACGAGTTTTTACAGAAAACTTGTTATTTAGAAAAAATTCAAAATTGAGTCGCAAAACCCATTTACAGCTTTAAAAATGCTGGAAACTAATCACATTTACTATATAAACTCTAAAATTGACAAAAAAATAACAATTTGTAGCAAAATAATTAAAAAAACGCCAATAATTTTTTAATTTTTTTTTAGAGAATTACATAAAATTTATCAAATATAACCCAAAAAACCAATTTATAGCTTAAATTTGACTCTTTTAAAGCATGAAATTTGCTAGAAATTTACAACTATCACATAAAATTTAATAAAATTAACGCAGAAAATGCATTTATTGCATGTTTTGCTTATAAAACCAAAAAATTGAACAAAAAAAATTTTTTATCAAAAAATCTCGCAAAAAACCAATGAATATTGCTTAAAAATCATGTTAACTAAATGAAATTTATCAAAATCAACTCAAAAAATCTGCTTAATATCACTGTCAAAACTTTAATATTTTTACAGAAAAGATATTAACAACAGAAACTAATTTTCAGCTAAAAATAACTTTAGAAACCACGTTTGAAATTTATAAAAAAACTCAAAAAATAATTTAATTGTTTTATTTGTAAGAATAATTAGACACAATACAAATTAAATTAATGAAAAAAAAAAAACAATTTGTAATTTTGTTATATACAAAGGCTTGATACAAATCAATCGGAAATTTAATTAAATAATAATTATTGTGAAACAATTATGAAAAAAAAAACTTTTATGTATGTTAAGCTATAAAATAAGCCTTGGTTATATGATAATTATAATCATGTTAATCCTAACGTTTCTAACAACAAACTACGAAGGAGTATGCATGTGTTTGTGTACAAATAATACGTGACGAGTATTTAGCAAACATCACGAATGTTTGTGAGGCGGCATTGTGGAGACGGTTTATCTACAGCTACACTCTTGTGCACAGATTTATTTATAATAACATTGTATATCCATGGAAAAATTTGTTATAAAACATGTAAATCATGCTTAGTAATTCAGGATATAGTAAATGTAACGATTTAATTTATTTTTTGTTATACAATAATCTTTATTAAAATTAATATTTTGCTTAAAATGTTTTTAATTGTAAACAGTTCGTGACAATTTGTTAAAATGGATAAAAGGGTTTTGAATTCAGTTATGAGTGCGGTGTTGTTAGTTTGACCTTTAGTGTGCTTTTTATTTGTGAATTAAATTCATATTCAACAATTTTTTTAAATTTTTTTTTACTCTTATCGGAGATAAAAAACTATTATTATGAGGACTTTGTTGATTGCTACGCTGAGTAGATTGGTAAATGTACATCTAAACCATTTCGTTAACAATCATTGGAAATTGGTGCGATTTTTTTTAATTTTTATGTACAAACAAGGTTTTAATATTACGGTAAATTTAAATCAAATCGATAAGTTCAATTGTTTTGTATTAAATATTAAATTTAAATAATTGCAAATTATAGATCATTGACGTTAAGTGTCATAAGTCTTAAACCACGCATTGGATTTTGATGTGGTTTTTATAAATAAAAGTATAAACAAGGTTTTAGTATTACGGTGAATTTGAATCAAATTAATACGTTCAATTGTTTTGTATCAAATATTAAATTTATATAGTTGCAAATAATTAATCATTGACGTTAAGTGTCATAAGTCTTAAACCACGCATTGGATTTTGATGTGGTTTTTTTAAATGAAAGTATAAACAAGGTTTTAGAATTATGGTAAATTTAAATCAAATCGATACTTTCAATTGTTTTGTATTAAATATTAAATTTATATAATTGCAAGTTATTAATCATTAACGTTAAGTCTTATAAGTCTTAAACCACGCATTTGGTTTTGATGTGGTTTTTTAAAATTAAAGTATAAACAAGGTTTTAGTATTACGGTAAATTTGAATCAAATCGATACGTTCAATTGTTTTGTATCAAATATTAAATCTATAAAATTGCAAATTAATAATCATTGACGTTAAGTGTCATAAGTCTTAAACCTTGCATTGGAATTTGATGTGATTTTTCTTTAAATTAAAGACAAATAATGTTCTAATACTACGGTAAATTTAAATTAAATCGATACGTTCAATTGTTTTTTATCAGATGTTAAATTTATAAAATTGCAATTTATTAAGCATTAACCTTAAGTTTCATAAGTCCAAAACCACGCATTGGAATTTGATGTGATTTTTTTAAATTAAAGTACAAACAAGGTTTTAATATTTCGGTAAATTTGAATCAAATCGATACGTTCAATTGTTTTATATTAAACATTGAATATATATAATTGGAAATTATTATTCATTGACGATATGTGTCATAAGTCTTAAACCACGCATTGGGTTTTGATGTGGTTTTTTTTTAATGTAAGGTACAAACATGGTTTTATTATTACGCTAAATTTGAATCAAATTGAAACGTTCAGTTGTTTAGTATCAAACGTTAAATTTATGTAATTGCAAATTATTAATCATTGACGTTAAGTGTCATAAGTCTTGAACCACGCATTGGATTTTGATGTGGTTTTTTTGAACAAAAGTATAAATAAGGTTTTATTATTATGGTAAATTTGAATCAAATCGATACGTTTAATTATTTTTTATCAAATATTTAATTTATATAATTGCAAATTATTAATTATTGGCGTTACGTGTCATAAGTCTTAAACCACGCATTGGGTTTTGATGTGTTTTTTTTTAATGTAAGGTACAAACATGGTTTTATTATTACGCTAAATTTGAATCAAATTGATACGTTCAGTTGTTTGGTATTAAACATTAAATTTATATAAATGCAATTTATTAATCAGTGACGTTAAGTGTCATAAGTCTTAAACCACGCATTGGATTTTGATGTGGTTTTTTTATATAAATTTATAAACAAAGTTTTAGTATTACGGTAAATTTGAATAAAATTGATACGTTCAATTGTTTTGTATCAAATATTAAATTTATATAATTGCAAATTATGAATTAGTGACGTTAAGTGTCATAAGTCTCAAACCACGTATTGGAATTTGATGAGTTTTTTTTTATTAAGAACTAAGAAGGTTTTAATGCTACAGTAAATTTGAATCAATTTATTACGTTCAATTGTTTTGTATTAAACATTAAATTTATATAATTGCAAATTATTAATCATTGACGTTAAGTGTCATAAGTCTTAAACCATGCATTGGAATTTGATGTGATTTTTTTCAAATTAAGGAAAAGAAGCTGGATTACAAACGTCTCTTGTGATTAAGTGTTTAGGTAAGACACTCTAAAACATGATACTAAGTCAGTAGTTTGGATTGGAGAGGCCCACCCATCCATCCAAGTATTAATGTTTAAGAAGTTGGATCACAATTTTCTCTTGTGACCAACTGACTTCTAGCATCCGCAGATAGATCAAATATTCAATAACTTAATAACGAACACTTGAGCGGGTGGGTGCGGGTTAGAGTGGCCCACCCACCCACCCAATTGTTTGTTATCAAGAGATTGGATCACGACCGTCTCTTGTAAATAAGTGATTTCTGACGTTTGCAGAAAAGTCAAGCTTTAAATCTTTTAATGACAAACAAGTAGGTTGGTGGGTTGGACACTCCAAAACATAATACCTAGTCAGTAGTTTTGGAATAGAGTGGTCTACTAAGTGTTAGTGTTCAAGAGGTTAGTTCGCAACCGTCTCTTGTGACCACATGACTTCTGGCGTCCGCCGATAGGTCAAACATTTAATCACGTACAGACGAATATTTGGGTGGGTGAATGGGACACTCTAAAACATGATACCAAGTCAGCAGTTTAAATTGAAATAGCCCACCCGTTCACCAAAGTGTTAGTGTTAGTGTTGGATTACGATCAATTGACTTCTGGCGTCCGCAGAGAAGTTAAACAAACAATTTCTTAATAACAAACACTTAGGAAGGTAGATGGGACACTCCAAAACATAATATTTAATTAGTAGTTTAGATTGGAGTGGCCCACCCACTCTCCCAAATGTTAGTTATCAAAAAGTTGGATTACGACCTTCTCTTGTATTTAAGTGATTTCTTACGCTTGCAGAGAGGTTAAACATACAATCTCTTGATAACAAACACTTGGGTGGGGAGGCGGGACACTCCAAAATATGATGCCAAATCAGTAGTTTGGATTAAAAAAAAACCAACTACCAACTACCCAATTGTTAGTGGTTTTTTGTGACCAAATTACTTCTGGCGTCTGCAGAAAAGTCAAACATTCAATCATTTAATAACGAACTCTTGGGTGGGTGGGTGAGACACTTCAAAACATAATACTAAGTCAGTGGTATGGATTGGAGTTGGATCACGAACGTTTCTTGTGATTAAATGACTTCTGACGTTTGCAGAGAGGTTTCACATACAGTTTTTTCATAACTAACACTTGGGTGGGTGGCTGGGACACTCCAAAATATAATACCAAGTCAGTAATTTGGATTAGAGTAGACATCCCCTTACCAAATTGTTAATGTTTCATTAATTAAATGTAAAAATAGCAAAATCCGGTCTTAAAATATCAAGTTATCATCAAAAAGCATCAAACCCCAGCTATAAACCGTTAAAAATTAATCATACTTTATTTGAAATATTAAAAATAGCAAAATCCAGCTACAAAAATAAAAAAATTGATACAAAGTACCAAAATTAAAACATGAAATGCTTAAAATAGCAAAATTTTGCCATAAATTTTAAATACTGTCAAAAACCATGAAAAATCGGGTCATTTACTGTTAAAAAATGCATTTCTTTTAATAAAATGTTAAAATTAGCAAATATCAGTTAAAAAATTTCAAAAAAATCTTAAAAATGACTGAAATCTAACTATAAAACTGTTGAAAAATGTAAAATTTTATTTTAAATATGTCCAAACTTTGCTTTAAAACAATAAAATATTTTTAGAAATCATCAAAATCCATAAAAATTGGCATAATCTGTTGAAAAGTATAATTTAAAAAAACAAATTGCAAAATAGCTATAAAATATCAAATAAAATCATTACAAATAACAAAAATCCAACCATAAACTGTTGAAAAGAGTAACTTTTTAGTCATAAAACTTCAAAAATAGCAAAATCTAGTCTTAAAACATCAAAATATTGTAAGAAAGCACAAAAATTTGGCCAAAAACTGTTGAAAAGTGTAAAATTTATCAAAAACTTTTACAAACTGCAAAATTTGAGTTGTCAAATTCATTCATTCATTTATAAATTACAAAAAATATCAAAATTTGATCATAAAATATCAAAAAAATTGTTATATATTTATAAAATGTCATAAATTTGCAAAATTCGGTCGGGGAACATCAAAATATTGTAAACAAGCACAACAATTCGACCATAAGCTGTTAAAACATGTAAAATTAATTTTAAAAATTTAAAAACTTTAAAATTTGTTCACAAAATCTTGCAATAATCTGTCGAAAAGTGCTTAATTTTATTTATAAATTGGCAAAAATAGCAAAATCTAGACAAAACGTTATAAAATTGTACAAAAATAACAAAATTCTCAAACTCAAAAATCACAAAATATTAAAACATTAAAAAGAAACTACAAAATTTTGTTCAAAAAATATAAAAATTAAATCCAGCCATAAACTCTTAAAAGTAGTAAAAATTTTCATAAAATGCCAATGATAGCTAAATCCAAGCCATAAAATACCAAATGTACTTTTAGAAAGAACCAAAATCCTGTCAGAATGAGCATTTTATTTATAAAATGTCAAAAATAATAAGAAAATCTAGTCATAAATTACTAAAATATGGTCATTTTACCAAAATTTAGTCATAAATTGTTAAAAAACTAAAAATTGTAAAATTTGATCATCAAATTAATTTGTATATCAAATTTGGTTAAATTTGACTACAACTCATTATAAGTATTCTACAAACTGTCTTAAAAATTAACATAAATTCGATTAAAAAACTGACAAAAAATAATTAAAAAATATTATAATTTGTACATTAGAATTTGATTAAATTTTGCAACAAAGTAACTAATTACAACTTTATTTTATCCTGAACGGTCAAAAGGTCATTGCTTGAGGTAGGATTGAATAGAAATTCAATACATTTACCTATAAAATAAATGCTTTACATAACTATTCAACCAAGAGTTATCTTTCGACCGGATTTAGTAATAGTGAAACCCTCTAAAATATTTGCTGTATCGTAACAAAGAGTTAAGCCAGTCCCAAAGGCATTATCAGCAGACAAAGTAAATCCCCCAATACAATATAGTGTATAAGAACCTGACATGACTACAACAAGAAAATAAAGTTTGGTCATTCAAAATCAGCATTTAAAGATTGCAATAAATTGCTGCAAATATAAATTCAATAAATTAATGCTAAATCATATTAAATTAATTAATTAAAAATAAATTTATATAATCCTGCTCAAAAGAGCAAAATTTAATGGATTTTAATACATCCACTTCCTTTGATCATAAGCGTTGTTATATTGATACACAGAAGCAAACAAAAAGGAAACTTTTAATTAATTGTAGACCTAATTTTATCATATTTTTGATTACTTGCAAAAGTGTAATAACTTCTACATCCTGTATTTACTAACATCTTGTAAGTAAACTTCAATATTTCCCGCTATCTAATATCCATTACGGGTGAGGGATAATAGGATATCAGGTTTTATTGCCATCGTAATGAAAGCTGTTTTATTGTAGATGCGCGTCTTATAGTTACAATTTCCTGCTTTTATTATTGAGTAATAAGAAAAGCCAAGAAGGATGTTTATATCGTATTTCTTTATAATATATGTATTTTTCTTTAAAGCTTGTTTTGTGTTTATTTTGAATAAGAATATTGATTAAATTGAGCAATTTAGTTTGGTAATTGATACAGCTTATTGATTATAAATTAGTTATTGCAATATTTACAATTGAATTGAAGCAATTGATATTATCAATTAAGTGAATGTAGATATTAGTGAGTGTCTACGGAGCTAATCGAATATAGTGTTTATATTTTATTCATGTCTGCATGTCTGATATTTATAAACATGTATGTAATTAGAATTGATAGATGGGTTGGTTTATTTAATGTTGATGATGTCTAGAACATTGATCTCTAAAGTAAGGTGCGTGCAATATGGTAATATTGGCTTCTTCATCTATTGTTTATAAGTTTTGTTTGCAGCAATGTATGCTTTCACGGCTATTTGAAGTGTAATTAGCATGATTCTGTTTTTTACTTCTATAATTTATATTACAATTAATATTTTGTTAACATAGATGAAAAAAAAATATCACGCCGCCAAAGAATGATAGAATTTAAAAAAATTTATGCCGCATCTGAAGTTTCTATAGGGAAAAGTGCAGAGTGGAGTAAACATGAATGATTTTTGAGGTCCTTTTAAGTCAAGAAAAAATAATTTTAAAACCAAATATTTTCAATGCTCATCTAAACTTAATAGAATTAATACAAAGTTGATGAATAATAAAAATGTAGCAAAGTTTTTTTTAAGGAAAATCAAAAAAATAGTACCAATAGCAATTTTAGTTCCAAAAACTAAAAATTTTAACAAAATTGTTTTCGAATGCTTATCAAATCCGATTATAATCTTTAAGGGACTGATAGATAATTGAAATTTGACCAAATAAATGTTTGCAAAAACCAGAAAATTAGCACCAATACCAATTTTCCAAAAAAAAATTAAACCAAATTTTGCCCATGTTTTCTAAATGTTTATAAAATTGGTATATAATAATAATTTGGAAAAGTCATAAAATTAGTATCAATTCTTTATATATAATGATTAAATCAGAATTTCTAATAGTAGTACTATATTTATTTATATAATAATCACATTTTACATTGCGTGCAAGATAAAATAGTACATAAGAAAGGTCACTGACTGAAGTTTTTGTTTCCTATTTTTATAATAAGTTCAAATTGTATCAGTATAAATAAACCAATGCTTAAAATATATTTTTTTAATATTTCCATGTCAAGTTCCTTGAGAATAAAAGTCGAACATCATTTATTATAATTTGATTTATAATCTCATAATTAATTGCAGCCAATAAATGATACAGCCAACTAGCTACCACCCAAACCGCACCATCAATCCAACTTACGAGCTTGCATTAGTGAGTTAACTTAAATTGATGATGTGGATATGCCATTGACACTTGCATAAAAGAGGCAACGTTGAAGCAGTCAGTCACACAATTTTTAATAAAATGAAATAATCAATATAAAAAGTTCAAATACTTTCTGCAATTGCAATTAACAAAAGCGTTAAGCTAATCGCACATAAACACTCTAATTCAAACAAATCAAATGGTTTCATTCGTAAGTGGCAATAAGCAATAAATAGTAACAGTTGCACACGCCATGACATTCTGTAAATATTAGCGGCGCCTTAGATTTACGAGCCTAGTTTTACACATTAAATAAGAATCGATACCATGTGAACTCTTGACCTTATGTACAACATACATTGGGTATTCTTACTGCAGACACTTGCATTTTAATTGTATAGCACTTGGACTAGCATGTGCTAAAGGTATCTTTCCGTGTCACTGGAACACAATAGTACATCTGAAGAAGGAATATATGATTCAATTATTCTTAAGTGAATGCATTTCACTAAGTTTGTTTGTTAGTTAATAAACATATTTTATATGTAATTAGTTTACTAATTTTTTTTTACTGTACTTTATTGTAACTCAATTTTAGAAAAATTAAATTAAAATCCAATGTATTGTTTAGGACTTATAATTTGTATATTTTATAAATTTAACATGTCGATTTGATTCAAACTCACTAAAATATTAACACCATATTTAAACCAAAATTAAACAAAAATTACATTAAATTCCAATGCGTGGTTTAAGACTTATGACACTTAACGTGAATGATTAATAATTTGCAATTAGATAAATTTAATGTTTGATACAAAACAATTGAACGTATCATTTTGATTCAAATTTACCGTAATACTAAAACTTTGTTTGTACCTTATTTAAAAAAAATTACATAAAATTTCAATGAGTGCTTTAAGACTTATGACACTTAACGTCAATGCTTAACAATTTGCAAATATATAAATTTAATATTTGATACAAAACAATTGAACCTATCGATTTGATTCAAATTTACCTTAATACTAAAACCTATTATGTACCTTACTTTAAAAATATTACATTAAAATTCAATGCGTGGTTTAAGACTTATGACACTTAACGTCAATGATTAATAATTTGCAATTATATTAATTTAATACAAAATAATTGAACGTATTGATTTGATTGAAATTTACTGTATTACTTAAACCTTGTTTGTACCCTAATTTGAAAAAAATCACATCAAAATCCAATGCGTGGTTTAAGACTTATGACACTTAACGTTAATAACTTATAATTTGCAATTATATAAATTTAATGTCTGATACAAAACAATTGAACGTATCGATTTGAATCAAATTTACCGTAATACTAAAACATTGTTTGTACTTCAATATAAAAAAATCGCATCAAAATTCAATGCGTAGTTTAAGACTTATGACACTAAACGTCAATGATTAATAATTTGCAATTATATAAATTTAATGTTTGATGCAAAACAATTGAACGTATCGATTTAATTCAAAGTTACCGTAATACTACAATCTTGTTTGTATATTAATTTAGTAAAATCACGTCAAAATCCAATGCGTGGTTTAAGACTTATGACACTTAACGCCAATGATTAATAATTTGCAATTATGTAAATTTAATATTTAAATCAAAACAATTGAACGTATCGATTTGATTCAAATTTAACGTATTACTACTAAAACCTTGTTTAAACATTAATTTAAAAAAAATCACATCAAAATCCAATGCGTGGATTTAGACTTATGACACTTAACGTCAATGATTAACAATTTGCAATTTTTAAATTTAATATTTGATACAAAACAATTGAACGTATTAATTTGATTCAAATTTACCGTAATATTAGAACAATGTTTTTGCCTTAATTTAAAAAAATCACATCAAAATCCAAAGCGTGGTTGAAGACTTATGACACTTAACGTCAATGATTAACAATTTGCAAATATATAAATTAAATATTTGATACATAACAATTGAGCGTATCAATTTGATTCAACCTTACCGTAATACTAAAACCTTGTTTGTGCTTTAATTCAAAAAATATCACATCAAAATCCAATGCGTGGTTTAAGACTTATGACACTTAACGTCAATGTTTAATAATTTTCAATTATTTAAATTTAATGTTTGATACAAAACAATTGAACGTACTGATTTGATTCAAAATTACCGTAATACTAAAACCTTGTTTGTACCTTAATTTAAAAAAAATCACATTGAATTCTAAACCGTGGTTAAAGACTTATGACACTTAACGTCAATAATTAATTATTTGCAAATATGTAAATTTAATATTTGATACAAAACAGTTGAACGTATAAATTTGATTCAAGTTTACCGTATTAATAAAACCTTGTTTGTACCTTAACTTAAAAAAATAACATCAAAATCCAATGTGTGGTTTAAGACTTATGACACTTAACGTTAATGATTAACAATTTGCAATTTTTAAATTTAATATTTGATACAAAACAATTGAACGTATAGATTTGATTCAAATTTACCGTAATACTAAAACCTAGTATGTACCTTAATTTAAAAATATTACATCAAAATTCAATGCGTGGTTTAAGACTTATGACACTTAACGTTAATGATTAACAACTTGCAAATATATAAATTTAATGTTTGATACAAAACAATTGAACGTATCGATTTGATTCAAATTTACCGTTATTTTAAAACCTAGTATGTACCTTAATTAAAAAAAATCACATCAAAATCCAATGCGTGGTTTAAGACTTATGACACTTAACGCCAATGATTAATAATTTGCAATTCTGTAAATTTAATATTTGATACAAAACAGTTGAACGTATAAATTTGATTCAAGTTTACCGTATTAATAAAACCTTGTTTGTACCTTAACTTAAAAAAATAACATCAAAATCCAATGTGTGGTTTAAGACTTATGACACTTAACGTTAATGATTAACAATTTGCAATTTTTAAATTTAATATTTGATACAAAACAATTGAACGTATAGATTTGATTCAAATTTACCGTAATACTAAAACCTAGTATGTACCTTAATTTAAAAATATTACATCAAAATTCAATGCGTGGTTTAAGACTTATGACACTTAACGTTAATGATTAACAACTTGCAAATATATAAATTTAATGTTTGATACAAAACAATTGAACGTATCGATTTGATTCAAATTTACCGTTATTTTAAAACCTAGTATGTACCTTAATTAAAAAAAATCACATCAAAATCCAATGCGAGGTTTAAGACTTATGACACTTAACGCCAATGATTAATAATTTGCAATTATGTAAATTTAATATTTGATACAAAACAATTGAACGAATCATTTTGATTCAAATTAACCGTATTACTAAAACCTTGTTCGTACATTAATTAAAAAAAAAATTACATCAAACTCCAATTCGTGGTTTAAGACTTATGGCACTTAACGTCAAAGAATAATAATTTGCAATTATGTAAATTTAATATTTGATACAAAACAAATAAACGTATCATTTTGATTCAAATTTACCGTACTACTAAAACCTTGATTGTACATTAATTTAAAAAAAATCACATCAAAATCCAATGCGTGGTTTAAGATTTATGACTCTTAACGTAAATAATTAATAATTTGCAATTATATAAATTTAAGGTTAGATACAAAACAATTAAACGTATCGATTTGATTCAAATTTACCGTAATATTAGAATCTTGTTTGTAACTTAAAAAAAAATATTTCAAATTCCAATGCGTGGTTTAAGACTTATGACACCTAACGTCAATGATTAACAATTTGCAAATATATAAATTTAATAACATTAAAAAATTAAATTTATGAAAAAATATTCTAAACTAAAAAACATCCATAGACGCGTTTCGAGGTTTACCTCTCATCAGTATGGCTTTATTTATTTAAACTAATTGATTATTAACTTACTTCGTCTACATTGTTCACCACCACAATTCAAAGTGAATATTTTAAAGGGTGTATTGACTATTTATACTAACTGACTTAATGACTTTATTTAATGGCTATGGTTAATAGCATTCTGAGAATGAACAAATAAACTAATTATTTCGGGATATTAAGCTGATGGTAATGACATGAAAGAATTAAAACGGAAATTTGAAAATTAAAAAAAGAATAAATTTTTTTTTTGCATAAATTATATTTACTATTATACAATTTCGTGTATATCAGAACATATATAAAATATATAAAGAAGAGACGCAATGTCCTCAAATGAGACAGTTGTAAAAGCAATAATTTCGAATAAAGCCTAGTTAAATAGGTTACCTATTTAACTAGGCTTTATTCGAAATTATTGCTTTTACAACTGTCTCATTTGAGGACATTGCGTCTCTTCTTTATATATTTTATATAAATTTAATGTTTGATATAAAACAATTGAACGTATCATTTTGATCCAAATTCACCGTAATACAAAAACCTTGTTTGTACCTTAATTTAAAAAAATCACATCAAAATCCAATGCGTGGTTTAAGACTTATGACACTCAACGTCAATGATTAACAATTTGCAAATATATAAATTTATTATTTGATACAAAACAATTGAACGTATCGATTTGATTCAAATTTACCGTTTAATTAAAACATAGTATGATCCTTAATTTAAAAATATTACATCAAATTCCAATGCGTGGTTTAAGACTTATTACACTTAACGTCAATGATTAATAACTTGCAATTAAATAAATTTAATATTTGATACAAAACAATTGAACGTATCGAATTGATTCAAATTTACTCTAATACTAAAACCTTGTTTGTACCCTAATTTAAAAAATTTACTTCAAAATCCAATGCGTTGTTTAAGACTTATGACACTTAACGTTAATAATTTATAACTTGCAATTATATAAATTTAATATTTGATACAAAACAATTGAACGTATCGATTTTATTTAAATTTACTGTATTATTAGAACCTTGTTTGTACCTTACTTTACAAAAATCACATCAAAATCCAATGCGTGGTTTAAGACTTATGACACTTAACGTCAATGATTAACAATTTGCAAATATATAAATTTAATATTTGATTCAAGACAATTGAACGTATCGATTTTAATACCAAAACCTTGTTTGTACCATAACTTAAAAAAATCACTTTAAATTCTGATGCATGCTTTAAGATTTATGACACTTAACGTTAATAATTAATAATTTGCAAATATATAAATTTAATGTTTGATACAAAACAATTTAACGTATTGATTTGATTTAAATTTACCGTAATTCTAAAACCTTGTTTGTACCTTAATTTAAAAAAAATCACATTGAATTCTAATGCGTGGTTTCAATAAATAAATTTAATATTTGATACAAAACAATTGAACGTATCGAATTGATTCAAATTTACTCTAATACTAAAACCTTGTTTGTACCCTAATTTAAAAAATTTACTTCAAAATCCAATGCGTTGTTTAAGACTTATGACACTTAACGTTAATTATTAATAATTTGCAAACATATAAATTAAATTTTCAATACAAAACAATTGAGCGTACCGATTTGATTCAAATTTACCGTATTTTTAGAACCTTGTTTGTACCTTACCTTACAAAAATCACATCAAAATCCAATGCGTGGTTTAAGACTTAAGACACTTAACGTCAATGATTAACAATTTGCAATTATATAAATTTAATGTTTGATACAAAACAATTGAACGTATCGATTTGATTCAAATTTATTTTAATACCTAAACCTTATTGTTTCTTTAATTTAAAAAATCACATCAAAATTTAATGCGTGGTTTAAGACTTATGACACTTAACGTTAATAATTTATAATTTGCAATTATATAAATTAATGTTTGAAACAAAACAATTGATCGTATCGATTTGATTTAAATTTACTGTAATACTAAAACCTAGTATGTACCTTAATTTATAAATAATAAATCAATTTCCAATGCGTGGTTTAAGACTTATGACACTTAACATCAATGATTAGTAATTTGCAATTATATATATTACGTCAATGATTAGTAATTTGCTAATATGTAAATTTAATATTTGATACAAAACAATTGAACGTATCATTTTGATTCAAATTTACCGTATTACTAAAACCTTGTTTGTACATTAATTAAAAAAAAAATCACATCAAAATCCAATGCGTGGTTTAAGACTTATGGCACGTAACGTCAATGATTAATAATTTGCAATTATGTAAATTTAATATTTGATACAGAACAATTAAATTAAATGTATTGATTTGATTCAAATTTATCGTAATGCTAAAACTTTGTTTGTACCTTAATTTAAAATAATCACATCAATATCCAATGCGTGGTTTAGGACTTATGACACTTAACTTCAATGATTAATTATTTGCAATTATATAAGTTTAATGTTTGATACAAAACAGTTGAACGTATCGATTTGATTCAAATTTACTGTTATACTAAAACCTTGTTTGTACCTTAATTTGAAAAAATCACATTGAATTCTAATGCGTGCTTTATGATATATGACACTTAACGTTAATAATTAATAATTTGCAATTATTTAAATTTATTGTTTGATACCAAACAATTGAACGTATCGATTTTATTTAAATTTACCGTAATACTAAAACCTTGTTTGTACCTTAATTAAAAAAAACACATCAAAAACCAATGCGTGTTTTAAGATTTATGACACTTAACGTTAATAATTATTAATTTGCAATTATTTAAATTTAATGATTGATACAAAATAATAGAACGTATAAATTTGATTCAAGTTTACCGTATTATTAGAACCTTGTTTGCTACTTAACTTAAAAAGATCACATCAAAATCGAATGCGTGGTTTAAGACTTATGACACTTAACGTCAATGATTAACAATTTGCAAATATATAAATTTAATATTTGATACAAAACAATTGAACGAATTGATTTGATTCAAATTTACCGTAATACTAAAACATTGTTTGTACTTCAATTTAAAAAAAAAATCACATCAAAATCTAATGCGTGGTTTAAGACTTATGACACTTAACGTCAATAATTAATAGTTTGCAATTATATAAATTTAATGTTTGATACAAATCAATTGAACGTATCAATTTGATTCAAGTTTATTGTAGTATTATAACCATGTTTGTGCCTTAATTTAAAAAAATCACATCAAAATCCAAAGCGTGGTTTAAGACTTATGACACTTAGCGTCAATGATTAACAATTTGCAAATATTTAAATTTAATATTTGATACAAAACAATTGAACGTATCGATTTGATTCAAATTTATAATAATATTAAAACTTTGTTTGGACTTTAATTTAAAAAATTCACATTGAATTCTAATGCGTGGTTTAAGAGTTATGACACTTAACGTTAATGATTAATAATTTGCAATTATATAAATTTAAAGTTTGAACAAAACAATTGAACGTATCGATTTGATTCAAATTTACCATATTACTAAAACCTTGTTGTACATTAATTTAAAAAAAAAATCACATCAACATCCAATGCGTGGTTTAAGACTTATGAAACTTAACGTCTATGATTAACAATTTGCAAATATATAAATTTAATATTTGATACAAAACAATTAAACGTATCGATTTGATTCAAATTTACCGTTCAATTAAAACATAGTATGAACCCTAATTTAAAAATATTACATCAAATTTCAATGCGTGGTTTAAGACTTATTACACTTAACGTCAATGATTAATAACTTGCATTTATTTAAATTTAATACTTGATACAAAACAATTGAACGTATCGATTTGATTCAAATTAAACGTATTACTAAAACCTTGTTTGTGCTTTAATTTAAAAAAATTACATCAAAATCCAATGCGTGGTTTAAGACTTATGACACTTAACGTCAATGATTAACAATTTGCAAATATATAAACTTACTATTTGATACAAATCATTTGAACGTATCTATTTGATTCAAATTTATTGTAATACTAAAACCTTGTTTGTACTTCAATTTAAAAAAATCACATCAAAATCCAATGCGTGGTTTAAGATTTATGACACTTAACGTCAATGATTAGTAATTTGCAAATATATAAATTTAATATTTAAAACAAAACAATTGAACGTATCGATTTGATTCAAATTTACCGTAATACTAAAACCTTGTTTGTACTTAATTAAAGAAAATCACATTAAAATCCAATGCGTGGTTTAAGACTTATGACACTTAACATAAAAGATTAATAGTTTGCAATTATATAAATTTAATGTTTGATTTAAAACAATTGAACGTATCGATTTGATTAAAACTTGCCGTAATAATAAAACCTTGTTTGTACTTAATCTTAAAAAAATCACATCCAAATCCAATGCGTTGTTTAAGACTTATGACACTTAACGTCAATAAGTAATAATTTGCAATTATTTAAATTTAATGTTTCATTTTCTATCATGTTTTGGAGGATGCCACCTACTCACAAAAGTGTTTATCATTAAGTGGTTGAATGTTTGCCCTTTTTGCGGACGCTAAAAGTCATTTTCTTACAAGAGACGGTCGTAATCCAACTTCTTGAACTTTAACACTTGGGTGGGTGGATGGGTCACTCCAATCTAAACTACTGGTTTGGTATCATGTTTTGGAGGATTCCACCTACTCACCTAAGGGTTTGTTATCAAGAAATTGTATGTTTTACCTCTCTGCAAGCGTCAGAAGTTATTTAATCACATGAGACGTTTGTGATCCAAATTCTTGATAACTAACACTTTGGTTGGTGGGTGGGCTACTCCAATCCAAACTACTGACTGGGTATCATGTTTTGGAGTGTCCCACATACCCAAACAAGTATTTGTTATAAAATGATTGAAGGTTTGACCTCATTTGATTACAAGAGATGGTCGTGATCCAACTTGTGGAAGACTAACACTTGGGTGGGTGGACCACGTCAATTCAAACTATTGTTTCAGTTTTATGTTTTAAAATGTCCCACCCACTTATCCAAGTGTTTGTCATTAAGAGATTGTATGTTTGACTTTTTTGCAAACGTCAGATGTCATTCTGTTATAAGAGACGGTTGTGGGAGAACTTTTTGAGCACTTAAAAAGTCATTTTGTGCCTGCTTCTACAAAAACCATCTGTTTTGGTTCTAAAATGTAGACCAAAACAACAATTTAGAGTGCCAAAAAGTCATACTTTAAAATCTAAATCAAATTTTTTAGAATGTTTGGTTTATAGTTCTTCTGAGCGCTGCTAAACGTGTGTTTGAAATATTGGAAAATAGGCAATTTTACTATATTTTTGCAGTTTTTTTAAGTTTTAGATCTCCAAAATTTATTTTTTTAACTAACTTTGACAGTTAAAAAAAAATAAAAAAAAAAATCTTTTTTGCTCTGCCCACTGAGAACAAAAACATGGTTTTAAGGCTTTTTGCGGATTATAGATTTAAAATGGCACCAGAATTGTATTTTACGGAAAAATTCTGATCGATTCTTTTAGCAATTTTTGTGTGTGTTTAAATAATTGTGTTGAATTTTTCTGTAAAGATTTTATACTTGTTATACCCTTATGAACCCATCAAAATATTAGTAATAGGTTATAGAAACAGAAAAAAATACTATAGCAAATTTCTCGACGCACCCCCTACTTCCTTCCTGTTGTTCGTTTGAAATGGAATTGCCCATGTTATTTTTTTAATTTATTTACATATAAATCAACTATTTTGTAACGCCCTGTATTAAACCGACTATAAAATATAAAATAAAACGCCATAGTTCAAGCGGAATATTTATACTAATTAATCGCATGCGACCTCCTCAAAATATAAATAAATTTAAATTTATACAATACAAATTGTATATGTACATTGGACTCAACGAAGCAAACGATTAAACCCGAATACATTTTATAGTCAATATAAAATCAACCCCTCGGAAACCAAAAATAAAACTGTCACAATTATCCTAAACGATCCTGATGTAAACCAACACAGACGAAGCAAATGCTATGAATAATTAAAATGCAAGACTGCTTTCACTACATCCATATCGATTTATGCTTTGCATCCAACCGTAGGCTCTTTTCCACTAAAAGATTTACACGACGAGAAATGGGCATATTTAATGCACTAAATATTTCAGACACCTGTGTCTCAAGTTGGATATTTTAAGTGTTTACCGAACGTGTACGACAAGAATGTTGATATTTTGGCGACATTTTTTTTGAATATCGAGCTTTGCAACCTATAAACATGTAATTTAAATTTATTATAAAAGTACATCATTAATATACAAAACATTTTATATAATTAAACTGGAATGCATAATACACCCTCCATTTTCCAGCAGAAACGTGCTTAATAGGAAAATTGCAACGTTTAATCAATAATTAAGTCTTGAGACGTAACTGGAAATTAATTGAAGCTATTGACTACATTATAATTGCCCGCTTATATACAACAAAACAATTTTAATTTATAAATTGTAATCTTACCTGTTGTATAACATGTGGTTCGTACTTTGATAATCCAATGATAGCAGCGAGATAAGAAGCACAGGTCCCAGCACTTAATATAACACAATATCTAAGTCTAAGTGGAAGAGTCACGTAAATTAAATAGTCCAGTAGTAGCACCCATCCTAAACTGTCTCTAGATGTAACTTCATTTTTCTTCAAAAACAGCGACGCTAATAATTGTGCGTTAGCTAAATGCCAACATATATGCGGTACTGCCGGCCATATAGCACATTTCGCTACTCCACGTTTGCACCAAATTAACAAACAACAATTTACTGTAAGGAAAGCACTCATCACACCGAAAACCATGAGATCTTGTCCACTTGGCACGACCAGCATGTAAATATCAAATAGTATAGCTGTTATCAGAAAACATTCCAATCCGGCTCGCTTTTGCTTCACACAGTAACTTTGATAAAGTTTTTCGAGAGATGCATCCTTGAATGAGCTCCATAGGAAGCAGCTCGACTGCATCTTGCCAAGTACGAGGGAATCTTTTGGCTCCACCATTGTTGTTTAGTTTTTTTTCATATTCGTTGATTGGAAAATGCTGATAAGTCCTGTCGTGGTTGTCGCGTTTTATTCATATTGGTTGCAAGACACATTCCACACGCCAGCCACCTATTAGAACAGAAATATATGGTGATTAATGCTGATAATCTTTAATTTATGATACATGTTTAGGTTAATTAATGTTAAATGGGGGTTCACTAAATTTGATTAGATCTATGATATATAAATATGTAATGGGAAACATGAAAAATAATATGCTTATTATTGTTGGGTCATATTAAGTGCTAATAGAAATTAATCAGATAAGTCTTAAATAGTTTAAATAAAAATTTAATTATAATTTTTTATACAGAAGTAAATAAAATATTCTATCTATTAATTGTGACTCAGGTCCTTTATAATGCGCTGTATAAAATTAATTTAATTGGAGTACGTATTTAAATAAAGCCGGTATTACCGAAGCTGTAAATGTAAATGTATTTAATAAGTTTGAATGGGGTTTGTAATGATTGATTGATTGGTTAACATGAGGTTGGCGGTTTGTAATTCAATTTGTAAATGGTAGCATAATAATAAATTTAATTAAAGTTCCATTTGCGATAGTATTATTTGAACATTTTATAAATTTAATTTAATGTACTGCACCTTTTTGAGTTTAATTTAATTTAATTTATTTATATAATTATTGTAACAAACGCTCAACCACCACACCGAGCGTTCACGTTTTATAGAAGTATTTATTGTTTAAAACTTATTTATTTAATAAAATTGACTCAAAACAACACAAAAAAGCATTTATTTAATAAAGTTGATTGAAAATTGCTCAAAATATTATTTATTGAATATAATAATCAAAAACTTGCGCAAAAACTCATTTTTTGCATGTAATTTATTATAAATTGCAACAAAACTTTATTTATTACATTATTTGTATTAATAAATTTATTAAAAATTTAAATTTAAGCATAAAATTTATCAATGATTGCAAAAAAGGATCAAAAACGTATTTCAGAAACTGTCATACTTTCCAGAACTGATTGAAATTGTCAAAAAAACTGTGCTTAGATTGTCGAAACTACTAAAACTGTAAAAATCTTTAAAATTATTATTAATCAGTCAAAATATTTCTCAAAATTTGCTCTAAATGTTTCCAAAGCGTTTAGAAACTGTTAAAATCTTCAAAAAAATTTGCTAAACGGTCAAAATATTTCACAAAATGTCAAAAATGTTTTACAAACAGTCAAAAGTAATCTTAAATAAAAAAAAAGATCAAGAACAGCCCAAAACGTTTTCAAAAAATTCAGAAAGTGACAAAAAATTTAAAACCATCAAAAATTGATCAAAATTTTTCAAAAAAATGTCAATAACAGTAAAAAATGTTCCTAAATTTAATTTAATTTACAAAATATGCTATAAAACTGCTCTTCAACTGACAAAATCTTTAAAATTTGTTACTAACTAGGCAAAATATTTCACAAACTGTTAAATATGTTTACAACCTGCCAAAAATGCTTCTAAATTAACAAAAAATGTTTAAAACTGCTCCAAACTTTTTCAAAGCATTTAGAAGCTGTCAAAATCTTCAAAGACTGTAACTAAACTGTTGCAATATATTTATAAACTCCTTAAAACGTTTAACATAGAATCAAAATATTATTTCAAAACTAGTAATCGATCAAAAATGTTCAAAAACTTTCAAAAACAGTCGAAAAGGTTCCTAAATTTAACTTAATTAACAAAATATGTTCTAGAACTGCATTTCCACTCACAAAATCATCAAAAGTTGTTATTAAATAGACAAAGTATTCCACAAACTGCAAAAAATGTTTACAATCTGCCAAAAATGCTTGTAATTAACAAACAATTTTTCAAAACTTTTCCAAACGTTTCCAAAGCATTTAGAAACTATCAAAATCTTAAAAAAATGTTATTAAGCGGTCAAAATATTTCAGAAATTGTCAAACATGTTTCACAAACAGTTAAAAATGATTCTAAATGAACAATAATAATACTTTATTTACGGTATATAAAAAACCATTTACATCTACATCATTATGTACATAAATAACGATGAATTACAAGCAGTACAAGTTTGGAAACTTTTTGTTTTAAAACATATAAAAACCTGTTGGAAAAGGACAAAAAACCGTCCAAACTGTTGACAAAATGTTCTAAACAGTCAAAATTGTTTGTAAATAAACAACAAAAACTTTAAGAACTGCCCCAAACATTTCCGAAGCTATAAGAAATTATCAAATATTTTCCAAAACTGTTACAAATTGAACAGAAACGTCAAAATCTTTGAGAGTTGTTAGTAAACAACCAAAATATTTCAAAAACTTTCAAAAATGTTCATATATTAACAAAAAAAAGTTTTTAAAACTTTTTGAAAGCTTCTCAAATTGTCTTTAGATGTTAAAAGAACTCAAATTGTCAAAATGTTTGAAAATTTTTACCAAACACTAAAAATATTTTACAAATTGTTAAAAATGTTACAACATATCATTTACTTCATAATAATTATTAAAAATTAGAAAAGTAACACATTTTGTCATAAATTGGTGTAAAATGGCACATAAACTCTATTTTCTTTAATAAACTCTTTAAAATTGGTACAAAATAGCAAAATAGCAAAATAGCTTTAAATTAATCGAAAATTGCATTTTTTTTTGCATAAAATAGTCTGAAAATTGCATAAAATTTTAATCAAAAAAGCGCCAAAAACTTGTTTATTATATAAAATAGTGTAAAATTTTTATATAAAACCCAATTGTATTAATAATTTAACCAAAAAGTGTTATTTGACTTATAAATAAATCAAAAATGATACAATTGATAAAATTTATCAAAAACTGAACAGAAAATTCATTTACTGCATAAAGTGTGCTTAAAAACTTCATTTGCTTTAGTGAGTTTATCAAAAATTGCATTAAAAACTTTTTTATTAAATATAATAGTACAAAAATGCCATCTTAATTCTATTTACTCTAGTAAACTCTTTGAATTTTTTTTTTATTGGATAAATTTGTGCAAAAATTGCACATAAACTTTATTTGCTATAGCAATTCAAATAAAAATTGTACGCAAAAAGCACGTATTAAAAAACTCTATTTGTCTTACTACCTTATCAAAAATTTTACAGAAAAAATAACTCATTGCATAAAATTTTTCAAAAATTGCACATATTACTTATATATTGCTAAAAAAACTTGTTATGGTATAAAATTTCTCAACAAAATTTCAGAAACTCCATTTATCACATCAAATTGCATACAAACTTAATTTGCTGTAGTAAATTTATCAAAAGTTGTACAGAAAAAATATTTTTTGAGTAAAATTTATTGAAAATTGCACAACATCTTTTTTTTATAAAGTTGTTCAAAAATACTTTATTTTGCTTGAATTTTTATCAAGAATTGCTCTGAAACTTTATTTATTACCTAAATAATCCAAAAACTGCACATAAACTTTTGCTGTTAAAAATTTAACAGAGAAAGCATTTATTGCATAAAATTTATCAAAAATTATACAAAAAATTATACAAAAAATCATAAAAAAATTATAAAGAATTGCTCAAAAAAAAACATTTATTAGATAAAATATATATATTTATCTTAGTAAATTTTATCATCGAAAATTGTACAAAAAAAGTTAAAAAAAATTGCATAAAATGCTTATTTATTGCATAAAATAAACTAAAAATTACGCATAGTTGATCAAAAGTGACGCAAAATACCCATTTTTTGCTTAAATTAATGTAAAAATTGCACATTTGAATAAAGTTTATTAAAAAGTACACAATATTTTTACTTTATAAATTAGTACTAAAATTGCACATAAACCCTATTTTCATAGTAAATTTATCAAAAATTGTTAAAAATGCATTTATAGCAAAAGATTATGAAAAAATGCATCGGAAATATATATATATATATATATATATATATATAGATGTAAAACAACTAATACTCCTCCAAAATATATACACGCTGATAGTACTGGCCTCCAGAACGGAGGCAGGTACGAAAAACTGGAGGCAAATACGTTTTGGTGTGTATATCAATTTATTTCAACATAATACTTTACTAGAAGTCATTCTACAAAATTATGTTCGGTGACCATTTCGACTCATACACATATACAGTTATACATTGTAGTACATTAAAGTCAACACTACGTGGCGCTATGCTTTTATACTGATATACATATTTTGTTGCGGGCCA
Organism: Tachinus rufipes; assembly: GCA_963932245.1. Taxonomy (NCBI): domain Eukaryota; kingdom Metazoa; phylum Arthropoda; class Insecta; order Coleoptera; family Staphylinidae; genus Tachinus; species Tachinus rufipes. The sequence continues at coordinate 2,167,830 of OZ010741.1, read as the reverse complement.
GTAGAATAGGCCTCCTCATAAGTTAACGTTCTAATACGCCTCTTACAATTGGCAACATAGCAAATACATTTTATAAAAATAATTATATACTTTTAATATATCTAAACGGTTCACGTTGTTTATTAGTTTTGTATAGAAAATATGTAAAAATAAAACAGAAAATATTACTCAACTTTACGTCCAATGAAACAAATAAATAACATTTTTTATAATATATTATAAATATTTTTTTTATGTAGAATGGATTTTAAAAATATTATAAAATCGCAGATATAATATTATTTAATATTTCTTTAATAATAAATTTTTAAAATGTGCAATAAAAAAATAATTATTTTTAAATATTTTTTTTAAATAAATTAAAAAACAATAATATTGTTTATATTAGTTTTAAAATTAAAAAAAAATTCTAATTTTAGTCTTGTTTAGTAAACTTGACATTATTTGCATGTTAAATTAGAATATTTTTTTTCAGTTTAACGCTAGAGAATTGCTAGGTTTAGTCGCACTGTCCTGTGGGGGTGCTACTAGTAGTATTGTTATGGAAAAATATTAAATCCTACCACACCTACAAAAATATCGGCAAACCTTTTTCTCTAGAAAAATATTGACATGTACAGCCCCGTTTTTAAATTAAAATTGATTTTTATGAGACAAAACGCCAATCAACTCAATATCCAAACGATAAGATTTTAATCATCACTCTTTTATATGTTGAACTACATACAATATTCTATGTTTTTATGTTTTTGTTTAAAGATTTGAAGTTATAATTAACAAGTAAAAAATTAATAAAGAACTAATTAAAATCGCCACTTTTAAAAAATTAATTGTGGAGAAACGACTTATTGCATCAAATTTTTACAAATTTAATGACACAGAGTGGACTTTTTTCTACAATGTGTGAACATTTTATTCAATTATATTTATGCGTTTTCTTGCTGAATTTGATTCTGTGAAGCCTTAAAATAGCACAACTATTCTCCCCTCTTAATTAAAGTTATCATTATTTTTTTATCAATTTGAATAAATTGTTAGATCATTAATTACGGAGATAAATATAACTATCCCATATTTACATAATTAAAATTATGGTACAAAAGAGGTTTTTTATGTTATCTAACTAGCTATAACAATAATATACTATTGCAAAATAAAATTTATAGTGTCATCTTCAAGTTTAGTTTCAACTGATTAACACTTGAACACAAAAAACGCCGTATTTTTTTTACAAAAAGCTGTAAGCTGTTTTTTTTTATTGCTAGTAGTGACATGATAAAGAAGGTTGACAGCGTACGTGTTGGTATGATGTTCAAACCAAGATAAGTATTTGCTACTAGCGTTCTTAGAGTCTTGTAGAACATTAGAGATGTTCAGATTTTTGTATAGAGATTTATTGGTGATAATTATTGAACTGTTTGTAATTGATATATCTTCAGCTTCAGAATGTTAGAAACTTACTGTCCCATAGTTAAAAACAGTTGGCCCATACAGGTTTTAAAATTTATTTCACGGTACTTTGCATTAGTAGATTGTAATAATTGTTTGTCAGAGAGTGACAGTGACATGCTGAAATTTACTTTGATTGGCCTTAATTTACAAGGTTTTAAGCTATTTTTGGATGTTTAAAAAAAAGTCTGAAGTTTCTCAGAGACAAAACTTGGAATTTTACTAACTGTTAGAATGACAAACGTAACTCTTGAAGGTTTTCTGTATAAAGTAGATATAGCACCGGTCCAAGAATACCTTCCTGTGGTACCGCTGATTTGATGAGGTGTAAGTTAATTACTTTATCTTGATGTTTAACCATAAAAATGTTTTGGTTAGGTATGATTATAATACATGAAATGTGTAATGGGTAATTGCGTTTTCAATTTGCTTAAAATTCTCCGGTGTAAGACTTTTATCAAAGGCTTGGGTGTTGTCCAGAAAAACAGCCAAACAATATTTCTTTTTTTTTAAGTGTTGTTAATTTGCTTTATTACTCTGTAAACCTGATCTGTAGTTGTGTGTTAGTTTAAAAAACCAAATTGGTGATTTAGAATTAGATGAAATGCTTTTAACTTCAGTCTTTTCTGAAACATATTTTCAAAGATACATTTTAAATAAACTTATTAAGCAACAGAAAAATCTTTCTGTCACAGGTTTATCAGAATGATTTGTGTCACTTTTCATTGAGATTGAAAATGTTCAGATCTGAGTAGTATAGCATTGAAAATATGTGTGAGTGCTTTTTGCACATTTTTTTGGAAACTAATTCTAATTGCTGTAACTTTTTTCATAAAAATATGGAGATCATAGCCATGTTTTAATCACGTGTTTGACTCACATGGTATGATGGCGTTAATAAACAATGTCATTGATAAAGGTATTCCAAAACTGATGACTGCTTTTTGTCTGCTTGTAGTAGTGGTAGTTTTTTGTTTTAAATTTTGATTTTTTAGTTTTTTTTTCTAAGAGTAGGCTTTTAGCGGGTTGTCGTATTTAGTTTTATTTTGTAGATTTCTAGTAGACTTCCATATTCTTCTATATATTAGTATTGCTTTTTTAGTTACTTTTAAATCATTTTGTAGCTTGTTTGTAGTGTTTGTGAGTTCCAAAACTGCTTAATGCTTAAATGTTGTTTTAAGCAAGACATTTGGGTGTATTTCTTTTTCTAATATGTTTTAAAACTGGTTCCAGTTATTTTATTAGTTAAAAAATCTGGATTTTGTTTATGGTGTATGTGTGAGCTTAAGTAGATTAGGACAGGGAAATAGTCTAAAAAGATATTAAATTTTTTTAACTTGCAGATAATTTAAGGGACAACTTTTGTATACAAAAAAAGACATTTGTTTTTTATATCACATGGCCAGTGTGTAGTTGCTTTGGGCTAGCCAAGTTCTAGGTCTCAGCGCTGGAAATTATGTTTGCTGCACTTTCTTGTAGACTCTGATCATGAATGCAGTAATTTTTGGTACGTCCCAGTTGAAGGCAGTTAGCACATTGAGGCATGACTTTTGTTTTGTTAACTGATTTTAATATGTATTTGTAGTGTTAAAGGTATTGCAATTTATAGATGCTTAACTTGTTGTTACTTTGTGGTTTGAATGATAGAAAGAACGTTTTTTAACACTACATAAAAACTGCGTTCTTGGTTTAAATAAAAGGTGTAGTATTGCACATCACAATTTTTTGGTTCTTGAACAGCTGCTTGATATTTTAGCACATCTGTTGTCAACAATTTGGTTACTATTTATTTTGAGATTAAATTTTTGTTTATTATCCTGATTGTTGTTTAGCATATCAGTAAATTATTTAATGTTTGCTACTGCTGGGATGTATATTGTTGGAAGTTTTATGTAATTAAGTAGTTCTTTTGGTAGTGTACTCTTGTTTTTGAGTTTACTACATGTTTGTAATAATCTATTAATAACCGTTGTTTAACATTCCATGGTTTGGTTTCTGAAGAGTTTTTACGTTTAAAAGTATATTAATTAATAAATAATAACAAAATAAATTAATTAGATTAAAATAAAATAAATATCAGTTTAACTGAGGCAGAGAATCCATTCATAAACCGGTAACAAACAGTACAGTGTAGTATTTATTATTAGTGGTTAATTGTTTTACAACATATTTTTTTAATAATGAGAGTTGAAATACCACAGCAGTATGTCACCGCTTAAAAAACGCTATAATGTAGTAACAATTAATCACCGGTAGCATACTATAGTTGTAATGTACACCACATAAAAAATTAAAATCAAAACAACTTCAAATAACTGTTCGTACCTAAAATCGATAATTTTTGAAAATAACTATTTATTGTAGATTATTGTGTTACGGTTTCAATATTTTTATAATCTTATTCACACAAAAAACTAAACTAAACCACCTCCTGAATAAACCAAATAAATGCCTACTAATAATAGAAATTTACAAAATACGATATATTGATAGTGGCAACATTGGCAGAGGCGTATTCGACATTTTCACATATATATTTTATACAACTGGAGCCTAAAACGATGCTTTGGCATTTGGAGTTCTATTGCTATTATTAATATACCAATTTTTTTGTATATAATTAATGTTATATTTCTTTACCCCTCTTTGTGCGTCCTAATAAAGAATATTTTAAATAACTAAATGCAAAAAAATACACAGTTAGAACTATTAGATTTAGGGTGGAGGCTAGGTCGCCTTATGTGTGTATGGAGGCGAGTAAGATAGCTATGCATATATATATATATATATATATTACGTAATTTATGGTATAAAACTAGTCAAAAATTGAACGCAAAACTTATTTGTTTTAGTAAATTTATTAAAAATTATACACAAAAAACTTTTATTGCATAAATAATTAAAAATTAATTGAAAATTGGACAAAAATCTAATAATAAAACATAAACATTGTTTGAAAATTACGCAGAAAAATAATTTATTGCATCAAATCACGCAAAAAAAATTTTACATAAATTTTAATAAAAATTGTTTAATATTTCTGTTTATAATTATTAAAAATTGTACAGAAAAAGCATTTTATTGCATAAAAATTATCAAAAATTACACAAAAAACTTATTACATTAAAAAATATATCAAATATTGCACAAAAATCTTTTTATTACAGAAAGTTATGCAAAAAGTCACATGAATTTATGAAAAATTGTACTAAATAGTTTAAAGTCTTGTTTGCATAAAATAGATTCAAAAGTACACAATAAACAGTTTTTTTTGCATAAAATTAATTAAAAATCGCTTATAATGCCCATTTATTACATAAAATAGAGCACATAAAATCCAATTTACATATTAAACTTACTAAAAATTGTGCAGTAAAGCATTTATTACATAAAATTCTTTTAAAATTGCACAAAAAACTTATTTATCAAATAAAATAGTCTAAAAATTGTGTTAAAAACCCGTTTATAGCACAAAGTAGTTCAAGAATTGTACATATGAGTAAACCTCATTTATTCTAATAAATTTATAAATACCAATAGACTAAAAAAAATTATTAGAATTTGTACAACAGAAGCATTGCATAAAATTCATATAAAATTGCTTAAAATTCATATTGTCTGAGAACTGTACAAAATTTATTATAAATTGTGCAGAAAACTTATTTATTACTTAAAGTAATCTTATAAAAAACACACAATTAAACAAAGTAGTAGTCCTAAAATTGCACAGAAAATTTGATCCTTGCATATAAATTATTTAAAATAGTGCAAAAATTGTATTTATTACATAACACTTGCAAAAACAGCATGACAGAAAATTGCAAAAAAGGTATTTATTAAATAAAATAATTTAAAACTTGCATAAGAAACCGTTTTTAGCAAAAATATATCTGGAAAAGCTTAGGACATTCTATTTATCACATAAAGTAGAGTAGTAAATTATTCAAAATTAAAAGTGTAAAATTAACACATTATATCTATTTGCCTCAGTAATTTTATTAAAACTTACTGATTTAATGCATAGACAAACCTTTGCTCAATTTTTGATAAATTATATTTTCTGATATAGGAACATATTTTGCTTTAATAAATTTATCAAAAATTTTATAGAAAACCATTTATTGCATTAAACTCACAAATATGACACAGAAACTTTATTTGTACTTACATAAAAAACGTTTATTCCATTAAATTGAATGAAAATAGTATATAAAACCTATTTATTGAATAAAATAGTTGAAATGGAAAATGATAAACCTGATTCGCTGTAGTAAACTCACCAAATTATACTGAATTTATTGCATAAAATAGTCTAAAAATTACACAAGAAACTGTTTATTGCAATAAAATTGGCTTATTACAAATAATTCAATTAATTTATCTAAAAAAATAAATTTTGTACTTATAATGGAAACTAATGTAAATTCACTGTTTAAACTTCTAAGGGCCAGTATTACAATAGTGGTTTAAACTGCAAGTTTACTAACTGCTAGTTAAAATTTAAATCGCTAGTTAGTGGGAACGCGTATTACAATTGTTCCTATATTTTATGTCAACAAAATATTAAAAATTTTAACCTATAAATTGACGCGTCAAAAAATTGACATTAAAATTTTATTTAATAAATATATTGAATATCTAACAACAAAAAATTGCAAATTAATTAATATGGATAATTCCTTATAAACAATAGTAAGTTTCAAGTAATCACTATTAATATAATACACCCATTTCTCATAAGTAATAACTGTCATAACTCACATAATTTAAGGTTATTTAAACTGCTAGTTAAATCGTTAATTGTCCATTTCCGCCAGTTAACTATCCAGGTATTTTAATCCACAGTTAGCATTAATCCACGTATGTGTGAGTTAAACCACTATTGTAATTTCGGCCCTAAAATGTTTTTGCTTTTAAGGCAAATTTATTTACTGCACTAATCTATCAGTCAAAAATGTGGATGTTATTTGTTTTATAGCCTAGCATCTTTGTGTAACACAATACATTACAATATCTAGTAAAGAAACTTTAGGAAAGATGAATTTTAACATCTGATAATGCACTTTTTTTAAATTGTAATATTTAGAACAAAAAAAAACCATCAATTTTACAGAATTGTTTTTATGTGGTACTATTTGTTAATTGTAGTTAGCGATAGCAACCGGAGACAAGCTACGAAGACGGGTAACTGCGACAGTACCGGTACAATTAAAATTAATGCATCTCCATTAAAAACGTGTCACATTTTTGTTCACATTTTATGATTGTTTGTAACTTCTCAATTGCATTTAAAAAAAAAACTGTTTAAATTTTTTTTTCAAAGTTGTTCAAAGAATAATTTTTCACATCCAAAATTTTTTTCCTTGAATTTTGAAAATTTAAAAACAGTTTTTCTTAAAAAAATATTGTTTTTTTTTCTCAAATATGGATAAAAACGTGCATTAATATATGCAAAAGGTACTCTGAACATTTCAGAAAATGCCGTACACAGCAATACTTAAAAATATCGAAAAAGGCTTAATGTATGTCTGTGGAGCGTAATGCACGGCATTTTCTGAAATTTCAGGGTCTTTTACACATATAAAAGCACGTTTTTTTTTCTATATTTGAGAGAAAAAAAAAGTTTTCTTAAAAAAAGTCAAGTATTTTTATTTATAATTTATAAAATTTATTGAAAACTGCACAATTATACTATTTACCAAATAAAGTAAATATAAATTTAATCAAAAATTACACTGAAAACCTAAAAGAAGTGCAAAAATTAAACATAAATTTTATTTGTCTTGACAATTTTATTAAAAAATATACATTTATAGCACAAAATTCATTGAAAATTATAATATATTTATTTTTTTATTGCATAAAGTGCAAAAAGTTTATTAAAAATTGTACACAAACCCTATTTATTACATAAAGCAGTACAAGAATAGCACATGAAACCTATTTGCTTTAGTAAATTTATCAAAACTTTTACACGAAAGCATTTATTGCATAAAATTGACCAAAAACCAAGCAGAAAATCTATTTATCTAATTAAGGTTTTTAAAAATTGTAAAGAAAACCTTGTTTGTCATAGTAAATTCATCAAAATTTTCACAAAAAACATTTTTATTAACTACAGTATTGGAAAAAATTGAGCATAAACCCCATGCTTTAACAAAATGATCAAAACTTGTACAGAAAAAGCAGTTATTGTATAAAATTGATTAAAAATTGCACAAAAAAACCTTTTATTATATAATGTAGTATAGTTCTATAGAAAACATAATTACATAAAATTTATTAAGTTTTTTTTTATTGACTAAAGTCGACTACTTTGCATAAAAAAACCGCCCTTGCATGAATTTTTTTAAAAATTCATTATAAAATATTGCACAGAATAGTTATTTATTGCATTATTGCACAGAATAGTACAAAACAGTACAATTATTGCGGAAAAAGTTTATTGCATATAAAAAAAATCTGTTCAAAATTCTATTTATTAGCATAAAGTAGTCTAAAAATTGCATGAAATAGTATTTTTTTACAGAAAACTGGTTTATTACATAAAGCAGTGCAAAACTTTTTAGTTAGTCTAGTACATTTATAAATAGCTCTTCAGAAAAAGCATTCGATAAATGAAGTTAATTGAAAGTTACTCAAAAACTTATTTATTCACCTAAAGCAGTCTAAGATTGCGGAGAAATATTTTATTGTGTGATATTTATCTATTATTATGCAAAAAGCTTGTTTTATAATTTAGTGCAAAAATTGCATGGAAAACTTATTTGTTCTAATAAATTTATCAAAAATTATACAAAAAAACTTTTATAGCATCAAATTAATTGAAAATTGGACAATTTAGTAATTAAAATAAATAGTTTAAAAATGGTTGATTTAAAATCCATTTTTTATTAAAAAAAATTGAAAAAATGTCTATAATTTTTGTTTGTTTTAATAAATTCATCAAAAATTGTACAGAAAAGACGTTTGTTGCATAAAATGCATCAAAAATACACATAAAATCTATTTAATTAAAAAATAATAAAAATTGCACAGAAAACTAGTAAAGTAACACAAAAATGTCACATAAACTCGGTGATTGTATTAAAAGTTGTACAGAAAATAAATAAATTTGATCAAAAATGGTTGTATAAAGTAATCTCAAAATTAGTTTAAATTTAATAAAAAATGCCTAGAATATTTAAACTTATCAAGATTTGTACAAAAGAGCATTTATTTAATGTATTAACAATTTTTCCTTGCATGAAATTTATAATAAATTGCGCAGAAAACCCGTTTATAGCAGAAACTGGTGCAGAAATGTTACATACTTTTTTTGTTTTAATAAATTTATAAATGCCAAAAATTTAAAATTCTAATAAATTAATCAGAATTATTGCAAAAAACATTAACATTTTAATTGTTAATTGATCTAGTCTGAAAACTGTACAAAATTTATTATAAATTGTGCAGAAATCTCAAAGTAGTGTAATGAAAAATATAGATAACAGTTTTTACTGCATAAAAGTTATCAAAAATAGCACAAAAACTTAATTATTTTAGCAAATTTATCATATAAGTTATAAAGAATTAGCATTTATTATTTAAAATTGATCAAAAATCTCATAAAATCACATTTATTGAACAAATAAGTAGTCTAAAATTGCACAGAAAACTTGAATAAAAAAGCAATTATTGATTAAAATTGATCAAAAATCCTAACAAACAATATGAAAAATTCCAACAAAAAAAATTAGTCAAAGTATTTCAAAAATTGCAGAAAAATTGATTAAAAATTGCTGAGATTTTTGTTAATATTATTTATTGCATAAAACTTATTGTTTTTAAATTTAATAAAAATTGTACATAAAAAGCACTTATTGCATTAAAAATATCAATATTTATTGAATAAAATAGTTAAAATGGAAAATGATAAACCTGATTTGCTCTAGTAAATTTATCAAAATGTACCAAATTTATTGCATAAAGTAGTGCAAAAATTGGTTAAGAAACCGTTTATTTTTAGTTTACCAAACTTGTGCATAACAGAAAAGCATTTATTGCATAATCTTTATCAAAAATTGTATAAAAGCTTTTTTATTAAATTAATATAGTATCAATAAGTCAATAAGTCTAAAAATTTGAGTTTATTTTATAAAATTAATCAAAAATTGCACACAAGCTCTATTTGCCATCGTTTATTTATTAAAAATTGTATATTTATTACATAAAATTGAATAAAAATTTATGAGAAAATCTATTTATTGCCGAAAATGGTTCAAAAATCTTTGATAAAAACCTTATTTGTGTTAGTAAACTTAGGAAAACTTCATTTTTTGTATAAAATTATTATTGGAAACCTCATTTATTATATAAAGTAAATCTCATTTGTTATAGTAAACAGAAAACATTTGTTGCCTAACATATGTTGAAAATTGCACAGAATACCCTTGTATCGTATAAAGTAGTACACAAATTACGCGGAAATAAACATGTCGTAAAATATATTAAAAATTGCACAAAAAACTTTATTTGCCATAATCAAAAATTACACAGAAAAAGTTTCTATTGCATAAAATTTATTAAAAAAAATCACAGAAAATCTATTTATCTTATCAAATCTAACACAAAATTGATCTAAAATTGCAAAAACTCCATTTATAGTATAGCTAATTTTAGTTGCACAGAAATTCTATCTATTATATGGGCAATTTTAATTCAAACGGACGAATTTTTGTCGATTTTTAACTTAATCGCATTTTTCGTTTAAAAATCGCAAATTTTACTAAAAAAAAAATATTTTTTAGTGAAATCAATTAGAAATTTTCCATAGAATCCAAATCATTTTAAGTCGATACTCTGTCTATAAGCCGCCAAAGTCATTTTTTTGTTCTCAATGGGCTACGCAAAAAGAAGCATTTTTTAGATTGATGTAAATTTGTTGAAAAATATAAATTGTTTTGTGTATTTGAATTTTAGGGGTCTAATTCAACATAAACTTTTATAAACACAAATTTAGCAGCGTATAGAGGAACTATTCATAAATATTATTTAAAAAAATAGTTTTGCAAACAATTCTACATGGATCTAAAAAAAAACAGTTTTTCTTTAATTAATAAATATATTTTCTTTATTATTCGACTTAATAGTATATATAAAGTCATTTTTTTTTGCCTTGAACTAATTTTGGGCAATTTTACTTTTTGTTTGACAGTTTTTGCGCTTGCGGCACAAATTTAGACTGGATCTATCGGCGCCAAAATTTAAAAATATTATTATTTTTGGCATTCAAACATAAATCCGCCCGGCGCATATCAAAATTTAATAAAAAAATAATTTAAACCTACTCTAATGTGTTTAAAATATTTTTTGTGAATATGAAAAAAAAAATTATTTTTAACGGACGGACTACACTGACTATTTTTTATGAAGAATTGTACCCAAAATTCAAGTTTTTAATAATATTTGGTGTATTGTTCCTCTGAGCACGGCTACACGTGTATTTGTAAGAGTTTATGTTGAAGAATAGACCTACTTTTGCAGATTTTTCGAGTTTTTGACCCCAAAAACCTAAATACACAGAACAAATTTATATTTTCTAACTAATTTACATAAAAATAAGTCTACTTTGACGGTTAAAAAAATCTAAAATATGCTTCTTTTTGCCCAGCCCGCTGAGAACAAAAAAAATGGTTTTATGGCTTTTGCACATTTTTTCTTCTTTGCTCTAGTCCGTTTAAAATGGAATTGCTCATATAGAATTTATTAAAAAGGAAATCTGTTTATTTTTTAAAATAGTGCAAAAATTCTACACAAACGCAGTTTATGTGAATTTATCAAAAATTATACAAAAAAATACATTTATTGCATATAATTTATCAACAAAAGCCGAAAAATTTCATTAATATAACAAATAAATAAATAAATAAATAAATTTATTTAGCTTATTAACGGCACACGTTTTTTTATACAAAAAATATACAAATATGTAAATGTACATTCTATATAGTGCTCTATCAGCAAAATACAAATAATATTGGCAAAACAAAATTGCACAAACTACAATTGCATGAAATTGATCAAAAGTTGCGCGAAAACTATTAATTATATAAAGTAGTGCAAAAATCTTACATTTGCTATAACATATTTATCAAGAATTGTTTAAAAAAGAATTTTATTGCATAAAAATTGCACTTTCTTAATAAATTTATCAAAAATTGTACAGAAAAAGCTTTTATTACATTAAATTTATAGGAAATTCAAGAGAATTTCTGAAAATTCAAAAATTGCAAACAAAAAATTAAATTTATTATATAAAATAATGCACGTAAACACACTTCTCTTTGTAAATTCATCAAAATTTTTACAGAAAATGCATTAGTTTTATAAAATTTATTAAAAAATTGCATAGAAAGACCGTTTAAGGCATGACATTTCTTAAAAACTATTTAGAAACTTTATTTATTACATAAATATGGCAAAAATTGCACATAAAACTTAAATGCCTTAGTAAATTCATCAAAAATTGCACAGAAATGCAGTAATTGCACAAAACTTATTGAAAGTTGCGTATAAACCTTATTTTTATTAAATTAAGTACAAATAAGCATTTATTGCATAAATATCATCAAAATGTGCACAGAAACTCATTTATCAAAAATTGTACACAAAAAACATTTAATGCATAAAAATTGATTAGAAATTGCACAGTATATCTATTTATTACATAAAATAACACAAAAATTGCACTTAAAGCTCATTTGTCATCGTAAATTTATTAAGAATTGTATAGAAGAAGCTTTAGTTACATAAAAATGATTAAAATCCGCGCAGAAAATTTATTCTTTTTATAAAATTTATCAAAATTTAAGCAGAAAACATATTTATTACATAATGTGCTACACAAATAGCACATAATACATACATAAAAACCCATGTATTAATCAAAATAGTGCAAAAATAGCACAGAAAAACATTTATAGCAAATTTTCATACTGATTTAATGATATATCTGCTTATTTATCTTAATAATACCAATTATTTCATTGATGTAGTCTTTTAAAGCCACAATTTTTTGTAGTTTGTCAGAGTAGAGTTATAAAATCTCTACTTTAGCTTTATAAAAAAGTGCTCAGTTAATTATTAATATTATATCCAATAAATTTAGCGTTTTGAGTGAAATAGTATATTATTGAAACCACATGTTTGTGAAATCCAAACCAGGATGGTTATAGAAAATTGATAATGATCGTTTTATATTGGTTGCAGTTGTCATTGAGTACGGTTATATGCTCAGATTAAATACTATGAGTAATAGACACAATAACAGCTGATTAAGATCATCTTTCTTTACACCCTTACAGATAGTAATTGGTGATCCATTTAGAGGTAAAAAAATATTAAAAAACCAAACAAAATATTTTCATCAGATAATCTTTATGATCATATAAAGAACAATTTTGTACATTCATTTTTTTAAGATAATTTTTTCAAAATTTTGATTGTAACTACGGCTAACATGGTCCATTCAGAAGTTTTTGAATGACGCTTTCAAGCATTTTGGCTGGTATTTGGAAAATGACTTAAGTAATGTTGGTCTCCAATTCCCAAATCGTAGTCGATGCATGTTGATTTTGGACTATACATAGTCCCAAAAGAAAAATTCTAGAGTTGCAATATTACATGATGTAAGCGACCAATTCAATAACACCTCTAGAATCTTTTCTGGTTGCTTTTTAGCTCAAATACGGAAATTTTGCATATTGACGTAGCCCTTAAACCAGAAATGGGCCTTTTTGTTAAACAAAATTTTGGTCAAAAACAGTAGATCTTTTTGAAGGAAAGAAGGTTTCAGTTTTAGTTTTAATTCTGTTAAGTTTTGTATGCTTTTAAATCAAAATTCTTACGTAAAATACGACAAGCCAAACTGTTGAGAATGGCGCCAAATCGATTCATCACGGCCATCGCGTACATTTTCATCTACCGCCATTATAATTTCTTCACTACGTGCTGGATGTGGTCTATTTGGTCGCGTATTATCTAATCATAAATATTGAGTTTCAAATTTTTTAATGTTACAGCGAATAGTGCGTTTGGTAGGCTGATTATGTAAACCATAAGTTGCTCTAAGCACTTTCTTCATAAAATATTTATTTGCAAAATCTTTGTAGTTGTATTACCTCTTAAATATACTATAAAACTTTTGGTTGCTGCTAATTAATAGCTCTCATTGTGTCTACAAAAAGCTGTTATATATAAAAGTGTTGTATTTATTAAAGCTTAGCAGAGTCTTCTCAAACTTGAATATATTCAGTTAATATTATTCTATGATCCCAGTAAAGATTTCTTAATATTTTACTTAAAGGTTTTGTATAAAAAATAAGTTAAACTTTTATTGTAAACTTTCAAATTTATTTAGCTTACTTTCAAAAACTTAGGATATATTCTAAAGTGAATGGTTGAATTAATAAATTAATTGTAAAAATAATTATTGCTTCTTTAATAGTTAAAAAGTTAAAATCAATAATAATTTTTAAAATGTTATTTTTCTATTTTGTTTCAGTTATTTCAAAAGTGAAGTGCTTGGATATAATATACAGAAGCACCGCAGTATAGAGAGTTTTAGAAACATGCAGGCTATCAACTACATACAAGGTAAGTCCTGCTAGAGATGACTCCAAGACAAAAGTAGTGAGTATTAAAAATGGATATAAAAATAGGTAAATAAAGGAGTAACTACTATCTTAAACTTTTTTGAGTAAATAAGAGAAGTAAAATTAATACAAAACATAAATTTATGGAATCGGATACTACATTATTGATTGCATATTTTAAGCCAACAGCGATTACCAACAAACTTTTAAAGTACTAAACTTTCTACTTGCTTAAATAAATTGAGATGCTCATGTTATGAAATTTTTGTATATAACTTGCAAACATTCTTTGAAATAGCGTTATGATTTTGAAGCTTAAATAAGGAGCTTTTTTTTAATGTTATTATTGAACCATTTCTAACCATTGAGTATCTTTTTGGAAATGATTTATTTTTAGTTCATTATTAAAATTTTAAAAAAACACACTCAAATGTTTCTGAATTAACTGTTAAACTTTTTTAAAATAGATTTGTTTCAATCAGAATGGACCAAACAATAAATTATTTAATAAAATCTACCGCATTGGTGTCCTATAAAGGAAAGAATTATAACCTTTTTGAATTTATGGACTATAATCTGACTGATACTATTAGCACTGATAGATGGTCCCTAAATACGCCAAGACAGTAACACCCAATCGATCGTTATATTCGTTCCTTTTGTTTGCGTCTCCACTGCCGCATAACATTTATAGCCTCATCAATATTTCATTTAAACTTGTCTTTAATTATTTTTATTATAAATTTATTAATATTTTATTAGACTTTCTTTGAAATGATGATGTTTTAATAATATTAAATTAAAAAAAATAGCTTAAATTTTTAATGGAAAACTAAGTCTTGTTTCGTTTTGTAAAAACTTGCAATTAAATTTTTTAATGTTTTATAAAATATGCTTCTTTATCTAGTGTAAGAAATAAACACTAGTGTTTTAAGGTATGCACTCTTCATCAGTGTGCTTAGCATCTCAGTGGATACAGAAACAATTCACATAAAATTTTATGTATAAACTAACCTACATAATTTACTTTTTATTTAAAAAATTCTGTGTTTTGTACAGAATAATAATATGTTAAAATATACCTTCTAAGACATTTTAATTAACAAGTATTCAAATTATTACAAACAATTATTTCAATAGCTATGTAACCTTACAAATACCCTTGATAAAACTTTTCAATTCAAAGTCATTGCAAGATATTTATATTATAAAGTTGAGCTTTAAAGTTTCAATAATAAAATAAATGGAAGTACGTCGCAAGTAAATATTATTTCTAAACTTGCATTTAGTGAAAACAAACAACTATAAGATCAATAACAGTTTCAATCTTAATGCTAAAACATTATTATGCTTGTTTTGAGCAATTACTACTAAGAAGTCTATAAAACTTTAATTACATTTCATTTTATTAGTTCAAATGGAATTAATTATATTGATTTTCTTCATATTTACAGAATTGATGTGTACTTCATGTTAAAATGAAATAACTTATAAGGTATTGATCGATATATTATATATGCGAAAAGGTTAATTGTAGCTAGGAATGGCAAGTTAGCAAACTTGTGTAATTCAAGAAGTTGAAACTTTATTATGCACGCGCTTGCGACCTTAATTTTATTCTATTCTTGAGTGCATACAAATCAATCATATAATGTTACATATTTAATTAACAATTTCAAGAACTTAATTAACGTTTATAATTGGTTAATTGGTTATGCACATTTATACTATAGAAATGTTTTATAATTGCAATTACAAAAATATAAAAAAAGCCTTCTCTCGTATGTTTGTGGTGTGCAATTAATAGTCCTACACAAACATGCGGGACCTACAGTTTAATGTAGAATCTACACTACACTAAATTAAAAAAAAATAAAATAATTTGTAGTAATTAATTTTAATTATTTCTGCAATAATGAATATTTATTTGATTCTATATTTAATTATAAATTTAATATAATTTGCAGTGCCTGAAGCCTAATCCAGCATTAGTTCTGTACATAATAATTAATTTTAATTACAAACTAAATTATTGATTGACATTTAAAACTTACCGGACTAAAAGCAGTTATTAATAATAAATTGTATATTATTATTTCATTAATTTCAATTGAGTTGAGATAATCTACTATTTAAGTAAATAATAAATGCACTTCAAACTGATTGTATTGTTTTCATATAAATGAAAATAGATAGCAATTTTTATTTATAATAAATAAAGTAACAATTTATTCAAAGTAACAAAAACGTAATTGCATTCAAAATTATATTTTCTCAAATCAGGTCAATGTGATTAGATTGCGTTCTACAGTTCTCTCGTTGGATTTGTAGTACGTAGTACAGTTGGAGACATTAAATTTGCATTAATTTCTTGTGGGCTGCACAAACTCCTTCCAAGAAATTAGATGCTGTGCACAACTTGGCGGAAATTATGTTTGGTAGATGGAATAATTGAATAATATTTTATCGAAGGAAAAAAATTATCGATTTTATTAACGTGACTGAATTATTTATTGCATTTAATGGATTGAAATTCTATTGACGTTATTTTTTGTTAGTAATAATATTTGGATGGTTCAATTATCAATATTAAGTGCACTTAATTTTGATTTTTTGTTGTTGTTTGTAAAGGGTGGGCCATGTAACGTTTGGAATTTGAACTACCATTTATTTAGTTTTTCAAAAATTTAATGTCATTCATGAGTTGGCAGAAATTTAGTTTTATGTTTGAAATTTATGATATGGAACGCTTTACAATTAAACATAATTGCGAAAAAATGAAAAATTACTTTCAAAGTGGTGAGTCTTCTACTCAAACAGTAAGAAATTGACGAAAGAAATTTGATTTGATTGTTTGTGTACCAATTATGAAACAAGTTTGCAAACGAAAATGTTCAATCTTTCTAAAAATTATAAATTGAACAAAAAAGTAATAAAAATAGTCAAAATATAAATAATTGTACAAGATTTATTCAAAAATTGGCCCAAATTACTCAGAAAACTTCATTATTGCACAAAATTTATTAAAAGTTACACAAATACAATTTACTTTAAGAAATTTATCAACAACAAGTTGCTTTAGACGTGGATTTTATTCTAAAAATTGATAGAGTATTTTGCATAAAAATTATTTAATGTATACACAACTTCTTAGAGATTGTGCACATAATGAAACTGTTTTACGTCGCCAGAAGGTCTAAAAGTATAATCAATTCTTTATAGGCTTATGAACATAATGCGATATTTGATAGGGTAGTTTTTTATATATAATGAAAAATCAATACTTCCAAACATGTCTTCATTATCATCAAAACATCATTATTAGGACCCCTTAATCGAATCATTTAATTGAATTATATTAAAACAATATATTAATGGAAAATCAATGTATTCTCGGGTTATTAAGTCTACATCTATAAATAATTACGTTGATTTTAGAATGTGGCGTTAGAAATTTAGCGCATTCAGAGTTTCTTTTTTAATTTCATAATGTGATATTTAGAAATAATGATGATATTTAGCAATTTGTAAACATTGACTTGCATTATTTACGGATTATAAGTATCAGGAAATAATGAATGCAAAATTTTATTTTATTTATTGATTGTTTGGTTTAAAATTTTCTTTTAAGAGTGTTGATTGTATATTTCTACACTGTTAAAAAATTCTTAGAAAGCAAAGACATTTATTTATTATAATTAATCAAAAAATCTTAGAAAAGCAATTAATATTTAAAAATAATTAAAAGTTGGCTAATAAGCGCATAATGAGTATTATTATTTACAATACGCAAACGCCATTTAAAATTAATTATAAATTTCCTAGGTAACGCAAATTGTGCATTATAATTGCAAAGTATCAATCGGTAAACATATTTTATTTATGACAAATCATCTAGAAAATGCATTTATTGCTCAAAAATTATAAAAATTGCTTAGAAAACGCAATTATTGATCAAAATTAATTAAAAATTTACTACAATTGTGTGATATTTGCAAAGAAAACACTTCCTTCTAGAAATTCCATTTTTGCTTATCAAAAATTGCTTAGTAAATGCAATTTTTGTTTAAAATTATCTAAAAAATGCAAACATTGTTGCAAAAAATCGCTTGTAAAATATGTATAAAATTCACTATAAATTTTCTAAACACAATTTTTAGCTAATTTAATCAAAAGTCACTTAGAAAATGCATTTATTGTTTAAAATTAATAATAAATTGGTTAAGAAACGCAAATCGTGAGTAATATTTGCAAAAAATTGTTTGGAAAATCAATTTTTTGTACAAAATTAATCTTTTTTTATAGATTTTGGTGATTTCTTACAATTTTTATTGTTTTATGGCCAAATTTTAGAATTTTTGTTATACTATGAATAGAATTTTACATTTTTTAATAGTTTTATGGTTGGATTTTGGTTTTCTACAGAATTTTTGAAATTTTATGACATTTTATGGAAAAAGAAATGCGTTTTTTAACAGTTTATGGCCAAGTTTTGGTGTTTTTTGACAATATTTAATTTTTATTGCTAGATTTTGATATTTAAACAATCTCATGGCTTGATTTTAGTACTTTTTATAATTATTTTTATATTTCATAGGTAGATTTTGCTATTTTTAACATTTCAAATAAAATATGTTCAATTTATAACAGTTTATAGCTGGATTTTGGTGTTATTAGATAATTATTTGATAATTTAAGACCGGATTTTGCTATTTTTACATTTGATTAATAAAGTGCAAAAAACTATAATCCAAACTAGTGACTCGGTATTATGTTTTAGAGTGTCCCGCCCACCCACCCAAGTGTTCGTCATTAAGTGATTGAATATTTGACTTCTCTGCGGTTGCCAGAAGTCATTTAGTCACAAGAGACGGTTGTGATCCAACTTCTTGAACAATAACACTTGGGTGGGCGGATGGTACACTTCAATTCAAACTACTGACTCGGTATCATGATTTAGATTGTCCCACCTACCCACCCAAGTGTTTGTTATCAAGAGATTTTATGTTTAACTTTCCTGCGAGCGTCAGAAATCATTTAAGCACAAGAAACTACTGGTTTGTTATTAAGCTATGGAGTGTCCCACCCACTTGTCCAAATATTTGTTATTAAGACATTGGATGTTTGATCTCTCTGCAAGCGTCAATCGCAAGGGAACACCAATATCTCTCTAATATTTGCAAAGATTTGCACGAAACACATGTTATGAAAGAAAGACGCTATAAATCTTTTAGGAAATTCATTTATTGCATAAAAAATTTCTTAAAAAACGCAATTTAAGTAATTATTTAAAAAATTGCTACGAAACACAATTTGTGCGTAAAATTTGCAAAGAATATCTTAAAAAATATATTTCTTGAGTTGAAAATGTATCAAAAATGTTGTAGAAAACTAATTACGTTTGCATAAAATTAGTCAAAAAGTACAATATATGCTAAAATTAATAAAAAAATTACTACAAAACGTAAATTATGAGTGGTATTTATATAAATCACTTCTAAAACACATTTCTTAGATGAAATCTATCATAAATATTTTAAAAAACGTTTTTATTGATTAAAAATCAACAAAATTTGCTTAGAAAACGCAAATATTGTTCAAAATTACTTTGAAATTAGCCAATAAATGCAAATCATTGCAAAACATTGCTTATAAAACACACTTTTTATATGAAATCCATCATAAGTTGTCTATAAAATGCATTTATTGCTTAAAATTTATTAAAAATAGCTTAGAAAACGCAATTATTGTTTATAAATTAGCTAAACACGCAAATTGTGCGTGTTATTTGCAAAGAATTGTTCGGAAAACACTTCTTGTATAAAATTCACAATAAATCTTCTAGAAAACGCATTTTTGCATATTAAAATCTCCTTAGTAAATTCAAATTTTGTTTAAAATTAAAAATCAATTAAAAAATGCAAACAATGTCCCAAAAATTTGCTTGGAAAACACACTTTATGTATGAAATTTACCATAAATCTTCTAGAGAACACAATTTTTAAATAAATTTAATCTAAAGTTATGCATTTATCGTATGAAATTAATAATAAATTGGCTAAGGAACGCAAATCTTAAGTAATATTTAAACAAAAATTTTTGAAAAATCAATTTTGGTGATTTCTTACAATGTTTTATTGTTTTAAGACCAAATTTTGCAATTTTTTATATAATATGAATACAATTTGACATTTTTCAACAATTTTATGGTTAGATTTTGGTGTTTTTTAAGATTTTTTTGAAATTTTTTAATTGATTTTTGCTAATTTTGACATTATATAAATAAAGAAATGCATTTTTAATACTTTATGACCAGATTTTGATGTTTTCTGGCAATATTTAATTTGTATGGCCGGATTTCGCTATTTTAACCATTTCGTGGCTTGATTCTGGTACTTTCTATCAATATTTTTATATTTCTTAGCTGGATTTTGCTATTTTTAATATTTCAAATAAAATATGTTTAATTTTTACCGGTTTATAGCTGCTTTTTGATACTTATTTGATGTTTTATGACTGGATTTTTATTAAAAAATTTACTACAAAACGCAAATTATGAGTGGTATTTTTATAAATTGCTCGGAAAACATTTATTTATTATTTCAAAATGAACTAAAATCGTTTAGAAAACGCAAATATTGTACAAAATTAATTTTAAATTAGCTACAAAAATGCAAATCATTGCAAAAACACAGTTTCTATATCCATCATAAATAGTCTAGAAAAAGCATTTATTTATTGCTTAGAAAACGTAATTATTTTTTATAAATTGGCTAAAAAACGCGAAGTGTGCGTGATATTTGCAAAGAATTGCTTAGAAAATATATTTTTTGTGTAAAATTTATCGAAAATCTTTCAGAAAACGCATTTATTGTTAAATTGGATCAAAAATTGCTCAGAAAACGCAATTATTGTTTAAAATTGAATATAAATTGGCAATAAATCGCAAATAATTGCCCGGAAAACACATTTCTTGTTCAAAATTTATCATAAATGAACCGTATTATATTTACTGTCATAAATATTTAAAAAAACTTTTAAAATGCATAAAAGATCGCTTAGAAAACGCAAAAATTATTAATTTTTCTATTGAAAAAAAATTGTTGATAAGACTTACTGATTTGTAATCAAGACCTTTACTGCATATAAATGCATTGGAAATGTCACAACATTTGATCTTTTGATAGTTTATGGTCGGATTTTGGGTTTTGTAGCAATATTTTTGATATTCTGTAGTAGATTTTGGTCTTTTTTTACACTTTTTAACAGTTTATTGTTGGATTTTAGAGCTTTCTGATAATTAGTTAAAACTTCAAGGCCAGATTTTGCTATTTTTAACATTTTATAAACAGAATTTTGTAGTTTTTAACTATTCTTGGCAGGATTTTGTTGATTTTTAAAATGTTTTGATATTTTATGACCGAATAAATTTCTAACAAAATTTTGATATTTTATAGCTATTTTTGGGAGATTATGATATTTTTTACAGTTTATTGTTAGATTTTGATGCTCTCTGACAATATTTTGATGTTTCAAAGCCGGATTTTTGACAATTCATAAATAAAATTTAGCATTTTTTCATAATTTATGGCTAGATTTTGGTTCTTTCTAATAATTTGTTGATATTTTATAGCCAGAATTTGTTATTTTTTTAAGTTTTATAAACAAATTTTATTTTTTTTTGCCGTAACATTATTTTGATATTAAAAAAAAAAATGATTTTTTTTCTATTTATTAAATTTTAATATTTTTATATTTATATATATATATATGGTCAGTTTTAACAATTTTTGATAATCTATTTTACTTTGCGCTTTTTGACAGTTTATAACCGGATTATGTTTTTTTGTATCAATATTTTTGTGGATTTTGCTCTTTTTTTAGATTTTTTTTAATTTTTAACCGTTTATGGTTGGATTTTGGTGCCTTTTGATAATTAGTTAAAGCTACTAAGCCGGATTATGCTATTTTTGAGATTTTATAAACAGAATTTTGTAGTTTTGAACCATTTTTTGCCGAATTTTGTTGGTTTTTGATTTTTTTTTAGTAATTTATGACTGGATTTTACAATTTTTCACTTTTTATAAATGGAATTTTGCATTTTTTAACAGTTATTGCCTAAATGTTGGTGCTTTTTTATAATATTTCTATATTTTATGGCCGGATTTGGCTATTTTTGACATTCTATAAATAGAATTTTGCACTTTTTGATAGATTATGGCCGTATTTTACAATTTTTAACTATTTTTTGATAATTTATTGCGATTTTTTTACACTTTTTAACAGTTGACCATAAACTGGTTAAAAAAAATTTAAAAAATGCTCCTTTTTGCCCAGCCCACTGAGAACAAAAACATGGTTTTATGGCATTTGCGGCTTATTGACAGGGTATAGACTTGAAATGGCACCAGATTTGGATTCTACGGAAAATTTCTGATTGATTTTATTAGTAAATTTTTTTTTTTTGAGTTAAAATTGCGGTTTTTAAACAAAAAATGCGATTAAGTTAAAAAACGACAAAAAAAATTAAAAAAATTGTAGAATTTTTTTTTATGTGTTACATACTCTTATATACCGATCAAAGGACTACTAATAAGTTATAGAAACTAAAAAAAATACATAAGCAAGTTTCTCAATGCACCTCCCCCCTCCCCTAGCTCTGGTCCGTTCGAAATGGAATTGCCCTTATAGATTTTTACACTTTTTAACAGTTTATGGTTGGATTTTGGTGCTTTATGAAAATTGGTTAAAGCTTCAAGGCTGGATTTTGCTACTTATGACATTTTATGAAAATAATTTTGTAGTTTTTGGCTGGATGTTATTCTTTTTTGAAATTATTTTAATATTTTATGACCGGATTTGGCTATTTTATTTACATTTTCTTAATAATGTTTTGTTATTTTATAGCTATTTTTGGGATTCATTGATTTTTTTTACATTTTTCAACAGTTTATGGTCAGATTTTGGTGCTTTATGACTATATATAAATAGAATTTTGCACTTTTTGATAATGTATGGCCGGATTTTGGTTTTTTCAATAATTTATTGATGTTTTATGGCCAAATTTTGCTATTTTTATAATTTTATGAACAAATTTTTTTCACAGTATTAACAATATTTTGAAATTTAAAAAAAGATATTTTTTTTAACTTTTTTTTTTATTAAATTTAAATATTTTTATTTTTTATGGCTATTTTGAACTATTTTTGATATTCGATAAATAAAACTTTGCACTTTTTGACAGTTTATGGCCAGATTTTAGTTTCTTGGAACAATATATTTGATATTTTATAAGTGAATTTTGCTTTTTATAGATTTTAACACTTTTTAACAGTTTATGGTTAGATTTTTGTGCTTTTGGTTAAAGCTTCAAGGCCATATTTTGATATTTTTGACATTTTATGAACAGAATTATATAGTTTTGAAACAATTTTGGCTGGATTTAGTTTATTTTTGAAATTGTTTTAATATTTTATGGCGGGGTTTGACTATTTTAGATATTTTGTAAATAGAATTTTGCAATTTTTGACTGATTATAGCCGGATTTTGCAATTTCTAATAATATTTTACAGCTATTTTTGAGATTTTATGATTACTTATTTTACATTTTTTAACAGTTTATGGTTAAATTTGGATGCTCGTGACAATATTTTGATGTTTTAAAGCTGAACTTTTGACAACCCATAAATAAAATGTTGCATTTTTTCATAATTTATAGCCAGATTTTGGTTCTTTTTAATAATTTGTTGATATTTTATGCCCGAATTTTGGAATTTTTTGAAGTTTTATAAACAGAATTTTCCGTTTTTTATTGTCCTAACAATATTTTGATATTTACAAAAAAAATATTTTTTACTTTTTTATTTATTAAATTTAAATGTTTTTTACTTTCTGGCCAGTTTAAACTATTTTTGGTGTTTTATGAATAAAACTGAAAAAAATGGTCGGATTTTCGTTTTTTATAACAATATTTTTGATATTTTATAAGTGGATTTAGCTTTTTTTTTTAATTTTTACACTTTTTAGCAGTTTATGCTTGGATTATGGTGCTTTCTTAAAATTGGTTAAAGCTTCAAGGTCGGATTTTGATATTTTTGTTATTTTATAAACAGAATTTTGTAGTTTTGAATCATTTTTGGCTGAATTCTGTTGATTTTTGAAATTGTTTTAATATTTTATGACCAGATTTTGCTGTTTTTTACTTTTTTAAATATAATATTGCGTTTTTAAACAGTTAATGACAAAATTTTGGTGCTTTCTCACAATATTTTTATACTTTTTGGCTATTTTTGACATTCTGTAAATATAATTTTGCACTTTTTGACATATTGTGGCCGTGTTTTGCAATATCTAACATTTTTTTGATATTTTGTAGTAAGTTTTTGAGATTTCATGATTTTTTTACATTTTTCAACAGTTTTATGGTCAGATATTGGTATTTTCTGACAATACTTTGATGTTTCAAAACCAGATTTTTGACTATAAATAGAATTTTGCGCTTTTTAATCATTTATGGCCGGATTTTGTTTTTTTTAATTTATTTGTATGGCCGTATCTTGCTATGTTTTGTCACTTTATGAGCAGAATTTTATTTTTTTTACAGTCCTGACAATGTTTTAATATTTTTTGATTTTTTTTCTTTTTTTAATTAAATTTAATTATGTATTTTTATACTTTATGGCCAGTTTTAACTATTTTTTGTATTTTATGAATAAAACTTTGCACCTTTTGACAGTTTTTTTAGATTTTTAATCTTTTTAACAGTTTATGGTTGTTTTAAGTGCTTTCTGACAATTGGTTAAAGCTTTGAAGCAGGAATTTGCTATTGTTAACATTTTTAAAACATAATTTTGTAGTTTTGAACCATTTATGGCCGGATTTTGTTGATTTTTGAAATTGTTTTAATAAATTTTTACCGGATTTGTTTTTTTTTTGACATTCTATAAATAGAATTTAGCATCTTTTGGCAGATTATTTATTCATTGAATTTTTTACATTTTTCAACAGTTTATGGTTAGATTTTGGTGCTTTATTTTGATGTTTTAAGGTCAAATTTTTGACAACTTATAAATAGAGTTTTACACTTTTTGATAATGTATGGCCGGATTTAGGTTTTTTTTTCAATAAATTACTGATGTTTTATGGCCGGATTTTGCTATTTTTGAAATTTTATGAACAGATTTTTTTACAGTCTTAACAATATTTTGATATTAAAAAAATATTTTTTTTTAATTTTTAAATTTTTAAATTTTTGAATTTTTTTATACTTTATGGTCAGTTTAAACTATTTTTTATATTTTTTGAATAAAACTGTATGAAGTTTATGGCCGGAATTAGGTTTTTATAACAAAATTTTTGATATTTTATAAGTGGATTTTGTTATCTTTAATTTTTTTACACTTTTTAACAGTTTATGGTTTGATTTGGGTGCTTTCTTACAATTGGTTAAAACTTCAAAGCCAGATTTTGCTATTTTTGACATTTTATAAACAGAATGTTGTAGTTTTGAACCATTTTTTGCCAGATTTTGTTGATTTTTAAAATTGCATTAATATTTTTTGACCGGATTTAGTCATTTTTTAACAGTTAATAATGAAATGTTAGTGCTTTCTCCCAATTTTTTATATTTTATGGCCGGATTTGGCAATTTTTGATATTTTTTAAATAGAATTTTGCACTTTTTGACATATTATGGCCGGATTTTGCAATTTTTATCAATTTTTAATAGTTTATAGCAGTTTTTGGTATTTTGTAGTTTTTTAAAAATATTTTTCAACAATTTATGGTCAGATTTTGGTGCTTCCTGACAATATTTTGATGTTTCAAAGCCGGATTTTTGACCATAAATAGAATTTTGCACTTTTTAATAATTTATGGCCGAATTTTAATTCATTTTAATAATTTGTTGATATTTTATGCACCAATTTTGGTATTTTTTTAAAGTTTTATGAACAGAATTTTACGTTTTTTATTGCCCTAACAATATTTTGATATTAAAAAAAAAAAGATTTTTTTAAAACTTTTTTATTTATGAAATTTAAATGTTTTTTTATTTTATGACCAGTTTTAACTATTTTTGATATACATGAATAACACTTTGCACTTTTTGACAGTTTATAGCCGGATTTTGTTTTTTGTAACAATATTTTTGAGGATTTTGCGTTTTTTTTAGATTTTTTTACTTTTTAACCGTTTATGGTTGGATTTTGGTGCTTTCTGATAATATTTAAAGTTAAAGCTTCAAGGCCGGAATTTGCTATTTTTAAGATTATATAAACAGAATTTTGTAGTTTTGAATCATTTTTGGCCGGATTTTGTTGATTTTTAAAATTGCTATAATATTTTATGACCAGATTTTGCCGTTTTTTACTTTTTATAAATAGAATTTTGCATTTTTTAACAGTTATTGATAAAATTTTGGTGCTTTCTCACATAATTTTTATACTTTTTGGCCGGATTTGGCTACTTTTGACATTCTATAAATAAAATTTAGCATCTTTTGGCAGATTATTTGCATTTTTTAATAATATTTTGATATTTTATAGCTATTTTTGAGATTCAATAAAATATTTTACATTTTTTAACAGTTTATGGTTAGATATAGGTGCTTTTTGACAATTTTTTGATGTTTTAAAATCAAATTTTTGACAATTCATAAATAGAATTTTGCACTTTTTAATAATGTATGGCCGGATTTTAGTTTTTTTTAATAAATTGTTGATATTTTAGGGCCGGATTTTTTAAAAAAAATAATTTTTTTAAACTTTTTTATTTATTAAATTTAAATATTTTTATACTTTATTGGCCAATTTTAACTATTTTTGGTGTTTTATGAATAAAATTTGCACTTTTTGACAGTTAATGGCCGGATTTTGGTTTTATGTAACAATATTGTTGATGTTTTTCAAATGCAGTTTGCTCTTTTTTTAGGTTTTTATACTTTTTAACAGTTTATGGTTGATATTTAGTGCTTTTTTAAAATTGCTTTAAGTTTCAAAGCCGGATTTTGTTATTTTTGACGTTTTATAAACAGATTTTTGTAGTATTGAACTACTTTTGGCCGGATTTTGTTGATTTTTGAAATTATTATTAATATTTTATGACCGGATTTTGCTGTTTTTGATATTCTATAAATAGAATGTTGCAACTTTTGACAGATTATGGCCGGATTTTGCAATTTTCAACAGTATTTTGATATATTTGGGATTTCATGTTTTTTCATATTTTTCAACAGTTTTTGGTTAGATTTTGGTGCTTTCTGATAATAAGTTAAAGTTTCAAGGCCGGATTTTTCTAATTTTGATATTTTAAACAGAATTTTGTAGTTTTAAATCATTTTTTGCTTTAATTTTTTATGACCGGATTTTACCATTTTTTACTTTTTATAAATAAAATTTTGCATTTTTTAACATTTAATAACAATATGTTGGTACCATTTTACAATATTTTTATACTTTATGGCTATTTTTGAAATTTATAAACAGAATTTTGCACTTTTTGACAGATTATGGCCGAATTTTGCAAGTTTGATATTTTTTTCTACATTTTTCAACAGTTTATGGTCAGATTTTGGTGCTTTCTGACAATATTTTGATGTTTTAAGGCCAGATTTTTGAACATAAATGGAATCTTGCACTTTTTGATAATTTATGGCCAAATTTTGTTTTTTTTTAATATTTTGTTGATATTTTGTGGTTGGATTTTGCTATTTTTGACTTTTTATGAACAAAATTTTACTTTTTTTTACAGTCCTAACAATTTATTGATTTTTTTCATTTTTTTACAGTTTATGTCTGAATCTGAATACTTTCTAACAATTTTTTAATGTTTAAGACCGGATTTTGCTGTTTTAGACATTTTTAGAATAAAATTTTGTACTTTTAAGGCCTGAGTTTGACTTTTTATAAATAGAATTTTGCTCTTTTCAACAGTTTATGGCCGGATTTTTTGCAATTTTTTACAATATTTTGATATTTTATAGCTAGATTTGGTTGTTATTAAAAATTTTTTTTTTTTACTTAGATTTTATTAAAATTACGTAGTTTCTATAATAAAAAACTCACTGAATTGTCCTCCTAGGTTGGATGAATCGGTAAAATGATTCGTACTGTTAGGGTTAATAATATTACGGAAAATCAAACCACAAACAATTTGGGATTAACGTAATATGTTGTAACATTAAGTTTGCAAATTATTACGTAAGAGAGGACAAAAATGGGAAAAAAATGCCAAAGATGCTGTTATTTTTATTTTTTATTTATTTATTTTATTTATAAGGTTTTTTACGGCTATTTTTACATCGCCACAGTAAGTCTACGACTTGTTTAAAGTGGTTTGTTGGGACCAACAGCTTAATACGTGACTTCCGAACCACGCTGGTGGATAAAGAGCAAGTTATCATTTCAGTCATATTTCGGGAATCGAACCCCGGACTGCTCGCATGATATGCAAGTGCTCTACCATTGAGCTATCACACCATAAAATAAATAAATAAAACAATAAGAGAGGTAACGGGGCTATTAGCGCAGAAAATCTTTTAATTAATTTGCAATTTCAAGTAAACATTGAAGTTGCTTTACGGTTTTTGGAATAGGAAAATTTTGTATTGCCTGAAACCGTTTAGGAGCGGTTATCAAAACATTATGTGAATTTTTAATCCGAGCATAAGCCCAAAATTTGCAGCTTGTGAACAATTTGATTGAGATGATGCAGATGTTCTTTTTTAAAGTATTTAAGGTGATAAAGAGGTCATACACATAGGGGTGGAGAAATTTATCAAAATCTCAAAATTTGGTCCAAACACTGAATAAACAAACCAAATCTTTCATTATTGTTTCAAATTTTGACATACCAAAAAAAAATTAGTTGTGCTTTTAGTCAGCATGAAAGCAAAATTTGCATATTCAAGAATCACAGTTATTGCTAACTCAGGTCTTAATACATGCAAATTGGTATAAGCTACAAAATTGACATGATTAAGAAATTGTTTTATTTTTGCTATATTCAACTTTGAGTGGTTAATCAAAATTTGCTTAAGCAGCCTTAACAGCAGAATAGTAAAAAATTAAAGTTTAATAACTTTGGTTTACCAAGAATGGACTAGTTGCTATCTTTGAGTTTTGGGAACCCATCTCGAGATTTTTGTATATGGCAGATAGCTAGTGTGTGAGGAGGATAGGTACACCTGCAGCGGCATACACAAGTACGCAGAAATGTATTAGCTTTGCGCCTCTTTCTAATAATATTTATTCACTCAACGATAATGCCTTGAGTTTTGTAAGTTATCAGTTTAGAATATGCTTGTTGTTTGTAAATCAATACACAAATTTTCTAAATTAAACCAATCTGAATATTTATTGTTTACTTTGGTTTCAGTTATAAAGAGTAGTGGTTTTAAAATGTTTTTGAGAGGAATCTTTATACTTATATTATTTCTTAAAATATTGAAAATTTAAAAAAATATGTTTATTTTACTAAAATGAGCATTTTTTTGCGTTTTTGTAACTTCATAGCATAATATTAAATTTATATTCTGAATATTGAATTGAATAGTCGTATCAAGTGTTGAGATAAACTTCATTAAACATATAGCTATAATAACAAAAATTCTTAAATTTGTAATTTGTAAGCATTTTTTGATATGAGGTCGTCAAATTATAGATTAATATAGAATAAAATGCATGCATAATTTACTAAATTTTGTCTAATGAGAGCAATTTACACTCTACATAACTACAAATTAATTATAACTACATACCCAGACGTGATTTATAGCCAATAAACATTGTTTAGTTAGCATTATTCTGATTTATTTATTAATGCACTTCAACAAAAATTTTCAGTTAAATTAAACGTAAACTTTTCTAAAATCAAATTCAATCTCATTTGATATTGATTAAACAAAATTTATTGTTTCTTAAAATAACATTTTTGCTTATTTAATAAACTTTTATTATTCAATGAAATGTATGGCTTTGTTAAATAAATAACATTTTCATATATTGAAATTAATAATAAACTATGATAAAACTATATTAATAATATAATAGTTATTACTTACAATACGTGAATTATTAATTAACTAAATTAATAAATTAATTTGTTCAAAATAAATTTTATATTAATTAAAATATTTTAATAATTTATTAATATTATATAATAAAAGTCGGACCTGCACTGCTAGTTTTTATAATCAAGGGAACGATCAGCACTTGTCCGCACGTGAGTAACGCATAACCTTATATATCGATCACCCGGAGCGGTTCCGGACGCCGGAGGAAGCTCACTGGAACCAGGAGTTACCCGGAACATTTTCCACAAGCGGACGCATGCGCCGAACATCTACGTGTTACCGGTTACATAAAGCTAATCCTTATGTGAAAAAAGTAATGTAGTTTATCTTTCTGTTCGGAGGGGTTGATTTTCTTAGATTTGAATAGGGGATATCAATATTTTGAAATAGTTAATTACAAACTAAATTAATTAAGCAGTTCAAACTACTTTAAACAATATTTGATTGTTCTTGAATGGAATAAACATGTGGGAAATTTAAATAACAATTTGCTACCCGTGGTAATTTAATAAATTATGTTTTGAGGGGTGTGCATTTGGATGTAATTTAAATTAGTAACTTGAACACCTACTGGCTCATATATTTTAAATTATATGTTTACACTTTATTCGATCAACTTTTGGGGTTGTGAATTTTTTGAAGCTAACTTAATTAGTCATTTTATACTTTTTAAATTAAATTCAGTTTATAACCAAGTTTTATAGAATTAGCAAGGAAAATATAGAATAACGTAATTGGGTCGAATCATTTTTAATGTTTGATTTTATTATTAATAATATAAACTGACATTTTTAACAAAAAAAAATGTTTTTTATTGAATTATATTTGTGTTAGTATAAGTTTATTTAGTTATTTGTTTATTAATCAACGGAAGTTATTACAAAACAAGTAAAGGGTATTTTTTAGAAGAAAACTTTACATTGAAATAAGACATTTTTAAATATACATGAAATTGGCTTTATGTGAGTATTTTATGGAATTAATGTTTGAATATGATTTCGGGCTTGTGCCCGCCGCGGCTGGAACGTACATGGCGTAATCTGGAGGTCTAATTTTCACAAACTGTTTGCAGTAATTTGGTTGTATTTTGGCAATGTTGGTTTCCAAATGCTCAATTGTTTTTGGTTTATTGGTGTAGACATGGGGCTTTACATATCCTCAGAGAAAATAATCTAATGGAGTTAAATCGCACAGACGAGGTGGCTAGTTAACAGGTCTATTTTCTAATATTAACCGTTTGTGAAATGTTTCTATCAATAAATTAATTGTATCGCGCGCTGTGTGGCATGTGGTGTCGTCCTGCTGAATCCACATGTCTAGAACATTAATGCTATCCAATTGAGGCACGAAAAGTTGGCAATCATGTTTCTGTACCGCTTAGCGTTGACTGTAACGTTCCAAGCATTACCATTTTTAAAGACATATGGACTAGTGATAAAGCGCACCAAAAGGTATTTTTTGGTGAATGTAATGATGCGACAATTCTGTTTGTTGACATATCCATTTAACCAAAAGTGTGATTCATCACTGAACAAATTTGTCTAATAAAATTGTTGATCAATAACAATTTTTTTCTCGGCCCATTTACCAAATGAACGGAGCAAACAATGATAGAAGCCACACTTCTATTCCTGTAGAAGTTGAACCTTGTAAAATAGTAAACGTGTACGCACTGTACGACGTCGCACTGGATGCTTATTATCGTTTATTTTGAAAAAATGCATTTTATGTGCAATTTTTGACTAACTTCATGCAATAAATTAGTTTTAAACAAGATTTTTTAAAAATTTACGTTTTGCATGCAATAAATGCGTTTTATAAGCAACTTTTTAGAGATTTTTAGCTAAATTTTATTAGAATTTCGAAAAAAATGCATTTTATTTTTTGACTAACTTCATGCAATAAATTAGTTTTAAACAAGATTTTTTTTTTAAATTACGTTTTGCATGCAATAAATGCGTTTTATAAGCAACTTTTTAGAGATTTTATGCAAAATTTTATTAAAATTTTGAAAAAAATGCATTTTATTTGCAATTTTTGACTAACTTCGTGCAATAAATTAGTTTTAAACAAGATTTTTTTAAAAATATACGTTTTGCATGCAATAAATGCGTTTTATAAGCAATTTTTTAGAGATTTTAAGCTAAATTTTATTAAAATTTTGAAAAAATGCATTTTATGTGCATGTTTTGACTAACTTCATGCAATAAATTAGTTTTAAACAAGATTAAAAAAAAAAAAATTACGTTTTGCATGCAATAAATGCGTTTTATAAGCAACTTTTTAGAGATTTTAAGCAAAATTTTATTAAAATTTTGAAAAAAATGCATTTTATGTGCAATTATTGACTAACTTCGTGCAATAAATTAGTTTTAAACAAGATTTTTTTTAAAATTCACGTTTTGCATGCAATAAATGCGTTTTATAAGCAAATTTTTAGAGATTTTAAGCTAAATTTTATTAAAATTTTGAAAAAAATGCATTTTATGTGCAATTTTTGACTAACTTCATGCAATAAATTAGTTTTAAACTAGATTTTTTAAACAAATATCTGTTTTGCATGCAATAAATGCATTTTTAAGCAACTTTTTAGAGATTTTAAGCAAAATTTTATTAGAATTTTGAAAAAAATTGCAATTTATGTTCAATTTTTGACTGACATCATGCAATAAATTAGTTTTAAACAAGATGTTTTAAAGAAATATACATGTTGCATGCAATAAATGCGTTTTCTTATCAATTTTTTAGAGATTTTAAACAAATTTTTATTAAAATTAAAAATGCTTATTATCGTTTAGATTCAACGTATTGCAAAAACAATGCACAGTTTCTCGAATTTATTGCTCTGATGGACGATTATGAGCAGCAATACGTAATGCCCGGTAAGTTTCTCGAACTAAACCATGTTTTCCAAAATAAATTTAAACATTTTGCAAAAGTTGCTCCGGCGTGAGTTTGTTTATGATAAATTGCCAAACCAAACTTACCTCAAAATAACCGAGAACTGTTTAATCAGATGTCACAGATAAGAGTGTTGCCAGTTTTGCCGCCTCTAAAATATTTAATTTTTTTTTGAAAAAATCAACTTTAATCTGCCCATAATCTGTACGTTTATACGGTATATAACATAATCTTACAAAGCGCTTTTAAGTGTTACTTCAAAATTTATTTTTTTTTTTCATGATAGGTCAAATTAGATGTAGAGAGCAGTTCTGTCCGCAGAAATTTTTAATAATATTTGGTATGTAGTTCTTCCGAGTGCTGCTATACGTGTATTTGTAAGCGTCAATGTTAAAAAACAGACATTTTTACCATGTTTTTGCAGTTTTTTTTAGTTTTAAACCTCTAAAACTCAAATACACAAAACAATTTATATTTTCCAACTAATTAACATTAAAATGCAAACACTGCGAACAATTAGTTGGTATTATAGATTTTGCGGCTTATAAACAGGGATGGACTTAAAATGTTCTTAGAATTGGATTCTACTAAAATTTTTTGATTGATTTTGCTAGTTAAATTCTATTATTGCGTTAAAATTCTGATTTTTAATCAAAAAAGGCAATTTTTTAAAGTTTAAAAAACGACAAAAAAACTACAAACAAATGTACCGATAAAATGACTACTAATAAGTTATACAAACGGAAAAAATAATAAAGCAAGTTTCTAGATCTAGCTCTCCCCTGCTCTGTTCTGAATGAACAAAGACTGCTTAACTCTATAATCAAAATAATAATATAAACCCTAGAACAAAAGCTGTTTTATCAATTGAACTACCAAGAATCACATTCTTAGTTAATTTGCAAGCAAAATTAGTAGTGCACATATAAAATACACATATTAACTCATAAATAACGCATTTTTTGTCCTAAAATTAACAAAAAATGCATTTTATAATAAAGAATTGTCTAGAAAAACGCGTTTTTGTTTAAAATCTAACAAAGTTTGCTTATAAAATGCATTTTGTTTATTTAAATTCATAAAAATTGTAGACATATGCATTTTTTTTACAAAATCTACAACAAATTGCCTAAAATATGCAACAATCGATTAGGAAAACAAACTTTTTGTGTGATATTTCACAAAAATTGACAAAAGGTTTTTCAAAAAAATTTAATATATAAATTTAAAAATACAATTTTTTTAATCTTTAATCTAAAAATTGCTTTAAAAATGTATAATACTAAAACTAAATCTATAAAGAAACCCGTACAAAATTGCCACAAAAATTAGTATCTCAAATATAAACTACACATTTTTTGTACGAAATTTGTCAAACTTTGCCTAAAAATTGCGTATGATTTGAAAATAATAAATAATTGCTCAAAAAAAAAGTTTTTTTGTAAAAAAATTTACAAAAATTGCCCAAAAAATAAATTAATTTAAAAATTCAAAAGGAATTCAAAAAACGAAACAAAAAATTCTGCTTTACACAAATAAGTAGTTTGGAATGAAAATGTTTGAGAATGAGTATTTCTGAGCAAAGAAGTTTTAAGTTTATAGAAAGTTTGCAATGCTGAGAATTAATTAAAAAATAAACAGAAACATCTTGCTTTACTCAAATAAGTAGTTGTAATGAGAATAGGCTCTCCAGATTTGCTAAAAATTTTGGGAACAGTGGCGTAGCTAAAATTTTTGGTTATTACAGCAAAATATTGAGATGGTTTAAAAAACAAATTTTTAGTGAACCATTTCCGAGTAGTTATCAATCAAAATTTAAAAAAATCAAGGTTTTTGGGTTTTTTACATTTTTTTAATCATTATAAAAAACTTTTTTTTTTATTTGTTTTTACAGCCAAAAATTTGTTTTCTTAATTTCAAAAATGTAGGAGAGTTTAAAAAAAAATGTTTTTTCAAATGTAGATAAAAACGTGCTTTTTTGTGTGCAGAAAAATACCCTAAACAAATTAGAAACTACCGTGTGCTTCGCTCCAAGATATCTTACAAAGTATTCACAGAAATATTTAAAAATAGAAAAAAAACTTAAATTTTAAATTTACATTTTTGATCGTTTGTAACTTTTTAGGTTTACATTTTTAAGAAAAAATTATTACAAATTTTTTTCTTCAAATTTTGCCTCAGAATTAGTTTACACAAACATTTTTTTTTTTAATTTTGAAAAATTTTGCAAAACTAAGAGTGTTCTTAAAAAAAAGATGATAGGTATTTTCTTTTTCTTTTTTTTTTAATATGAATATAAAAGGGTTTACATATAAAAGCACGTTTTGTCCATATTTGAAAAAAAAAACTCATCATTTTTTTTTAAAGAAAAACTCATTTAAAGTTTTACAAAATTTTTAAATTTCAAAGAAAAAATTTGAAGAAAAAGAAGATTGTTTTATAAATTTTTGATAGCTAATTACTTGGAATGGGTTTACTAAAAAAATCTGAACAAAATCACATAATCAGGAATTAAGTAGGGGAAGGCATTTTCAGTGTTTTGAGCAAACAAATTTTTATTCCTTACACTTGACTCAGACATGGCCATATATAAAAATAAAATAAAAAATTAAAATATTTTTAGATAGAATTAAAATTTGGCCAAAAACGGTTAAAAAGTGCAATATTTTATTTATATAAAGTCAAAAATAATAAAATTTGATCATAAAGTATTTAAATGTTTTTAAAAGAAACCCAAATAAGTTTAAAAGCATTCAAAAAGTGCAATACTTACAATAAATAAAATGTCAAAAATTACAAAATCCGGCTTTGAGACATTAAAATATTGTCACAAAATATTAAATTGAAATATAAAAAGTGTTAAAATGCTCATAATTTTAAAAATATTACAATCCAGTTATAAAATACAAAACATTGTTAGGAAGCACGAAAATCCGATTATAAAAAGTGTGACATTTTATTCATATGATGTCAAAAATAGCAAATGACTTCAATACCAAAATGTTGTTGGAAAAAACTAAAATCTGGCCAAAAATTATTAAATAGTTTAAAATTCCACTTATAAAACGTTAAGGATAGTAACAAACGGCCATAAAAAGTATCAGAAAGCGCTAAAGTCAAGCCACAAACTGTTGAAAAGTGCAAAAAAAGTTTTACAAAAGGTCAAAAGTATATATATCAAAATATTGTGGAAACGTAGTAAAATTTGGCCATTAAAAAATTAAAAAAATAATTCCTAAAATGTCAAAATTGGCAAAATCCGGCTTAAAATATTGTCTAAAAACACTAAAATCTGGTTGAAACGTATCAAGTTCTATTTATAAAATGTTAAAAATAACTAAATATACCCATAAAATATTAAAACATGCAAAATTCTATTAATAATTATTATAATAATAATTTTTTAAATATTTTATTGTTAGAAAGCACTAAAATCCGGCAAAAACAGTTTTTCAAAATTCATAAAATGACAAAGTTCAGCCTGCGGCTGTTCTTTCACTTAACCTTTTTTAATATTACAAATTTGGTGTTAAAATGTATGAAAACGTAGGAAAACTTAAAACTAGCTATAAAATGTTAAAAAGTGAAAAACTTTATTTATGAAATGCCAAAAATAACAAAATCTGGCCATAAAATGTTAAAATGATGACAAAAAGAAAAAAAACAGTTGAAAGTGCAAAATTTTATTAATAAAAAGACAAAAATCTGTCGATAAAGCATTAAAATTATATCAGAAAGCACCAAATACCGGTCATAAACTGCCGAAAAATGAAAAACTTTTATGAATTCACAAAAATCCCGACTATGAAAAATTAAAATATATATTAAGAACAAACCAATAATATAAAACAGTTAAAAATGAAAAATTTTGCTCCTAAAATGTTAAAATTAGTTTAATCCTGTTTGGGCAATTCAACGTCAAGTGAACAGTTCATTTCACGCAACCCTCTCCGATTTAGCTCAAATTTTGTACACTTATTTGAGTACCCAAAAACCTCTAGGTTACATAGTTTGCCTCGTAGAGCCAATTGAATTTTACGGCAATTTTTAAGTTCAACTTTTAACTTTATTTATTTTAATTGCATTTCAGTCTGGAAAAATTTTAGAATAGTCATTACCGATGGGAAATTTCCTAAGGAATCGAATGCAGTAGTCAGATATTTGTTATCTTGTCTCGCACGCGTAGAAAACGCAAAAAACAGTTTTTTTAAAATTTATTTCTCAAAAGTTGCCACCGATTAAGACTCCAAATTTTGGACAAAGGCAGCTAAAAGCTTGTACTTTAAGATGCTTTAATAAAAATGTTCCACACTAGTGGTAGTTTTTGCTCTAGAGCCTCTTGAACGCACATAACCATTTTTTAATCAAAATTTTTGATACTAGACTTGTTTTTTTGTGGAATTTAATTGTGTGCACCCTCAGAAAGTGATCTTTATACAAAAAAAGTATGCATGATTTTAGACCTTAAGATTAAAAAGAACACGTGTCGCACTACCATTGAATTTTTAAAATTAATATACTTAATAAGTATCATTAGCTTCCAGATTTGAGTCAGATGCATACCCTAGGTCCTCAAAAAAGCAAATGAGTACTTGTTAATTAGGTTCCACATAAAAGTTTACATCAATATACTCTGTAAATCTATTTTTTAAATTGTAATATTTTTATTATATTTTAAATTTTGAACATAAAATTAAACTCCTAAACTAAAATTATTAGAATTTAATAAGGTTTAGGCCTATAATTTTTTTTTTATTTAAAAAACTTTTAAAATGCGGTATTGTACTTATTTTTTTTATTTTGTCAAATTTGTAAAATTCTATTATTGTTTTTTTAAGTAAGGTTAAAAAATGTTCCCCTTGAATTTTTTTTTTAATAGCACACAATCGGTAGGAGCTTTATTAAAACATGTAATTAGGTGAAAAATGCCCAATTGAATAACCTTTAATTTCGAATTTCATTTTTTTTTTTAATTTAAACACAATTTTTAACAAAAATAACAAAAAAAAAAAAAAAAAATCATTCTTTAATTTCTGACATAAGTACGGTTAGAGATAGATCCAGATATGCTGC
This sequence comes from Tachinus rufipes, assembly GCA_963932245.1. NCBI lineage: Eukaryota > Metazoa > Arthropoda > Insecta > Coleoptera > Staphylinidae > Tachinus > Tachinus rufipes. The sequence continues at coordinate 2,129,700 of OZ010741.1, read as the reverse complement.
TCGAAAGATGGACAATTTAATTGCCTATAATTTTTATATTCTATTGTTTTTTTTATTTAGACTTTTAAGAGAGATATTTCAAATATTATATAAAAAAAACTAGGGTGAACATGTTTGCCTATAAGTTTATGATTAAAAAGTGTCTCAAATGAACCCCCCTACCCACCCTAAAAGTTTGTTACCCCTATTCATTAACACCCTGTAAATTAATCAATATGTGCTAAAATTTTGATTAAAAAATGGCTTTGTGCGTTCAAGAGACTCTTGAGCGAAAACTACCACCAGTGTGGGAAATTTTTATTCAAACATCTTAAAGTACATACTTTTGGCTGTCTTTGCTCAAAATTTGGAGATTTAATCGGTGGCAACTTTTGAAATATGAATTTTTGAAAACAAAACTGGTTTATTGCATTTTCTGCGCGTGCGCGACAAGATATCAAAAATCTGACCCCTGCATTTGATTCCTTGGAAAATCTCCTATCAATTATGACTATTCTAAAATTTTTCCAGATTAAAATGCAATTAAGATAAAAGAAATTAAAAAAAATTAAAATTAAACTTAAAAAATTGCTGTAAAATTTAATTAGCTCTACGAGGCAAACTATGTGACCCAGAGGTCTGAAATTTGGCATGAAGTCTTATTTTGGGTACTCAAATAAGTGTACAGTTGAAATAGTTGAGCTAAATCGGAGAAGGTCGCGTGAAATGGACTGCTCACTTGACGTGGAATTGTCCGTTTGAAACTTTAAAAAATTGTTTAAGTCACTAAAATCCGGTTATAAACAGTTGAAAAGTATCAAGTTCTATTTATATAATGATAAAAATACAAAATTTGGTCTTAAAACATTTAAATAATTATCAAAAAGTATCAAAAATTTATATAAACTTGTTAAAAAGTTAATTGTTTATTTACAAAAATAAAAATAACTAAATCCGGTCATAAAACATAAATTATTTTAAAATAGAATTAAAATCCGGCCAAAAACAAATTGAAAATGCAATATTTTCATAAAATTCATTCATAAAATGTTAAAAAAAACTTTAAACATTTGTGCAAAACTCTATTTATAAAATTTCAAAAATAACTAGTTATAAAATTTTAAAGTTATGACAAAATGAAAAAACAGTTGAAAACTGCAAAATTCTGTTTTACAAAAAGACGAAAATAGCAAAATCCGGCGTTAAAACAACAAAATAATGCCAGATAGCACTAAAATTTGGCCATAAACTGCTGAAAAATGTAAAGACTTTTATAAATTTACAAAAATCACAAAAACCGTCCAAAAATACATAACTATTAAAAATGCAAAATATTGTTTATAAAATGTCAAAATCAGTAAAAATTTACAGTTTTTGAACAAAAATAATTGAAAACTGCAAAATTCTGTTTAAGGCCGGATTTTGCTGTTGATATTTTAAACAATTGTTAGGAAGCGCCAAAATTCAATCTTTAGCTTTTAAAAATAGTAAATTTTTTATAAAATTTTGAAATTAGCATAATCCAGCTTTAAAGTATAAAAAAATATTATTTGAAAGACTCACAATCATAAACTGTTGCAAAATCCGACAATAAAATTTTAAGTAAAGTACCACGAACTCTTAAAAAACGTAAAATCACATAGTCTAAAAAATAGCAAAATCCAACTATGAATTATAAAAAATATTGTTGAAAAGAAGCAAAATTTGGCTATAAAAATTGCCAAATTTTATTTGCAGAATTTGAAAACTGCAATTTTCTGATTTTGCTGTTTTGGCGTTTTAAACAATTGTCAAAAAGCATCAAAATCCAACCATTAACTTCTAAAAATTGTTATTTTTTTATAGTTTTAAAAAGTCAAACTTTAAAATATAAAAAATGTTATAAAAAAGAATCAAAATTTGACATAAAAATTTCTATAAAATCTGAAAAGTAGCTATAAAATATGAAAAATATTATTAAACAGAACCAAAATCCGGTCTTAAACTGTCAAAAATTGCCACATTTTATTCGACAAATGTCAAAAATAGTAAAATCTGGCTCGCCGAGAAAGGTCCTGCATGCTTGTAGGTTCTTCCGCATTGCAGACCTTTGCTTATAGTTTGCTACGCCACTGTTTGTGAGACTCATCCTGGGAAATAATTTTTTAATATTCCATTATCTTTGGGCTATTTTTTTGTAATCTATTTAAATCAATCATTTTAAACTTCTATTTCAAATGAGTTTCTAATTCAACGATGTTTTTTGATATGCACATTTCGTGGAATATATCTTTCTATTTGATTTTTAAATATTTTAATAATAGACATGGTTTTTGAGAGAATTTTGTTGTCAATGATATGTTCCAAAAACAAGTTCAATTTTGAAAACGCTGCATATTATGTCTACTACATGAATGTGAACAAATTCACACCACCCGCAACACACAACAACACATGTGAAAAGAAAAAACTGATGATGGCCTAATTGCCGAAACCGGTCTTAATATATAAAAAAGTAAAATCAGCACAATAAAGTATACATTTTTTTTATTAAAATACCCTAACTTCAACTTTCTGAAAATGTTTTTATTATAAAAATTACAAAAAAAAATTACTGTATGAATTTCTCCAGAGTTTGCTTAGAAATAAATAATAAAAAATTTGTACAAAACTTTAAATATTGTCTGGAAAATGCTGTTTACTAGAAAATAATAAAAAATCTATAAAAAGAATAATATAAAAGCTAAAAAAATTATTTAAAAAACTTTGTTTTTGTCTAAATTAGATAAAAATTGGGTAATTTTTATATAAAACCTGTCAAAAAATTTATGAAATCCAACAAAAATTGCTGAGAAAAACTTAATTTTTTGTATGAAATTAGTCAATAATTGATTAAAAACATAATTAATATTAAAATGATAAAGAATTAATCAAAAATACATAAATTTTTGTACAAACTTATTTTTTTTTTGTGTAAAAAATTGCTTTGAAAACGCATTTTATTAACTTAAATCTACAAGAACAGCTCAAAAATTGACCAAAAAACGTACTTAAAAAAAATTATACAAATAATTGACAATAAATACAAACTGTACGTATATCGCTTTAAAATGCAATTAAATCTGTTCAAAATTTTTAGAGTATGCATTTTAATGTAAAAATTACATAGAAAACTTTAAAAAAAGTCTTTTTGAATTAAATTCAACAAAAATTGACAAGAACGACTTATTTTTTGTAAGAATTTAGTCATAAATTGCAAATTTATAAACATATTCAATAATTGTTTTTATTTTTTTTTCTTATGTGTTCAAATTTAGATCTGCATTTTAATATTTAAACTAAAAAACAGTTTGGAAATACTTTTTTTTTGTCTAAAATACAACAAAAAAGTTCTTAAAATGCATTTCTTACTACACCTTACACGCCTAAAGTTACATACAAAAGGTGGTTTCTCGATAATGTCGCGTATATCGCATTGTAATATTTTACTTGTGCTGAGCCAGCAACTAATTATGTATAAATACTTGGCTCCGCACAGGGCTTGTTCTCTTTATTCCCTTTACTTTAATACTGCTACACAGTTCCATCTAGTTGCGATGTTGCCAGTAGAGTATTGCTGGCATTCTTTTAAGTAAGTTTATAATAAATAGTAAAAGGTTTTGCAATAAGAAGTTTTATTTTGAATAGCAGGGTATTTCGGCAGCTGTCGGTTTTGAAGCTATTATATTTTGATATTTGACAAGTAAAAATTACGCCATTATTAAAAATAAAACGATACACGCTTCAACAACGCATTGAAATTATTAAAATTCACTGCAAAAATGGTAAAAACTTTTCAGTCACAGTTTGCAAAACAAAAGCACTTTTTGGTTGTCGTTTAGCACCTTCTCAGCCGGCAATAGTAAACCTGGTGAAAAAATTTGAGCTGTTGGGACAAGTTTGTGATGTGAAAAATTGAAACCGTGTGCATCGCTCAAGAACACTTGAGAATACTGCTGATAGTTTTGAAGAAAATTCAGGTTTGTCGATTCTTTGACGATCTTTGAAACTAGACTCAAGCTGGTTGATCATCTTTGCTGATTAGGTCTTTCAATTGCATCAAAATGATCCAAAATTTTATTGAAAATTTATCTTTAGTGATGAGGCTCATTTACACGGAGGCTATGTTAATAAGCAGAATTGTCGCATTTGGGGCTCAGAAAATCCAAGAATGATTGTTGAAAAGTTTTTGCATCCTCAACGTGTTACTGTTTGGTGCGGTTTTTGGGCTGACGGTGTGATTGGACTTTTTTTTTCAAAAAGGCTGGTGCAACTGTTACGGTGAATGGATGGCGCTACCGAGCTATGATTAATGATTTTTTATGGTCGGAATTGGAAGATATTGAAGTGGACGACGTTTATTTTTAGCAAGACGGCGCTACGTGCCACACAAGCAACAAAACAATTGCAATTTTGTAAGAAAAGTTTTCTGACCGTGTTATTTCTTGAAGAGGTGATTACAATTGGCCACCGAGATCTTGTGATTTAACACTTTTAGTCTTTTTTCTTTGGGGCCACGTGAAAAATAAGTTCTATGTCAATGCTCCACAATCAATTCTAAAGCCGCAAATGTGCGAATTGGTTATAAAAAATGTCATAAAAAGAATGTGGTACTGTAACCGTAACCGTGGCGGTCACTTGACTGATATCGTTTTCAAATGGTAATGACCTTCCTCTTTATAATGAAATAAACGTTTATTGATTTCTCTTGAAAATTACCCGTTTTTTTTTTAATATCAAAATGAAACCTCTTATTGGTACTCTATATATTGCGTATATGATTGCTATAGAATAAGCACCAAACTGACGGAGCATACTCTCTCTGAGAGCGTACCAAAGCACAATAAAGTAGTTTGAAGATAGGCCAGTAGACATTCTGTAAACAACTCCAAACATTTTCATTGCACGGTTACACATATAGTTTTTATGCTCAACAAAATTTAGTTTTGGGTCAAAAATTACGCCTAAATCCTTGTGTAACATGTTTCAATGCATTTTTATCAATAGTATAATCATACGATATTTTACTAAAAGTTAGTTGAAGCTTATAGAAAACCATTTATTTGGATTAAACAACAAGTTATTAATAAGACTCTACGAACGAACAGAATTCAAGTCATTTTGCAAACTAATGCAATGATTGATAAATGATATGTTTTGATAAATTTTTAGATCGTCAGCAAATAAAAGATAAGAAGAAGAATAAATAGAATAAGAAAGATTATTAATAAAAATTAAAAACAGAATTGGTCCACAATGAGATCCCTGAGGAACACCAGATAGAATAATAATTGGTTGTGATAAAAAGTTATTAATTTTTACACACTGAGTACGATTTTCCAAAAAGTTAGACAACCATTCAATAACAGAATCATGAAAAGCTTTGCAATTAAAATTTTATGGTTAACGCAACCAATAACTTTTGAAAAATTTGTGTAAATAGAATCAACTTGAATTCTTGATTAAAAAAAATTTAAAAGTTTGTTTTTGTAACAAAGAAGGTTTGTAAGAGTAGATCGACCCACACAAAACCCATGTTGCTCTTTCAGTATAATGCTTTTGCACATCCATTGTGTTTGGCTAGTAACAATTTGATCATACAACTAAGGAATGGCAGACTAGATGCATGTACTGTAATTACTAGTATTCTCCTTAGCTCCAGATTAATGCATAATGTAGCTTTGTTTCCAAACTTAAGAAAATTTAGCTTAATTTAAAGAAACCTCAAACAGTAAATGCAATGACGTAGAAATGAAATAAATACATTATAAATTAACTGTAAAAATTGTTTTAACTATGTCATTAATTTTCGAAGATGTTCTAAAATATGTTTTAAACTGTCACAAATGTTATTTTCTATTAAAAATTATGTTTCAAATTTTATTAAATGTGAAAAAGTTACAAATTTGCCATTTTATGTCAAGAATGGCGTTTCGAATGGATTTAAGCAAAAATGTGTTTAGACGTTAACTGTTAACTGCCAAATGTGTTGCAAAAATGAAAGTACAAAAAAGTTGGCATTTTATGTCAAGATTATGTCATATACTGCCTAAAATGTTTTTAAACGTTAATTTTTAACTGTCAAAAGTGATACAAAAATGGTATTGCCTGTCAAAAAAGTTATGAATATGTCATTGACTGTTTAAAATTTTCTGATAATGCCATTATCTGACAAAAATGTTCCCAGACATTAATTGTAAACTGTCAAATGTGCAAAATTAACATTATATGTCAAAAATGATGAACATGTCAAAATCTGGCTTAAAATATTGTCAGTAATTACTAAAATTTTGTCAGAAACTGTTAAAAAGTGTAAAAGAATATATAAAATCTCAAAAATAACAAAATCCGGTTATATTTTTTTAATTGAATGTTAAAAATAGCCAAATTTAGTCTTAAGACATCAAATTATTGCTGTAAATCTGTCCATAAACTATTAAAAAATGGAAAAAAAAATCTAAAAACCCAGCTATGAAATATTGTTAGAAATAGCAATATTTGGGTAATAACTGTTAAAAAGTGCAAATTTCTATTTATAATATATCAATAGTCAAACTTAGCAAAATCTGGATACAAAATACCAAAATTTTTGTAATATATCAAAATATTGTTAGGAATCGACAAAATTTGACCATAAACTGTAAAAATGTGTGAAGTTCTATTTATAAAATGTCAAAAATAGCAAAGCCCGGCTTTGAAACATCAAAATATTGTCAAAAAACACCCAAATTCGGCCATAAAATGTTTAAAAGTGTAAGATTCTATTCATAAATAGTCAAAATTTACTAAAATGTTGCCATAAATTAAATAATTATATAATAAAAAAATCTGAAATCTTGCAATAAACTGTTGAAAAGTGTAAAGTTCTATTCATAAAATGTCAAAAATAGTAAAATTCGGATTTGAAATATCAAAATATTGTCAAAAAGCACCGAATTCCGGCCTTAAACTGTTTAAAAGTGTAAAATTTTATTCACAAAAAGTCAAAAATGACAAAATCCGGTCATAAAATAATTAAAAAAATTAAAAAAATGTCCTGAAACTGTTAATAAATGTGAAATTCTATTCATAGAAGTCAAATGGAGCTAAATCCGTCCATAATATATCAAAATATTGTTAGTAAAAACAAAATCTGACCACAAACTGTAAAAAAGAGTGAAATTTTATTTATAAAAAGTCCAAATTGGCAAAATCCGGTCTTGAATTATCAAAATATTGTCAAAAAGCACCTAAATCCTAAGGCCTTAAACTGATAAATAGTGTAAAATTTTATTTATAATTAGTCAAAATTTGCTAAAATCTGGCCATAAAATATGTCAATTTTATTTAAAAAAATTAAAATCTCATAAACGTTGAAAAGTGTAAAATTCTGTTAAAAAAATGCCAAAAATATACAAATTTGGCTTTGAATTATCAAAATATTGTCAAAAAACACCTAAAACCGGCCTTAAACTGTTAAAAAATGGAACATTTTATTCATAAATAGTCTTGCAATAAACTGTTGAAGAGTGTAAAGTTCTATTCATAAAATGTCAAAAATAGTAAAATTCGGATTTGAAATATCAAAATATTGTCAATAACATCCAAATCTGGTCATAAAATATAAAAAAAATAAAATTAAAATATGTCCATAAACTGTTAACGTAAAAAAAATTATTTATAAAATGTGAAAAATAATGTCAGAAAACACCAAAATCGGCCCACAAACTGTTGAAAAATGTGAAAAAAATTATAAAAATCAAAAATAAGCAAATGTCAGTCATAAAACTTTGAAATATTCTTTAATAAAATTAAAATCCTGCTAATAATACCTTAAACGTGCAATTTAATTTAATTTTTAAGTTAAAAGCTCTCAAGAAAATGCTTTTTAATATAAAAATGACTGAAATTTAATCAAAAGAAAGCATTTGTTGACTAAAATGACCAAAAATTAATCAAAAAATGCATTTTGTTTACTCAAATTTAAAAAAATTCTCAAATAAACGCACTTTTGTATGAAATTTATCAAAATTTGTTTAAAAATTGTATTATAATGCAAAAAATATAAAAAATCAGTAAGTAATACAACAGAAAACGTTTTTGAAAAAGCAACTAATTTTTTGAATTTGTCAAATAGTCATCAACAAATATAAAATTGACTTAAAAAAATCTTTTGTATTAAATTAGAATTGTTTAAAAAAACGTATTTTTTGTCTGAAATCTAACAACAATTGATCGGAAAAAAAATTATTTATTCAAATCTATGAAATTTTCACAGAAAAACTTATAGAAATTGTCAAAATTGTTTAGAAAAACATTTTTTCTATATGAAATCTAACAAAAATTACTCTGAATATGCTTTTGCGCTGGGTTTAATTCTTTTAAATCTACAAATATTGTTCTAAAATAGCTAAGAAAATCTACAAAAAAAAATTTTTAATAATTTTATTTATGAATAATCATATCGTGTTTGCATTGTAAAATTGATCCATGTTCAAATAGGAACTATATTTATACAAAATTATTTCTTACACAGCAAAGAATAATATCAAAGAAAAAAGGTAAAACCTTTTATAAATCTATTTACCTTTTCGTGCTGTATCTATGTCATCATAATTTAATAAAATAAAACACGTACGGGCTAGTATAAAACGAATAATAAAAAACTAAAAGAAATAGGTTGATTGAACTCGGTTGCATGTTTAAGCTCAACTCCTATTTATGCAAACTTAATTTGATGGAAAGTATAAAATAATAAAAATTAAAAGTTTTATTGTTAAAATTATTTTATAGTTTAATCTTTCAGAGCAAGCGGAAGCGTGGGTGGTTGTTTAGATGTACTGAGTTTTAATCCTACTCTACCGTAAATTATTTGTGAATTTGTTCAACGCTTTAACTGCCTTGACATTCACGGTTTCAGCGACAAATAAATTGCATTAATCATTTCACCACTCATACTCAAAAGCTGTAGGTGGGTTGATAGAATTTCATTTATTCTTTTGGAGATTTACTTACTTTAAATTAAAATATTAAAAAAGTTTGATGAGATAATATAAAAACATTTTTGTCAACAAATATCAATTAATATAATAAATTATTTAAATGGATTCTGCGGTCATAATAATTAATAATATTAAACCAACTGCATTAAATGAAATGAAGCGTATAAAATGTTATGAAATACTTAATAGCTTATCTATTACTTATATTTAGGGAGCGGTAAAATTTAATACCGAATTAAATAAAACTGGCGATTTTATATTTACGTTTCAATCAGTCAAATGGAACGATTTAAATGGTTGCTTGAAGCTATCAATTTACTTCATTATTGATTGATTGTTGGGATCTAAAGCTCGAATTATACCAAAAAAAAAGTATGGTTTTCTGGTTGGAACTATTTAAATAAAAACGTCAAAGATTATGCATGATTTGTAAATAGACAATATAGATATAGATAATTTTTAATTTTCACCTCAAAATTAGAGGATAACACGACTAAAAAAGCATATTAACTAGTAATGCTGAGAACTCAATGCTATAGAATTACCCACTACAATACCAATTACCGCATCAACGAAATATATTGTACTAATTGCATTCCCACTATATCGAGTTCATGACGAATCAAATCAATGTTGTTTGAGACCAATAATATGTTCATATGCACACCAATAGAATATTATGAATTTATTCTATAAAATAAAAACTAAATAATAAGTTTTAGACAATATACTAACTTAATTATTACGGTTTTTGATCACTAATTTAATAAATTATGATGCAATTTATTATTCATAAAATAGCTTATATTTACATTAAAAGTGAAATGTAATTTGTTTAACTCTCTAATACGGCCGCTCGGGGAAAATCTAACAATGCTCTTGTGATAAATAGATTTTTATCTTATTTGCATATATTTAAGCAACATTTTATATCACGCGGGGGATTTATTACCAACGAATTGAGTTATATATTTTGCTTTCAGAAACAGGAAAAAAAGTATATTTTCATTATTATTGATTTGCGTGTGGGTATTATGTTTACGTTATTAAATAAATAACAACCTTCGATACGTTTCGAATATGTTGAATCTACATTTTGGTATAAAGCCGCGGGTATGTACAGGAATTAATTTTAATTAATTCTATTTTGGGGCTTGTATATTTTAGAATTTATGGTTTATTTGTGTATCAATATTGAATTATTTTATTTAAATCAAAAAATATTCTGGGGTTGCAATACAAATTAAGCTGAATGTACAAAAAACTGTTTGAGTGATGACAGAAATAATAAAATTTTCTATTATTTAATCTTATTAATTTGTTTGTGTGAAAATGACAAATCAAGTATTTGTTGATAAAAGATTTATAGCGTGTCAACTTTATTTTTGTTGAGAATTTAAAACGAAGATGTTTTGGCTTATTATATTTTTTTTTAAATATGGATAAGTAAAATTAATGATCTCAACAAAGTTTACATTTCTTAACAAAGATATTAGTTGCAATCATTTGTTAACTAAAGTTGTAACTACATTAGATAGTGTTCAAAGTACAGTTTCCTAATACTAGTTAACGTTAATATATCTTGTGTAGTGTCGTTTGCAAATGTTACGTAGTATTATGAATAATTGTATACATTATCTTGATAATTTCTTGCCATTATTTTTATATTTAAGAAAAGGGTTGAAAAAAATTATTAAGTTTACACATAAATAAATAAATAAAAAAGTTTTTGATTTTGGTACGCTCTGTTTGACATAACTTTGACCTAATCAGTTTGATTTATTGGATGACCTATCAGTAATTTTACAATAACTTTTAATCTTAACATTGGATTTGGTTAAAATTTTACTTAAATATACCTCTATATTTATTATTACTACTAATTCTAAAAATTGTCTCAATTTTGATACGCTACATTTAACATAACCTCAATTTGACTCAAATTTAATATAAACGCATGATTAAAATAATTATTCAAAATCTTCTAAACGCAACATTGGATTTTTATCAAATTTGATATCAACATACCTCATAATCATTGCTAACAAATGTCAAATTTAAATTAATAATGATACGGTGAATTTGACATAACCTCAATTAAATGGCGTTATTTTATTAAACTTGAAAGCTATAAGGCGTAACAAATGAGCTTACAACTTCTACACGAATCATTGGAATTTAATGCAATTTAGTATTAACGTACTATATTAGCATTGCTACTAGTTGCTTTAATTAGTTTGATATCTATACTGTGAGTTTAACATAACCTCAATTAAATTGCGCAATCTTAAAAAAACTTGAAAGTTATAAGGATTAACAAATCAGACCATAAGTTCTAAACTAAACATTGAAAGTTAATGCCATTTAGTATCAAGTTACTCCATCAGCATTGTTAGCAGTTGCTGTAATTAGATTAATATCCATACGGTAAATTTGACATAACCTCAATTAAATTGCACCATCTCAATAAACCTGAATGTTATAAGGCTTAACTAATCAGGCCATAACTTCTTAACGAATCATTAGAATTTAATGCCGTTTAGTATTAAAGTACTCCATTATCATTGCTACTAGTTGCCTTAATTAGATTAATATTTATACGCTGAATTTAACATAACCTAAATTAAATTGCACCATCTCAATAAACCTGAAAGCTATAAGGTTTAACTAATCAGGCCGTAACTTCTAAACGAATCATTAGAATTTAATGCCATTTGATATCAAGTTACGCCATTATCATTGCTACTAGTTGCCTCAATTAGATTAATATTCATAAAGTGAATTTATCATAACCTCACTTAAATTGCGCCATCTCAATAAATTTAAAAGTTTTTAGGCTTAATTAATTAGACCATAACTTTTGAACGTAACATTGACATTTAATGCCATTTAGTATCAACTAAGTCTATTAGCATTGCTCCCAGTTGCATTAATTAGATTAATATTTATACGCTGAATTTAACATAACCTCAATTAAATGGCACCATCTCAATAAACCTGAAAGCTATAGGGCTTAACTAATCAGGCCATAACTTCTAAACGAATCATTATAACTTAATGCTATTTAGTATTAAGTTACTCCATTATCATTGCTACTAGTGGCCTTAATTAGAATAATATTCATATGGTGAATTTAACATAACCTCAATTAAATTGAGTGATCTCATTAAACTTGAAAGCTATAAAGTTTACCTAATCAGGCTATAACTTTTGAACAAAACGTTTAAATTTAATGCCGTTTGGTTTCAAATTACTCCATTAGCAATGCTACAAGTTGCTTTAATTATATTGATATTCATACCGTGAATTTAAAATAACTTCAATTAAATTGTGCCTTCTCAAAAATCTTCAAAGCTAAATGGCTTAACAAATTATGCCATAAGTTCTAAACAAAACGTTGAAAGTTAATGCTATTTGGTATCAAGTTATTCCATCAGCATTGTTAGCAGTTGCCGTAATTTGAATAATATCTATACGGTGAATTTTGCATAACCTCAATTAAATTGCATCATCTCAATAAACCAGAAAGCTATAAGGCTTAACTAATCAGGCAATAACTTCTAAACGAATCATTAGAATATAATGCCATTTGGTATCAAGTTACTTTATTATCATTGCTACTAGTTACCTTAATTAGATTAAAATTCATTCAGTGAATTCAACATAACCTTACTTAATTTGCGCCATCTTAAAAAACTTGATAGCTATAATGCTTAACAAATAAGCGCACAACTTCTAAACGAAACATTAGAATTTGATGCAATTTGGTGCGAAGTGAGGCCATTAGCATTGCTACTAGTTGTATTACTTAGGTTAATATTCATACGGTCAATTTAACATAACCTCAATTAAATTGCGCTATCTCAATAAACTTAAAAGCAATAAGGCCTAACTAATCAGGCCATAACTTCTAAACAAATCATTAGAATTTAATGCCATCTAGTATCAAGTTACTCCATTCTCATTGCTACTAGTTGCCTTAATTAGATTTATATTTGTACGGTGAATTCAACATAACCTCACTTAAATTGCGTTATCTCAATAAACTTTAAAGTTTTTAGGCTTAATTAATTTGACCATAACTTTTGAACAAAACATTAAAATTTAATGCCATTTGGTATCCAGTGAGTTTATCAACATTGCTATCAATTGCCCTAATTACATTAATATTCATACCGTGAATTTAACATAACCATACTTAAATTGCGCTATCCTAATAAACTTAAAAGTTTTTAGGCTTAATTAATTAGATCATACCTTTTGAACGAAACATTAGAATTTAATGCAATTTGGTATCAAGTGAGTCTATCAGCATTGCTACCAGTTGCCCTAATTAGATTATTATTCATACGTTGAATTTGACATAACCTCAATTAAATTGCACCATCTCAATAAACCTGAAAGCTATAAAGCTTAACTAATCAGGCCATAACTTCTAAACAAATCATTAGAATTTAATGCTATTTGGTATCAAGTTATTCCATTATCATCGCTACTAGTTGCCTTAATTAGATTAATATTCATACGGTAAATTTAACATAACCTCTTTTAAATTGCAACATCTCAATAAACTTAAAAGTTTTTAGGTTTAATTAATTAGACCATTACTTTTAAAGGAAACTTAGAAATTTAATGCCATTTGGTATCAAGTGAGTCTATTAGCATTGTTACCAGTTGCATTAATTAGATTAATATTCATACGGTGAATTTAACATAACCTATATTAATTTGCGCTATCTCAATAAACTTAAAAGCTATAACACTTAACTAATAAGGCCATAACTTCTAAACGTTACATTAAAATTTAATGCAATTTAGTATCAAGTGAGTCTATTAGTATTGTTACTAGTTGCCTAAATTAGATTAATATCTATACAGTTAATTTGACATAAAATCTACTAAAATGCGCTATTTTAAAAAAATTGAAAGTTACAAGACTAAACTAATCAGACCATAACTTTTAAACAAAACATTAAAATTCAATACAATTTGGTATCAAGTGAATTCATTAGCATTGCTACTAGCTGCCCTAATTAGACAAATATTTATACGGTTAGTTTAACATAACCTCAAATAAATTGCGCAATCTTAAAATTTTTTAAAAGTTATAAGGCTTAACAAATCAGGCTATAACTTCTAAACGAAACATTAGAATTTAATACAATTTGGTATCAAGTGAGTTTATTAGTATTGTTACTAGTTGCTTAAATTAGATTAATATCTATACAGTAAATTTGTTATGAAATCAACTATAGTTTGTTCGCGTTAAGACTGCAGTAGTAGTTGTTATGGTAACTTGGAAACAATGCTCTGGTTGGCTTAGAGGCCTACCCAATTTACAATAGAATAACTACCAGATTAAAACAAAGCTACTTGTAATTGAATAAATTTAGTTAACAATTTTTACTATTTAATATTTATCAGTTTTTTGCTTTATTGTAACTAGGTTATCGCATTTGTAAATAATTATTTGTATTTCAACTGTAAATTACAATTTTTTGTTGTACAGTATAACCTCAAAAACTTAAATATGAGTAAACGTCATGCAATTCTAGGAATTCTTTTCAATAAACTTTAGTATTAAAAGTGACTAATATACATTTCTACTAAACATAATAATATTTAATTAAGAAGCAATAAACTATATTGTTTCTGCTTTAAAGTATTTAAATAATTTAAAATCATTTTATTATAATATAATAAACATAGTGAAGTTAGCTGTTTTATAATACTAACGAGGACATGTTGCAATTACAGTTGTGTGACACTGACTTTATAAACCACTCCCATCACTGCAGTCTTAACGCGGACAAACTATAAATTGCGCTATTTAAAAAAAACAAAAGTTACAAAGCTGAACTAATCAGACCATAACTTTTAAACAAAACATTAGAATTCAATGCAATTTATTGTTAAGTAAAGCCATTAGCATTGCTACTAGTTGCTTTAATTAGATTAATATCCATACGGTCAATTTAACATAACCTCAAATAATTTGCGCCATTTTTAAAAGGCTTCTTAACTAATCAAGTCACAACTTCTAAACATATTATTAGAATTTAATGCAATTTGGTATCAAGTGAATCTATTAGCATTGCTGCTATTTGTCTTAATTAGAATAATATTCATACTGTGAATTTGACATAAAATCAACTAAATTGAGCTATTTAAATGTTTTAAGACTGAACTAATCAGGCCATAACTTCTAAATTAAACATTAGAATTTAATACAATTTGGTAACAAAACATTTTATTAATATTGCTATTAGTTGCATTAACTAAATTAATATCCATACGATCAAATTAACATAACCTCAAATAAATTACGCCTTTTTAAAAACTTGAAAGCTATCATGTTTAACAAATCAGGCCATAACTTCTAAACAAAATATTAAAATTTAATGCCATTTGGTAGCAATATATTCCATTAGCATTGCTACTAGTTGCTTTCATTAGATTGATATCTATATGGTCAATTTAACATAACCTCAAGTAAATTGCGCTATCTCAATAAACTTGCAAGTTATAAAGCTTAATCAAGCCATAACTTCTAAACAAAACATTAGAATTTAGTGCAATTTCGTATCAAGTTAGTCCATTAGCATTTCTACTAGTTGCCTTAATAAGATTAATATCTATACAATAAATTTGACATAACTTCAATTAAATGTAGCTATTTTAATAAACCTGAAAGCTACAAGGCTTAACTAATCAGGCAATAACTTTTGAACAAAACATTGAAATTTAATGCTATTTGGTATCAAGTTACTCCATTAGCATTACTACTAGTTGCCTTAATAAGTTTGATATCCATACCGTGAATTTGACATAACCTCAATAAATTTCGACATCTTAATAAACTTGAAAGTTGTAAGGCTTAACTAATTAGGCCATAATTTCTAAACGATACAATAAAATTTAATGCAATTTGGTATCAAGTGAGTCCATTAGCGTTGCTACTAGTTGCCTTAATTAAATTATTATTCATACGGTGAATTTAACATAATCTCAATTAAATTACGCTATCTTAAAAAACTGGAAAGCTATAAGGCTTAACAAATCAGGCCATAACTTCTAAACAAAACATTGAAATTTAATACCATTTGGTATCAAGTAATTCCATTAGCATGACTACTAGTTGCCTTAATTAGTTTGATATCCATACCGTAAACTTAACATAACCTCAATTAAATTTTGACATTTTAATAAACTTGAAAGTTGTTAGGCTTAACTAATTAGGTAATAATTTCTAAACAAAACTTTAGAATTTAATGCAATTTGGTATCAAGTTAATCCATTGGCATTGCTACTAATTGCCTTAGTTAAATTAATATTCATACGGTGAATTTAACATAATCTCAATTAAATTGCGCCATCTTAAAAAACTTGAATGCTATAAGGCTTAACAAGTCAGGCCATAACTTCTAAACAAAACATTGAAATATAATGCAATTTGGTATCAAGTTACTCCATTAGCATTATTACTAGTAGCTTTAATTAGTTTAATATCCATACCGTGACTTTAACATAACTTCAATTAAATTGCGACATCGTAATAAACTTGAAAGTTGTAAGGCTTAACTAATCAGGCCATAACTTCTAAACGAAACATTAGAATTTAATGCAATTTGGTATCAAGTTAGTCCATTAACATTTCTACTAGTTGCCTTAATAAGATTAATATCCATACGGTCAATCTAACATAACCTCAATTAAATTGCTCTATTTTAATTTACTTTAAGCTATAAATCTTAACTAATCACAACTTCTAAATGAAACATTGAATTTTAATGCCACTTAGTAGCAAAACGTTTTAATAGCATTGCTACTAGTTGCCTTAACTAGATTAATATGCATACAGTCAATTTAACATAACCTCAATTAAGTTTTGCCATCTCAATAAACCTGAAAGGTATAAGGCTTAACTAATCAGGTCATAACTTCTAAACGAAACATTAAAATTTTATGCCATTTGGTTTCAAATTACTCCATTTGCATTGTTAGCAGTTGCCTTAAATAGATAAATATCCACACGGTGAATTTGACATAACCTCAATAAAATGCACTGTTTTAATAAACTTAAAAGCTATAAGGCTTTACCCACAACAAATTAGGCTATAACTTCTAAACGAAACATTGGAATTTAATGCTATTTGGCAGCAAAATATTCCATTAGCATTACTACTAGTTGCCTTAACTAGATTAATATATATATACGGTCAATTTAACATAACCTCAATTAAATTGCTTTATACAATTAGGATTGAGAATTCGCCACATTTTTGGAATTCCGACAATTGTAGCTGAAAATTTGTACAACTAGAACGACACAGAAACCACTTTGACATTATTCATTATCAAAACACTCGAGATCTTTGTTCTAAGACGCATATGATTTAAGCAATCTATAATAATTCTGAATATTATATAATGTTTCTTGCAGAAACGTCATTAAATAACTCTATTGATAATTTTTAGCTTTCTATCCTATTTTGTATTTTGTATAGATGGAGCATTTTCCATTATCTATCATTTGATCTAAACTATTAAATACTTAACATTTAAGTTTGTTAGTGTCCTTAATTGACAGTTGTTTCCGTGTTCAATTTTAATTTATACTAATGCTAACAAACTATAATAATATAATTTTGCAGCAGTTTTGTTTGTTTTTCTTATTGTTTTTTTTTTTTAAGTTTTTTGTTTAACTTAAATAATATTGATTTAATTATTTATTTATGTTATTAATAGTATTATTCTTTTTTAATTCTTATTTTTGTTTTGTTTAACATTTACATTTATTTTGCTTTATTATAATTTTATTTTATATTTTATATTTTTTATGTCAAATTGTATATTCCTGTAATTGGAAGTTACTTCTGTGGGAATAAATATATATTATTATTATTTTTATTATTATTATTTATTTCAATACACTTGAAAGCTATAAGGCTTAACTAATCAGGCCATAACTTCTAAACGTAACAATAGAATTTAATGTAATTTAGTTTCAAGTGACTACATTAGTACTGCTACTAGTTGCTCTTTTTAGATTGATATTCATACGGTAAATTTGACATAACCTCAACTTAATTGCGTTATTTAAGAAAAAATGAAATTTACAATGCTTAACTAATCAAGTCATAACTTTTAAACAAAACATTGAAATTTAATGCAATTTGGTATGAAATATGTCCATTAGCATTGCTACTAGTTGCCTTAATTAGACAAATATTTAAACGGTTAATTTAACATAACCTCAAATAAATTGCGCAATCTTATAAAACTTGAAAGCTATAAGGTTCAACTAACCAGGCTATAATTTCTAAACGAAACATTAAAATTTAACACAATTTGGTATCAAGTGAGTCCATTAGCATTGCTACTAGTTGCCTTAGTTAGATTAATATCCATTCGGTCAATTTAACATAACCTCAATTAAATTGAGTCATCTCAATAAACTTGAAAGCTATAAAGCTTACCTTATAGGCAATAACTTTTGAAAAAAACATTGAAATTTAATGCCATTTGGTTTCAAATATCTATTAGCAATGCTACAAATTGCTTTAATTAGATTATTATCCATACCGTGAATTTAATATAACCTCAATTAAATTGAGCTATCCTAAAAAACTTGAAAGCTATAATGCTTAACAAATAAGCGCACAACTTCTAAACAAAACATTAGAATTTAATGCTATTTGGTGTCAAGTGAGGCTATTAGCATTGCCACTAGTTGCTTTAATTAGATTAATATTCATACGGTAAATTTAACATAACCTTAATTAAATTGCGCTATCTCAATAAACTTAAAAGCAATAAGGCTTAACTAATCATTAGAATATAATGCAATTTGGTATCAAGTACTCCATTTTTATTGCTACTAGTTGCCTTAATTAGATTAATATTCATACGGTGAATTTAACATAACCTCACTTAAATTGCGCCATCTCAATAAACTTAAAAAATTTTAGGCTTAATTAATTAGACCATAACTTTTGAACAAAACATTGAATTTTAATGCCATTTGATATCAAGTGAGTCTATCAGCATTGCTACCAGTTGCCTCAATTAGAATAATATTTATACGGTGAATTTAACATAACCTCAATTAAATTGCTACATCTTAATAAACTTAAAAGTTGTAAGGCTTAACTAATCGGGCCATAATTTCTAAACGAAACATTAAAATTTAATGCCATTTGTTATCAAATTATTTATTAGCATTGTTATTAGTTGCCTTTATTAGAATTATATCTATACAGTAAATTTAACATAACCTCAATTAAATTGCGCCATCTTAAAACATCTTAAAAGCTACATCTTAGCTTAACAAATCTGGTCATAACTTCAAATTGAAACATTGAAGTTTTATGTTATTTGGTAGCAAAATAATCCATTAGCATTGCTACTAGTTGCTTTAACTAGATTAATATCTATACGGTAAATTTGACATAACCTTGATTAAATGGCACTATTTCAATAAACTTGAAAACGTCTTAACTAATCATAACTTCTAATCGAAACATTGGAATTTAATGCAAGTTGGTATTGAATTACTTCATCAGCATTGTTACTATTTGCCTTAATTAGTTTGATATCCATACCGTGAATTTAACGTAACCTCAATTAAATTGCGACATCTTAATAAACTTGAAAGTTGTAAGGCTTAACTAATCAGGCCATAACTTCTAAACGATACAATTGAATTTACTGCAATTTGGTATCAAGTGAGTACAATAGCAATGCTACTAGTTGCCCTAATTAGATTAATATCCATACGGTGATTTTGACATAAAATCAACTAAATTGCGCTATTTCAAAAAAAATTAAAAGTTACAAAACTGAACTAATCAGGCAATAACTTTTAAACAAAACATTAGAATTTAATGCAATTTGGTATCAAGTTAGTTTATTAACATTACTACTAGTTGCTTTAATTAGTTTGATATCTATACCGTAAATTTAACAAAACCTCAATAAATTGCGACATCTTAATAAACTTGAAAGTTGTAAGGATTAACTAATTAAGCCATAATTTCTAAACGAAACATTAGAATTTAATGCAATTTGGTGTCAAATGAGGCCATTATTATTGCTACTAGTTGCTCTAATTAGATTAATATTTATACGGTGAATTTAACATAACCTCTCTTAAATTGCGCCATCTCAATAAACTTTAAAGTTTTTATGCTTAATTAGTTAGACCATAACTTTTGAACAAAACATTGAAATTTAATGTCATTTGGTATCCAGTGAGTCTATCAACATTGCTACCAGTTGCCTTAATTACATTAAAATTCATACGTTGAATTTGACATATCATCAATTAAATTGCACCATCTCAATAAACCTGAAAGCTATAAGGCTTAACTAATCAGGCCATAACTTCAAAACAAATCATTAGAATTTAATGCCATTTGGTTTCAAGTTATTCTATTATCATTGCTACTGGTTACCTTAATTAGATTAATATTCACTCCTTGAATTTAACATAACCTCAATTAAATTCCGCTATCTCAATAAACTTAAAAGCTATATGGCGTAACTAATCAGGCTATAACTTCTAAACAAAACATTAGAATTTAATGCAATTTGGTATCAAGTGAATTCTATAGCACTGCTACTAGTTGCCTTAATTAGACAAATATTTATACGGTAAATTTAACATAACCTCAAATAAATTGCGCAACCTTAAAAAAGCTTGAAACTTATAAGGCTTAACAAATCAGGCTATAACTTCTAAACGAAACATTAGAATTTAATACAATTTGGAATCAAGTGAGTTTATTAGCATTGTTACTAGTTTCCTTAATTAGACTATTATCCATACGGTAAATTTTACATAACCTCAATTAAATTGCGCCATCTTAAAAAACTTGAAAACTATAAGGCTTAACAAATCAGGCCATAACTTCTAAACGAAACATTAGAATTTAATGCAATTTGGTATCAAGTTACTCCATTAGCATTGTTAGTAGTTGCCTTAATTACATTAATATCCATACGGTCAATTTAACATAACCTCAAATATTGCTTTGAAAACTGCACTATTTAGTAAAATTCGTCAAGAAACACATTTAATTTGTAAATAATGATGACGAAATTTATTTAAAAACTACATTTATTTTTGTAAATTAGTCAAAAATACGTTTCAAAATTTTATTTTAATATAAATATTACAAAAATTTGCTTAGAAAAACGCAACTTTTGAATGAAGTTGAACAAAAGTTGTTCACAATTCACTTTATTCATTTTAGTTGTTTAGTTTCCATGTTTGTTTAAAATTAATCAATTGAATGGGCGAAAATTAGATTTGAGAAAATTCCCAAACGTTCCTTCTGGCTTATATCCTAAATGTATCTACAATTGTTTGGTATTTATAGTTTTAGCTGAAAAAATATTTGCTTCTCAACATTAGAATTATGTATTTTAGTTGTAAATACTAAAACTTAATTCTATTCTCTATTGCACCTGTGGAATGTAATTGAATTCTCCTTATCGATTCCTATGTAATAACAGCTTAGAATCGATTGGAATTGTATAAATATTAGGAACGCAAGGTTTAGTTCATCATGTTTAATAATGTACATATCATATCGATTTAATTTCTATTGTCAAGGTTCATTAGAACAATCTATATATCTCAAGGAAATTGTATAACTGATAAATTAAATTAGTTTGCTTTAGAATAAAATTTATTTATTTGCGCCACAATTGGTTAGTAAAATTATTCAAATAAAATTTTTCTGTTTTATTGCTATAAATTTGTTACAGGTAATTACATACAATCAAGGAGCACAAAGGGATGCTATTAACAACGAGCAATTTAACACCAAATTGAACATGAAAGCAAGTTGCATACTGCAGTGTCTAAATGTATGAAATTAGCAAGGAGCAAATTGCAATTGTTTCTATAATCAATATTACCTATAGTTAATTTCACTTTAATGAAGCAACAAGTTTGATTTTACTTGAATAATTACTAAAACTATACATAAGTCTTACACAATACACTCAAATATTTTACGAAATATATCCAATTTCCTATCTTTGTGAAAATGGAGTTTCCACGAACCGAACCCTTCAGGCCAATAAAATCCACATTTGGCAGTAAACGTAAGCCAAAACTTAAATGGGCCGGGTCTGGTGAGAGGGCTCATGTTGAGTAATCAATATTTTCTCTCTTCCTTTCTCTCTGTTTCTACTAACCTACCTTACTGTACCCCTTCGAACTTTTAGGGAAAAATCAACCACAAAAACCATTGTTGACTGTTGTATTAACCTTAGATTGATTTAATTAACTCGAAAACAATGTGGAGATTAGTCTGGTTTATTGTGTGGAAATTATATTCTCAGTTTTATATATATAATTTTGTTACTTTGCGTGGGTTAATCTTGTGTGTTCAAACACTTCATTAAATATGTTTGATAATATTAATGACTAAATCTCTTTCAAATCTTGCACTAAATTATATTGTATTAAAATGTGAAAGTTCTTGAATAATCATTTATTATTATAAAACAAAGTTTGTTTTGTTAAATTTATTTTATTTTATAGAAACTTTTTTAAAACTTTTTCCTAACAAAAACGATTTATTATTATATTAAAAATATTCCAAAAAGGTAATGTAATTTAAAATATTCTATATTTAACAAATAACTTTTTTCCTGATATTAAATATAAACCTTATGAATGTATTATAGATAATTCCAATATATGCTTCAAATTAGTTAATTATCATTTCAAAAATACATTACTAATTGCAGACCTTGACACAAAATGAGTAATTATTTATAATAATTTCATAAAAATTTAAATATTTTTTATTATAATATAATATTTTAATGATTAAGTAAACTTATGTCATTTAATACGGAGCCGCATGGTGTGGAATTTTGGTGTCAGGGGAAATATCTTGTTCGTATTTAAACTTCTCAACGGAGAGAAGCTTAATCTACTTTTCGAGGTGTTGTGAACTTCCTTCTTAGGTTCATATTGTCTTAGTTTGTACTAAGCACACTGTTATTAATATTCACAATGTGGTGGATGGTTAAAATGCATAACTTGAACAGTAATTGTTATTATAATTAATACTAGTTTATGAGAACAATTGCACAATTTTTTTTTCAGACAAGTTTGTAAAATACAGAATTTTTTTTTTGTAAGGATTTCTATATAAAAAATTACAAATTTTTAGTTTAAAGAATTTGATCAGATAAACAATTTTCAAATTAATTGCTTATTTTCGGTATTTTTCTACAAATTTAATACAAAAAGTGCAATTTTTTGAACGAATTTTTATATTAATTGAATTTTCTAAAACATGTTTGACATATTAATTAAAAAAAATCAAGCAATTTTTACAAAAAAAGTTTTTCTATGCTATTTTTTTAAATCATTTTTAAATAGTTTTTCAGTATTTTTTACAGAATTTATACAACAAGTGCTTTTTCAAGCAAGTTTTTAATTATTTGCTTATAAAATACGCTTTTGAGCATTTTTTGTAATATTTATATTAAAATGCATTTTCTTAATTTTTCCAACAAATTTTTGAATTTAAATTTATTTTTAAGCGATTTTTGTTTAAAAAATGGGTTTTTCTAAGCAATTTTTTATTGTTTTCTAATAAAATACATTTTTTGGACAATTTTGGGCATTTTTTTTAAATTTTTATAAGAATTTTTAAAAAACTTTTTAAAGTACTTTTTTTAAGCTTTTTTTACATACACAAAGTTTGTTTTAAGCAATTATTTGTATGTTTTTCAAATTAAATAGGTTTGTTGGACAATTATTAATGATTTTTGGAGTTAATTTTATAGATAGATTTTTTTAAATTGTAACATGCATTTTTTGAACAATTTTAGTTTGTTTTTAATAATTTTTAATTTAATATACATTTTTTGACAAATTTTTTTCAAAAAACAATTAAATGCATTCTGGGTACCTTTTGTATAATTTTATATAAAAAGTGCGTAGTTTTTTTTTATGAATAGTTTGTTTTTTAAGCAATCTTCCAATTTTCAAATTAATTATAATATTTTTAAGTAATTTTTGTAGGATTTTCTAGAAATAGAGCGCTTTTTTAAGCACTTTTTTGTTATTTTTAAATTAAAAAGCTATTTTTTAGCAATTTTAGATACACACATTTTGTTTTTTCAGCGGTTTTTCAACATTTACAATTTTTTTAGACTTTTATTTAAAAAAGTTTGTTTTTTGAGCAATTTTTACAGATTTGAATGTGGGATTTTATGAAAAAAGAATTTGTTTCTAAGCAATATTTTGTTAATAAAGCAATTTCACACACAAAAAGTGTGTTTTTCTAAACAATTTTTATAAATTTAAGTGAATAAAACGTATTTTTAAACAGTTTTAGTTTGATTTCATACTAAAAGTGCGTTTTTCTTAACAATTTATTGTAATTTTCAGGTTAAGATGCATTTTTGTAGAATTTTATGTGTCTTAACTGATTTTTTATAAGTTTCTAATTTCATTTTTGGGCAATTATTGACAAATTTTATACAAAAACTGCCCTTTTCTTGACCGAATTTTATAAATTTATGTAAACAAAATGCATTTTTTAAAGTTTTGTTGAATTTTATACAAAACATGAGTTTTACTTAACAATTTTTTATAAAATTTTAATTTAAATTTGTTTCTTGGGCAATTTTTGACTCTAATTTCATAAAAACAATTTAAAAACCCAAACATTATTCTTGGAATTTTTATATTAAAATTTTTGGCAATTTATTTTTGCAAAAAGTGCGTTTGTTTGAGCAAAGTTTTTACATTTAAGTGAAAAATTTGCATTTTATGATTAATTTTTTAATTTTTGATGGATTTTAGATCAAAAATGCGTTCTTATGATTATCTTTTGGTAATTTTTATATTAAAAAGCAATTTCTTAAGAGTTTTTAACTTAAAAATATAATTGCATCTTTTAATTTAAGTAAATAAAATGCATTTTTGGAGCAACTTTTGTTCAATTTTAGACAATATTCTAATATTTTGTTAAAGTAAAGTGTATTTCTAATCTGCGGTGTTGGCTCTTGCAGTTGAAAAGAAGTTAAAGTGTGTAAATGTATTCAAAAAAAGATTTTTTCTAAGCGTTTGTTAGTAGTTTTTATATAAAAATGAGTTTCCGAACAATTTTTTTAGGCGATTTTCTAAGCATTTTTTATAATTTACAATTTTTTTCTTCAAAAAAATTTGAAAATTTTTTACAAAAAAGCGTCTTTTTGTCAAATTTTGGCTAAAAAATGATTTCTTGAAATAATTTTTTGCAAATTAATTATTTATAATTTAAAAATACACAAAAATAACATTTTTAGGCGATTTTTGTAGGATTTTATACAAAAAGTTGTTTCCTTAAAGCAATTTTTATTATTTAAAAATTAAATGCATTTTTTGATGAAGCAGTTTTAGTTGCGTTTTATCAACGGTTTTTGTTGTATAACTTACAAAAAGTTTGATTTTTTAAACAGTTTTTTATTATTTTGTAATAAAATACGTTTATAGACAATTTTTGTTGAATTTCATACAAAAAGTGCATTTATCTAAGCAAATTTTCTAAATTCAAGTGAACAAAATGCATTTTTTATCAATTTTTGTTAGAATTTAAACAACAAATAAGTTTTGTTTTAATAATTTTTAGTAATTTTTGTATTAAAAAGCAATTTATAGGCTATTTTTGTAGGAAAAATTGCGTTTTTTAAACTTTTTGTTGTATTACTTACATAAAGTTTCTTTTTCTAAGCAATTCTATATTATAGATTTTCTTTATTTAGATTAATTTTTGTTGAATGTTAGACATTAAAATGCGTTTTTTTTTTTATTAATTTTTAGTATTTTTTATATTAAAATGCATTTTTTTAAAGTTTTTATTTTTAGAGTTAAATAAAATTGCATTTTAAGCGATTTTTGAGGAATTTTATACAAAAAGTTACGTTTTTTCAAGAATTTTTGGTGATATATAAAGTTTTTTTTTTAAGATTTTTTAATAAGATTTTTTAATAAGATTTTAATAAAATACGTTTTAGACAATTTTTATTAAATTTCATGCAAAAAGTGCATTTATCTGAGCAAATTTCATTGATTTGGCTGATTAAAATGCATTTTTGATCAATTTTTGTTGGATTTCAAACAAAAAATGTGTTTTCTTGATTAATTTTTTGTAATTTGTATATTAAAAAATATTTTTTAAAAGTTTTTTTAATTTAAAATAAAATAAAACTGCATTTTTCAGTCGATTTTTATAGGATTTTATACAAAAAGCTGCGTTTTTTAACCTTTTTATCGTATTTCTTACAAAAAGTCTGTTTATCTAAACAATTTTCTATTATTTTGCAATAAAACACATTTTTTAAACAAATTTTTACTATTTGTTTGCAAAATGTGTGTTTATTTGAACAAATTTTATTGATTTTAGAGAACAAAATGCATTTTCTGATCAATTTTTGATATATTTTAAACAAAAAATGAGTTTTCTTAATTATTTTTTAGTAATTTAAAAAAAATGCATTTTTAAGGCTATTTTTGAAGGATTTTATACAGAAAGTTGTTTTCGTAAAGCAATCTTTCTTATTTTTAAATTAAATGCATTTCTTGGTTGATGAAAGCGTTTATCTAAGCAGTTTTAGTTGCGTTTTCAAAAAATGTTTGTTGTATTACTTGCAAAAAGGTTGTTTTTTTAAGCAATTCTCTATTATTTTGCAATAAAATACGTTTTTTAGACAATGTTTTGTCAAAATTCGTGCAAAAACTGCATTTATCTGAGCAAATTTCATTGATTTGAGTGAACAAAATGCATTATTTTATAATTTTTTGTTTATTATTATTTATTTAAACAAATTTTTAAATTAAAAAGCATTTTTAGGCGTTTTTTGTAGGATTTTATACAAAAAGTTGCGTTTTTTAACTTTTTTGTTGTATTACTTACAAAAAAATTGTTTTTCTAAGCAGATCTTGATTAGATTGTATTAAAAAAATACGTTTCTTAGAAAAATTTTGTCAAATTTTATGAGAAAAGTGCATTAACCTAAACAAATTTAATTGATTTGCGAGAACAAAATGCATTTTTTTATCAATTTTTGTTGGATTTTAGACGTTTTTTTTTAATAATTTTTATTAATTTTTATATTAAAAAGCATTTTCTTGAGAGTTTTTAACTTAAAAATAAAATAAAAATGCATTTTTAGGCGATTTTTGTAGGATTTTATACAAAAAGTTGCGTTTTTTAAACTTTTCTGTTGTATTACCTACAATAAGTTTGTTTTTTTAGCATTTATTTATTATTTTGCAATAAAGTACGTTTCTTAAACAAATTTTGACAAATTATATGCAAAATTGAGCAAATTTTATTGATTTGAGTGAACAAAATAATTTTTTTAATCAATTTTTGTTAGAATTTAAACAATAAATAAGTTTTCTTGATTAATTTTAAATATTTTTTATATTAAAAAGCATTTTCTTAATTTTTTAAACTTAAAAATAAAATAATATGCATTTTTTCGGCAATTTTTGAAGGATTTCATACAAAAAGTTGTTTGCTTAATGCAACCTTTATTATTTTCAAATTAAATGCAATTTTTGGTTAAAAAGTTGTTTTTTTAAACAGTTTTAGTTGCGTTTTTTAAACGTTTTTTGTTGTTTTTCTTACAAGAAGTTTTTTTTTAAACGATTATTTTGCTATAAAATAAGTTTTTTAGAGAATTTTTGACGAATTTTATGCAAAAAGTGCATTTATCTGAACAAATTTTATCTAATTTCATGCACGTTTTGCATGTGTTTATCTGAGCAAATTTCATTGGTTTTAATGGAAAAAGATGCATCTTTTTAATTAAAAATTAAAAAAAAACTGCAATTTTAGTCGATTTTTGTAGGATTTTATACAAAATGTTGTTTTCTTAAAGCAATTTTTATTATTTTTAAATTAACTATTTTGTGTTTGAAAAAAGCCTATTTATAAGCTGTTTAGTTTTCTAAACGTTTTTTGTTTGTAGGCAATTTATTAGATTTTAATAAAATGCATTTTTTAAACGATTTTTGTCAAATTTCATGAAATTCTTAGATTTAAGTGAACAAAAAGCCTTTTCTGATAAATTTTTGGAGGATTTTATACAAAAAATGCGTTTTTTAAATAAATTTTCAGTAATTTTTATAATAAAAGCATTTTCTTGAAAGTTTCTAACTCAAAAATAAATAAAATTGCATTTTTTAGGCGATTTTTGTAGGATTTTATACAAAAAGTGGTTTTCTTAAAGTAATCTTCATTATTGTATTACTTACAAAAAGTTAATTTTTTTAAACAATTAAGCAATTTTTTATTATTTTGAAATAAAATACGTTTTTTGGACGTAATATTTTTGACGAATTTTATGCAAAAAGTGCATTTATCTGAGCAATTTTTATTGATTTGACTGAACAAAATGCATTTTCTGATAATTTTTTGTTAGATTTTAAACAAAAAAACGTTCTTTTGGTAATTTTCATATCAAAAAGAATTTTTTGTTTTAATTTTAACTTAAAAATAAATCAATATTGCGTTTTTTGGTTGAAAAAGGTGTTTTTCTGAGCACATGTTGCGTTTTTTAAACGTTTTTTGTTGTATAACTTACAAAAAGTTTGATTTTTTAAGCAATTCATTATAAGATTTCAATAAAATACGTTTTTTGGTTAATTTTTGTTAAATTTCATACTTTTTGCATGAAATTTAACATTTCTTTGAGCAAATTTTATTAACTTAAGTGAACAAAATGCATTTTTTGATCAATTTTGGTTAGATTTTAGACAAAAAATGCATTTTCTGATCAATTTTTGGTAGATTTTAGACAAAAACTGCGTTTTCTTCATTAGTTCTTAGTATTTTTTTGAATTTAAAATAATTTTCTTAAGAGTTTTTAACTAAAAAGTAAAATAAAATTGTATTTTTAGGCGATTTTTGTATGGTTTTATACAAGAAAGCGTTTTTTAAAGCAATTTTTATAATTAAAAAATTAATGTTTTTTTGAATTAAAAAAATGTTGGTTTTTAAATGATTTTTTATAATTTTCAAGTTATTTTGATTTTTTTTATGGTTTTTATCAAAAAGTATATCTTTCTAAACGATTTTTAAAGATTTAAATGAATAATCTGCATTTTTGAATAATTTAAATTGGATTTTAATCAAAAAATACATTTTTTATGCAATTCGTCAATTTTTTAAGTATAAAAAGTTTGTTTATTCAACATTTCTTTATTATTTTCAATAAATTACGTTTTTCCGGTAATTTTTGATTGTTTTTATACAGGAAAAGCCTTATCTAAGCAATTTTTATAGATTTATTTGTCAAAAAATGCATTTAATAAGCGATTTTTGTTAAATTTTAGACAAAAAATGCGTTTTTCTAAGCAAATTTGGAATGTTTTTTAACAAATTGAAAATTTAAATACATTTGAAAAAAAAATTTTACAAAAAGTTTATTTTTCAATAGTTTTTGAACATTTTTTTTAAATTACTTTGTATTTTAATCAATTTTGATCAAATTCATTCAAAAAGTGCATTCTTTTAAGCAAATTTTTTACAATTATGTGAATAATATACTTTTTATGAGTAATTTTTGTTGGATTTTAGACAAATGCGTTTTTACAAACAATTACTTGTATTTTTTATATTAGACAAAACAAAAAGTACGTTTTTTAAGCAATTCTTCATTGTAGCTTTTATTTTTGAATTATTTATTAGATTTAAAAAAATTTGCATTTTTTTTTTAATAAAAAGTATATTTTTATAACCGATTTGTTATAGTTTTTTAATTAAATGCGTTTTTTGAGCAAATTTTATAAATTTATGAATATAATTGTTAGATTTTTTTATAAAAAAAGTGTTTTTAAGTTTTTTTTTGTTATTTTTATAATAACTAAAGAGTTTTTAACAGATTGATGAAATGAAATGTGCAATTTTTGTAGTTTACGTACAAAAAGTTGATTTTGTAAGCACAGTTCTTTATTGTTTATCAAGAAACTACTTTTTTAATCCAACTTTTGACGTGTTTCATGTAAGAAAAGCATTTTTAATTTTTTTTTGTTGGATTTTAGACAATTTTTTAGTTTTTATTTAAAATGCATTTTCTAAACAAGTTTTGACATAAAAGTAAACAAATTTTTTTAAGCTAATATTGAAAATGTTTATTAATCTATATAAATTTTGTTTTGGGCAATTTAGGACTAAATTCTTACAAAAAGAATACTCAAAAAGTTGCAATTTTTGTTGAATTTAATTCAAAAAAGTTTTTTAAGTTTTTTTTTGTAAAATTTACATTAAAATCCATGATGTCCTGATGAATTTTGAAAAGATTTAATTGCATTTTAAAACGACTTTTTTAGTATGATACTTAAAGTTTGTTTTTATTATTAATTTATTTTCTTATAAATAAAAAAAAATTTAAAAAAAAACGTTTTTTGGATACTTTTTGACAGGTTTCATAGAAATTGTGTATTTTTTAAGCAATTTTTATAGCTTTTTATGAACTTAAAAATTCCACAATTGAATTTATCTTACTTTAGGCTTATATCTAGGCTATTTATAAACAATTTTTTTTAATTCTAACTATACCCACAACCAAGTTACATCAAATTAAAATTGCGGTTAAATCAAATGAGAATTTTGTCCCAAATTTCCAATTGTTATATTTAATTTTAAAATTGAAACCAACATAATTTAAGCTTACATCTAGGCTATTTAGAAACAAAATTTCATATTTCTATTTATACCCATAATCAAGTTGGAGCATTTGTCTTCAATTTAGACAAATTTTGGCCAAAACTACTCGTATCATTTTTTTTTTTGAAAATGTTGATATTTCTAATACTTTATAAAGTCAAATAAATACCAGAATTTGTTTAGGATCTACTGATTAGTTTTTGAGATATAAAAAATATTATTAGTTATTTACATGGAGTTTTGAAAAAGTTAGGACAAATTTAATCAGTTCTTGCCAAAACTAATTGTATAGATTTTGTTGATAATTTTATCATTTTTAGTACCTCAAAAGCTCTACTAAATACCTCAATTTTATTAAAATCTAATGGTCAGTTTGCGAGATATGAGAAATATTATGAGTCACAAGTTTAGAATTTTGCGAAAATTACCACCAGTTTTGATAAATTTTGGTGGAAACTAGCCGTATAATTTTTTTTTTGAAATTGTCACAAGTTATAGTATCTCTTAAGTTCTAATAATAGCCAAAATTTGATTAGAATCTAATAATTAGTTTCTGAGATATGGGAAATATTATTAGTCATTAATTTGGAATTTGGAAAAAATCAGCACAAATTTGGACAATTTTTGACTAAAATTACTCGTATAGATTTTATTGAAAAATTTACACTTTGTAGTACCTAATTAGTTATAATAAATATTAATATTTGATTAGGATCTAATGATTAGTTTTCAAAAAATTGGAAATATTATTAGTCACTAATTTAGAATTTTACAAAGTTAGTTTCAATTTAGACAAATTTTGGGCAAAACTAATCGTATGGATTTTTTTGAAAATTTATATTTTTGAGCCTTATTAGATCAATAAATGTGGTTCCAGCATGATGAAACTCATTTTTTGATTGCAGTTAGAGAGCATTTAGGCCAAACGTTTCTACATAGGTGGGTAGGAAAAGGCAAACCAGTTTTATGGCCAGCAAGATCGCCTGATTTAAACCTTTTTAATTTTTTTCTGGGGATATTTAAAATTATTAGTGTATGCTACTCTTGTAAATAACCTCGGGGAGCTGCAGCTAAAAATTAATGAAAAGTGCCAAGAAATCCGAGCCAATGCGGGGGTTTTAGAAAGAGTACGAATGTCCTGTGGACAAAGATGTTGTGCCTGTTTGAAAATGGAATGAGGGCACTTCGAACATCTTCTATAATTGTATTCTTTGTAAAAATATTGTGTTCCATATCTCCGAAACCATTGCAATGACAACCCATGTTTATTAAAACTTTTTTGTTTGTTATGGTTTGTATTACTACTCCCTTTAAATATTTTACATTCTTTTTTAAACACCTTGTATGGTACTAATTTACATTAACATTCAATACACAGTTTAGGAGTTATAGTTGAAATTATAGACTTTACAGCTTCCCGCATAAGTTTAATCAAGTTTATTAAATTAAAATTGTTTGGATTTAAATTTTAAAATATAAATTATTCATAACATAGAAACTATTTTAATATAGATAACATAAGACTGTATATAAATTTCATAACATGAAATATATTAATACAAACCGACACAATACGTATTGTTATTATATGCTACATTAACCAGTCATATTTTTATATAAAAGCGCTTTTCAACAAATTACACTAAACATGTTTAGCACCCATGAAAAAACGTTTTATCATTATATTCATCGGATTTACGTACACATACATATTCACCAATTGTTACCAGAAATTATGCGCGCACGACAATACTATTTTGTTTTAACCGAACATTTCCACCTCAATGATTATTGTAGTGTTAAAAAGCCATTAATAATTTGTAATGGATAATAAAATTTATAGTGCCAATAAATGAAATTTTCAACCTTGCCCGGTTTAACATCGAAATTAATAAAAATATTAAGATTAATGATAATAAATCTATTTATATTAATAAATATTAATAAATATTTAAGCAAGATGTAAATAAATTACCTTATCATAAAGTTGTGGTAATATCCACATCCTGGTATCATCATAATGCAATATCCGAGTTAACAAATCAGATTGTGAACACACTAATCACTTGATAACTCACATTAGAGTCGGTCGTTTCCAAAAACACAACCGATCGTCTACCACCCGCACGCTAAACTACTCCCACCATTATAATGCCAGTCAGTACGAGCGTTAGAAGATGCAAAAACATGTAAATCAATCTCCTTATCGCTTATTTTTACGATTGAAAAATTGTAAACCGTACGAAAATAAAAACTCATTTCTCAAACACGTAGCGTGTGTTAAATGTTTGGTATCGTTTAAATAGTTTTAAACAGTTTTTATTATAAAAGTGTCCGTGCTATTTAGATTATTGTGATTTTTTAAATTTATATTACGGAATCTTTGTTTTACATTTGAATAATGTACTGCAAATAAAAATAGTTATATATTAATAATATTAACAATAATCGTTTTCTCTGGATGATTTTTAATAAAATTGTAGCTTGAAACCATTTTGACTGTCAAAAGTTGTGCGCCAAACTATGTTTTTCTGTTTTTTTTTTCAGAAAACGCGTTTAACTTTTTTTGAAATTTTATGACTGGTATTTGTTAATTTTCACATTTTATGAAAAAAGAAATGCATTTTTTAACAGTTTAGACCTGATTTTGATGTTTTATAACAATATTTAATTTTTATGGCCGGATTTTGCTATTTTAACTATTTTATGGCTTGATTTTGGTACTTTTTAATATTTTGTTTGTATTTCATAGCTGGATTTTACTATTTTTAATATTTCAAATAAAATATGTTCAATTTTTATCGGTTTATAGCTGGGTTTTGGTACTTTTTGATAATTATTTGATGTTTTAAGGCCGGTTTTTGCTATTTTTATATTTTATTATTGAATTTTTGCACTTTTAAACAACATTAACACTTGGGTAGGTGGATGGGCTACTTCAGTTTGAACTACTGACTTGGTATTATGTTTTCGAGTAACTCACCCACCAATCCAATTGTTGGTCATCAATAAATTAAATGTTTGACCTCTTTGCGGATGCTAAAAGTCATTTGGTGACAAGAAGCGGTTGTGATCCAACTTCTTGACTAATATTTGGGTGGGTGGGTAAGCCACTCCAATCCTAACTACTGACTCAGTATTATGTTTTAGAATAACCCACCCACCCACCCAATTGTTGGTTATCAAAAGATTAAATGTTTGACTTCTCTGCGGACGCCAGAAGTCATTTGGTTACAAGAGGCAGTCGTGATCCAATTTCTTGAACATTAACACTTGGGTGGGTGGGTCTGCCACTCCAATCAAAATTACTGACTCGGTATTTTACAATGGAGTGACCCACTTACCCAAGTGTTTGTCATTAAGTAATTAAATGTTTGACCTTTCTGCGGACGCTTGAAGTCATTTGGTTACAAGAGGCGGACGTGATCTAACTTCTTGAACACTAACACTTGGATGGGTGGGTGGGCCACTCCAATCAAAACTACTGACTCGGTGTTTCACAATGGAATGACCCACCCACCCAAGTGTTTGTCATTAAGTGAATAAATGTTTGACCTTTCTACGGACGCTAAAAGTCATTTCGTCACAAAAGATGGATGTGATCTATTTTTTTGAACACTAACACTTGAGTGGGTGGGTGTGTTACGCCAATTCAAACTACACAATCACAAAACTTGATCTAAGTTTTCCGCCAACCCGCCCGTGTGTTTGTTATTGAGAGATTAGAACTGTCACTCTTTCTTTTGACTTTTTGAGAACTAATAGCAGAAGAATGGATCATTTAATTTCTGGATCATTTAGACTTAGGCGGGTTTTTGCTAAAATGGGAAAAAAGTGATCTAACATGTTGATGACATGGGTGGGTGGCTAAGGAACTCAGTTTCTTTATTACTCTCACGCACTTAAGTTTTATGCTTTTTCTAAAACCGTCAGAGGGGATTCTTTTCAATCTTTTGCGGTAACACCTACAGTTTCTAGCTACGCCACTGCATCTAGAGAATATATTTGGCATTTAAAGGACATGATTTACATCTAGAGAACATGATTAGATATTTAGGAAACATAATTAGTATCAAGCTTACATAATATACATCTAGAGAACATGATTAAAATCTAGAGAACATATGTATTTTGCATTTAAAAAACCTGTTTGACGTCTAGAGAACATAATTGAAATTTTTACAGAAAATAATTTACATCTAGGGAACATGATTGACATCTAAATAACATGATTGACATGAACAGTACATGATGTACATTCAGAGAACACGTTCATCTTGTAAAAAACATATTTGACGTCTAGAGAACATTATTGACGTCTAGAGAACATGATTGATATCTAGAGAATATAAATGACATCTCTAAAACATGATTTATATCTAAAGAACATGATTAGATATCTAGAGATCAAAATTCACATTTCTAACGAACATAATTGTCATCTGCAGAACATGAATGATATCTTAAAAACATAATTGATATAAAAAGTACATGATATACATCTAGAAAACATGATTGAAATGTATAGAACATATTTTGCATCTTAAGAACCTGATTGACGTCTAGAGAACATAATTGATATTTTTACAGAAAATGATTTACATCTAGAGAACATGTTTGACATCTAATTAACATAATTAACATCAAGAATACATGATGTTTATTTAGAGAACATGTTCAATACGTAAAGAACATAATTGGCATCTAGAGAACATTATTGACGTCTAGAGAACATGATTGATAATTAAAGAAGGTAATTGACATCTATAAAGAACATGATTTACATCTAGAGAACATGATTGAATATCTAGAAAACATAATTGACATTTTTAAAGAACTTGATTGTCATCTAGAGAACATGAATTATATCTAGAAGACATAATTGACATCAAGAGTGCATGATATACATCTAGACAACATAGTTGAAATCTAGAGAACATATTTTGCATCTAGAGAACCTGATTGACGTCTAGAGAACATAATTGATATTTTTACAGAACATATTTTACATCTAGAGAACATGATTGACATTTAAATAACATGATTGACATGAACAGTACATAATGTACATTCAGAGAACATGTTCATCATGTAAAGAACATATTTGACGTCTAGAGAACATTATTATTGTCTAGAGAACATGATTGATATCTAGAGAACATAATTGGCATCTCTAAAGAACATGATTTACTTCTAGAGAACATGATTGGATATCTAAAGAACATAATTGACATCAAGAGTACATGATGTACGTCTAGAAAGCAAGATTTAAATCTAGAGAACATAATTTGCATTTAGAAAACCTTATGGACGTCTAGAAAACATAATTCATTTTTTTACAGAACATGATTTACATCTAGAGAATATGATTGACATCTAAATATCATAATTGACATCAAAAGTACATGATGTAGATTTAGAAAATATGTTCAACATGTAAAGAACATATTTGGAGTCTAGAGAACATTATTGACGTCTAGAGATTATTATTGATATCTAGAAAACATAATTGACATTTCTAAAGAATATAATTTACATCTAGAGAACATAATTGGATATCTTGAGAACATAATTGGATATCTAGAGAACATAATTGACATTTCTAAAGAACATGATTGTCATCTAGAGAACATGAATTATATCTAGAAGACATAATTGACATCAAGAGTGCATGATATACATCTAGAGAACATGATTGAAATCTAGAGAACATATTTTGCATCTAGAGAACCTGATTGACATTTAGAAAACATAATTGATATTTTTACAGAACATGATTTACATCTAGAAAACATGTTTGACATCTAAATAACATAATTGACATAAAGATTACATGATGTACTTTTTGAATACATGTTGAATATTTAAAGAACATACTTTTCATCTACAAAACATTATTATCGTCTAGTGAACATGATTGTTATTTAGAAAACATAATTGATATCTCTAAAGAACATAGTTTACCTCTCGAGAACATGATTGGATATCTAGATATCTAGAGAACATAATTGACATTTTTAAAGAACATGATTCTTATCTGCAGAACATGAATGATATCTAGATAACATAATTGATATAAGGAGTACATGATATACATCTAGGGAACATGATTGAAATCTAGAAATCATATTTTGCATCTAGGGAACCTGGTTGATGTCTAGAGAACATGATTGATATTTTTACAGAGCATGATTCACATTTAAAGAACATGATTGACATCTAAATAACATAATTGACATGAAGATTACATGATGTACATTTAGAGAACATGATCAATATGTAAAGAACATATTTAGCGTCTAGAAAACATTATTGACGTCTAGAGAACATGATTGATATCTAGATAATATAATTGACATTTCTAAAGAACATGATTTACATCTAGAAATAATGATTGGATATCTAGAGAGCTTAATTGACATTTCTAAAGAACACGATTGTTATCTAGAGAACATGAATGACATCTAGAAAACATAATTGATATCAAGAGTAATTGATATACATTTAAAAAATATAATTGAAATCTAGAGAACATATTTTGCATATAGAGAACCTGATTGACGCCTAGAGAACATGATTGATATTTTTACAAAACATGATTTACATTTAGAGAACATGATTGACATCTAAATAACATAATTGACATGAAGATTACTTGATGTACATTTAGAGAACATGATCAATATGTAAAGAACATATTTTGCGTCTAGAGAACATTATTGACACCTAGAGAACATGATTGATATTGATAGAATATAATTGACATCTCTAAAGAAAATGATTTACATCTAGAGAACATGATTTACATTTAGAGAACATAATACCAT
Source organism: Tachinus rufipes (assembly GCA_963932245.1). Lineage (NCBI taxonomy): Eukaryota > Metazoa > Arthropoda > Insecta > Coleoptera > Staphylinidae > Tachinus > Tachinus rufipes. The sequence continues at coordinate 2,092,197 of OZ010741.1, read as the reverse complement.
AAAATACATTTAGAGAACATGTTTGAAATTTAAAGAACATTATTTTGCATCTAGAAAATGTAATTGATGCCTTGAGAACATGATTGATATTTTTACAGAACATGATGTACATTTAGAGAACATGTTAAATATATAAAGAACATATTTGGCGTTTAGAGAACATTATTAACGTCTAGAAAACATGATTGATATCTAGAGAATATTATTGACATTTTTAAAGAACATAATTTACATCTGGAGAACATGATTAGATATCAAGAGAACATAATTGACATTTCTAAAGAACTTGATTGTCATCTAGAGAACAAGAATTATATCTAGAAAACATAATTGATATCAAGAGTACATGTTATACATCTAGAGAAGATATTTTACATCTAGAGAACCTGATTGACGTAAAGAGAACATATTTGATATTTTTACAGAACATTATTTACAACTAGAGAACATGATTGACATCTAAATAACATAATTAACTTCAAGAGTATATGATGTATATTTAGAGAACATGTTCAATATGTAAAGAACACATTTGGCGTCTAGAGAACATTATTGACGTCTAGAGAACATGATTGATATCTAGAGAACATAATTGACATTTCTAAAGAACATGATTTACATTTAGAGAACATGATTGGATATCTAGAAGACATAATTGACATCAAGAGTACAAGCTATACATCTAGACAACATGATTGAAATTTATAGAATATATTTTGCATCTAGAAAATCTGGTTGAAGTCTTGAGAACATAATTGATATTTTTACAAAACATAATTTACATCTAGAGAACATGGTAGACATCCAAATAACATAATTGATATTAAAAGTACATGATATACATTTAGAGAACATGGTCAATATGTAAAGAACATATTTAGCATCTAGAAAATAAAATTGATATTTAAAGAACATATTTGAATCTCTATAGAACATGATTTACATCTAGAGAACTTGTTTGGATATCTAGAAAATTTTATTGACATTTCTAAAGAACATGATTGTAATCTAGAGAACATGAATGATATCTAGAAATCATAATTGATGTAAAGAGTACATAATATACATCTAGAGAACATGTTTGAAATCTAGAGAACATATTTTGCATCTAAAGAACCTGTTTGACGTCTAGAGAACATAATTGATATTTTTACAAAACATGATTTACATTTAGAGAACACGATTGACATCTAAATAACATAAATGACATTTAGAGACATGATTGATATCTAGAAAACATATTTTATATCTCTTAATAACTTGATTTACATTTAGAGAACATGATTAGATATCTGGAGAACATAATTGACATTTCTTAAGAACATGAGTGTTATCTGCAGAACATAAATGATATTTAGAAAACATAATTGACATCAAGAGTACATGATTTACAACTAGAGAACATGATTTAAGTCTAGAGAACATATTTTGCATATAGAGAACTTGATTGACGCCAAGAAAATAATTGATATTTTTACAGAACATGATTTATATTTAGAGAACATAATTGACACCTAAATAACATAATTGACATCAAGAGTACATGATGTACATTAAGAGAACATGTTTAATATGTAACGAACGTGTTTGGAGTCTAGAGAACGTTATTGACGTCTAGAGAACATGATTGATATCTAGAGAATCTAATTGACATCTCTAAAAAACATGATTTATATCTTTGGGAACATGATTGGATATCTAGAGAACATAATTGACATTTCTAAGAACATGATTGGTATCTAGAGAACATGAATAATATCTAGAAAACATAATTGATACTAAGAGTACATAATTTTTTATTTTTTTTGCTGAAGAGGTGTAATTTTCAAAAGACACCTTGCCGTACACCTCTGCCGACGAGGTAGTGTGAGATTTTTACTCACTAAACCACCTTCTTGCTCAACCCACTGGGACCGTTTGCGCATTGCTTCGGTGGGAGAGTTGTCCGTAATAGTATCATAGTATCATCTTTCATATCTTTCTTTACATTCAATTATTGTTCGAATGGTACTATATACGCTCATCCATGTTTCCTCGGTTGACACTAGATCGCTTATGACGTTGGCGTGATTAAAGACTGCCAGTGTGTAGAGAGTAGAAGTCTTTCTCGTTCTTCCACTTCAAGCATACAAACAGAGTATGTTACTCGGTGTCTTCTTCTCCGCAGTACTTACATGCGCTGGTTTCCGCCCGATGGCGGTTGTGCAAGTATTTACGGAAGCATCCGTGCCTCGAAAGAGCTTGAGTGATGAAGTAGTCCACTTTCCCGTACGGCTTATCTATCCATACCTGGATATTAGAAATTAAGCGGTACGTCCACCGTCCATACTGACCACTTGTCCACTTCTCTTGCCATCTCGCCACTAACCTATCCCTTGCGGTTGCACTGTCCACTCCGGAATATCGTTCCTTGCGTTCCTGTATAAGGAGTTCTATAGGCGGCACTTCAGCTATTACTCCCGCTCCCTCCGTCGAGATGGTCGTGTACGCGCAACATATCCTTATGTTTATTTTGCGCTGCACACTATTTAATTTTCTTAGCAGCTTGTGATTCTGCGCTACCACGTGCCACGCAGGTGCGGCATAAAGCATCTGGGAGTGAACCACAGATGCCATTAGTCTTCTTTTGGAGGCTTTGGGTCCTCCAATGTTCGGCATCAGGCTAGCCAATGATGATACGGTCTTCTCAGCCTTTTTGACGGTCTTTGCGACTTGTTCGGCAAACGAAAGTTTTGTATCCAGCCACACTCCCAGATACTTTACGGCCTTAGATGGAGCCACTACAGTGTCCTGGACCATAAAGTGTATTGGAGCCATCTTGCGCTTCTTGGTTAGTAGGGCAGCCTCGGTCTTCTCTTGAGCAAGTTGCAGCTCTTTACTCTCCAGCCAGTTTGATGCTCTTTGGAGAGAGATATTTGGAGAGTTCATAAGGCTCTCCTCTCCCTTGGCGACGACCACCATTGCCACGTCGTCTGCAAAGTCTATGAGGGTCACTCCTTCTGGTTGATCTAGTCTTAATAGACCATCGTAGAGAACGTTCCACAGAGTCGGGCGCAAAACCGATCCCTGCGGAACATCGCTATTTACCCGTCTGGTCTTGATCGAGTCTGCTACCTCCAGTAGTATCTCTCTTTCGGAGAGGTAGGCTGCCACTATACCGATTACCTCTCGTCTATCTTCCTGTCTCAAAGTTCCTCCAATATGTGCTGCCACGATGCACTATTGAAGGCATTTCGCACATCCAGCGTTAGTACAGCGCACAGTCTCCGGTGTGTGGTAGAGTAGTTTACGTCTGCTTCACGGGCGAGCCTGGTGACTTCATTAATGGCATCCACCGCATGATTGACATCTAAATAACATAATTGGCATCAAGATAACATGATGTACATTTAGAGAACATGTCAAGAACATGTTTGGCATCTAAAGAACATTATTGACGTTTAGAGAACATGATTGATAACTAGAGAATATAATTGACATTACTAAAAAACATGATTTACATCTAGAGAACATGATTGGATATCTAGAAACATAACTGACATTTTTAAAGAACATGATTGTCATCTAGAGAACATGAATGATATCTAGAAATAACAATTAAGATTAAGGGTACATGATGTACATCTAGAGAACCATGAATAAAATTTAGAAAACATTTTTCACATATAGAGAACCTGATTGTCGTCTAGAGAACATAATTGATATTTTTACAGAACATTGTTTAAATTTAGAGAACATGATTGCTATCTAAATAACATAATTGATATCAAGAGTACATAATGTACATTTAGAGAGCATGTTTAATATGTAAAGAACATATTTGGCGTCTAGAGAACATCATTGACGTCTAGAGAACATGATTGATATCTAGAGAACAAAATTGACATTTTTAATCAACATGCATTGTATCTAGAGAACATAATTTACATCTAGAAAACATGATTTAAATCTAGAGAACATGATTGACATTTCTAAAGAACATGATTGTCATCTAGAGAACATAAATTATATCTAGAAAACATAATTGATATCAAGAGTACATGTTATACATCTAGAGAACATGACTAAAATCTAGAGAAGATATGTTGCATCTAGAAAACCTGATTGACGTAAAAAGAACATATTTGATATTTTTACAGAACATTATTTACAACTAGAGAACATGATTGACATCTAAATAACATAACTGACTTTAAGAGTATATGATGTATATTTAGAGAACATGTTCTATATGTAAAGAACATATTTGGCGTCTAGAATACATTATTGATGTCTAGAGAACATGATTGATATCTAGAAAATATAATTGACATCTCTAAAGAACATGAATTATATCTTTGGGAACATAATTGTTATCTAGAGAACATGAATAATATCTAAAAATCATAATTGTTATCAAGAATACATGATATTCATCTAGAGAACATATTTTGAATTTAAAGAACCTGATTGACATCTAGAGAACAAAATTGATATTTTTACAGAACATGATTTACATCTAGAGAACATGATTGACATCTAAATAACATAATTGTCATCAAGAGTACATGATGTACATTTAAAGAACATGTTTTATATGTAAAGAACATATTTGGCGTCTATAGAACATGATTAATATCTAAAGAACATAATAGACATCTTTAAAGAACATGAGAAGACATTTAGAGAACATGTGCAATACTTTTGATGTTTTGCAAGGGTGGACTTCCTAACTTTTGGAATCTGAGTCGGCTATAAATAAAATATGAGAATTTTTTTAAAATTATGAGTTTATTACCAAGATTGGACATTTTCATTTAAAAATGAAACACAACATCATTCAAATAACTGCTACTGCTAGCTTGACAGTAACCCTTTAACCCAATTTTTTAGTACATTTTTGATTGTTTGGGCTCTAATCACTTGAATAACAACTTCAATTTTGTGTTTCAAGACTTCAATCGTCTTTGGATGATTAGCATAACACCTATCCTTAAAGTCTCCCAACAAAAAAAACTTTCAGGGGTCAAATCACAGCTCTTAGGTGGCCAATTGACATTAGCATTTCGGCTGATTTTTCATTTTCCAAAAACAGTGCGCATAAGATCGATGGTTACGTTGGCTATATGGCAAGTGGCCCCGTTCTGTTGAAACTAAATGTCATCTATTTCTACTCTTCAATTTTTGGAAACAAAATTTTGTTTAGCATGGTACAGTTTGCTGTTAATGGTAACGGTGGCTCCTTGCTCATTTTCGAAGAAAGATGGCCCAATAATGCTGCCGGACCAAACGGTTACTCGTTGTGGATGCATAGGCTGTTCAATAGTCATGTGTGGATTCTCTGATCCTTAAATGCGACTATTTCGTTTGTTGACATAGCTTTTGAGATAGAAATTAGCTTTATCGGAAACCAAATTTTTTGATAAAAATTCTCATCTTTTGCCAAACGATTTTTAGCCTATTAAGCGAACTGAAAACGCTTTGGATGGTCATGAGGCTTCATTTCTTGGACTAATTGAACTTTGTTGGCCTTCAAACCAAGGTCTTCATGTAAAATTCTTCTCAAAGAAGTGCGAGAAATCAGTTTTCTTCATAAAACAATGACGAGTTGATGTTGATGCATGTTCACGCACACTCTAAGCAACAGCATTAATTTTTTTGGCTGAGCGCATTGGACAAGAACGTGAACGTATTGTTTTATCCACTAACGATCCAGTTTAGCAAACTTGCTTCACAAATTGGTCTACAAACTGCGTTGAAGGCACTTCTTTTCTATCAAATTTGATCCGTAAATTTCTTACCGTTTGAGTAGAAGACTTGCCTCTTTGGAAGTAAGTTTTCATTATTTTCCAACTTTGTTTAAGTGTAAAGCGTCCCATTTAGTAAATGTCAAACGTAAAACTAAATTTTTGTCAACTCAAAAAATGTATTTTTAAGTATCCCATTATATTATGTTGTTTGGTAAACGTTATTGTCGTATCTGCGCTGCTAAATATAAAATATGGTAATATTTTTAACAAATAATATTGATTCTATTTTAGCATACCACATTGCTCTTTTATCATTGCAAAAACAAAACAATAATTAACATTCAATAAAATTATCAGCAAATTGTATACCGCTCACGGCCAAAAATAGATAATTAATTTTATTATTGATTGTTTAGTTGCAATTAAAACTATTTTTAAGTTGACCGCACATGACTATGCGAAATTGAACTCGACATTTAAATAGTTTTATTTATTATTATTAATTTCAGCTTTTATGTTTAAATTTATTTGCAAAGCAGATGACTATCTATGGGCGAGTATTCCCTATACAATAATTGTGAAAGTCCTGATGACACGTTAAGAACTAGCCAAGTAAACCCACAGTTGGAGTTGGATGTTTATTTGTGTGGTTGATTAACCCTCTGACGACCTTTGAATTTCTCATTTGCAGTTTCTGTTTGAACGTTATTATGCTTGATATCAGTAGAGCCATTAGTGTGTTGTGCTAATCGGTTGAATCTGAAATAATGTTTGTGAAAAAATAGAGCAAATACGTTTATAAATAATTTCTTATTTTTGAAAGATATTAAGAATTTACCTCTACATTATCCTGCACATAAATAATGATGAATAATACAAACAATGTGTAATACTTAAAACTAGACAAAGAATATAAAAAAATCAAAAAAAACACAAACAATTCATACATTTAAAGACAAAATATAAAATTATTCATTAACACATTTTAATCAATTCTTAAATGTACATTTTGAAACGCAAAACAAATCGATGTTATTAGAAAAGCTATTCGCAATTCTAAACATTCTGCCAATTGAATTATTAAATCCTTAGTTGGTAGAGTGTATAGATTACCTAAATAATGGAGACTGCCTAGTTTGTTGATTATTGTTGGTTACCTGAAACGGAAGAGATACAAGTTACTCTTGGCAATCAATCTGAGACATCATAAGTCTATGTAAAAATGATAAGTCGGTTCTTTCCAGCGATGGAAGATTATATTGCAATGCAATGTGGTTGAAATCGTAGTTTTTAGAGAAAATTTTCAATTTGTACAACAATAAACAAAAAAAATTGTTTTGAATGCGTTCTATATTGCGTATATGAACCACCAAACTGACAGAGCATACTCTAAATGAGAGCGTACCAAAGCGCAATAAAGTTGTTTGAATGTGTTTGGAGATAGGTCAGTAGACATTCTGTAAACAAATCCTAACATTTTCATAGCACGGTTACACATATAGTTTATATGCTCAACAAAAGTTAGTTTTGGTTCAAAAATTACTCCCAAATTCTTTATTTGTGTAACATGTTCCAATACTTTATTGTCAATAGTATAATTATACAATACTTTACTTAAAGTTCTGTTGAAGCTTATAGAAAAAAAATTATTTGGATTAAACAACAACTTATTAATAATACACCACGAATGAACAGAATTCAAGTCATTTTGCAAGAATATGAATCAGCCCAAATTTTGCTCTCAAGGTTTTGAAATAGACGACAAGAAAGCTTTCTATACTTGTGGGCTATTTTCCATTGCGAAATTGCTACTACTTTTATAAGTGATATTATTTGTAAATATTACATTAATTTTTTTCAGCTTTTAGTACTAATATTATTCAAAATGAACAAAAATTTGACTGTAAAAATCATAAATAAACTAAGGAATACAAAAATCCGGCCATAATGTGTAAAAATTTGTAAAAATTACATAAATTAACTAATAATACAAAAAGAAATGTTCATAAGTACCAAAATTCATCAAAAAAAGTAAAAATAAAAAATATAATAAATATTCAAATAGTTACGTGCGTAGACAAATATTCCAATGGCGTTTCTTTAAGGAGCAAAATATATTTTAATCTATAATTTTCGGAAAACCTCAATTAAAAAGTACTTCAATCTGGACATTACGGTTAAAAAGTGAAAAATTCTATTCATAAAAAGGCAAAAATAACAAAATCCGGTCATAAAATATCAAAATATTGTCAAACAACACCTAAATCCGGCTTAAGCTGTTAAAAAGAGTAAAATTTTATTTACAAATAGTCCAAATTTGCCAAAATTAACTCAAAATCATTGTCAAAAACATCTAAATTTGGTCATAACATATCAAGAAATTGGCCATCAACTGTTTAAAAATGTAAAAAATTATTTATAGAAAAAAAAATAACAAAATCCGGCAATAAAATAACAAGACATGGTTAGGAATAACTAAAATCCTGCCAGAAACAGATAATAAATGTAAAATTCTATTTATAAAAAATCATAAGAAGCTAAATCCGTCCATAATATATCAAAATATTGTTAAAAAAAAAAACAAAAATCTAGCTTTAAACTAATAAAAAATGTAAAATTCTATTCATAAAATATCAAAAATAGCACACAAATTCAACTATAAACTGTTTAAAAGTATAAAATTCTATTTATAATAAGTCAAAAATATCATTTTTTTTAGAAAAAATCAAAAATCTGACCAGGAACTGTTAATAAATGTGAAATTCTATTCATAATAAATCAAAAGGATCTAAATCATTCCATTATATATCAAAATATTGTTAGAAAAAAACAAAATCTGACCATAAACTGTAAAAAAGTGTGAAATTTTATTCATTAAAAGTCAAAAATAGCAAAAGCCGGCTTTGAAACATCAAAATATTATAAAAAGCACTTAAATCAGGCTTCAAACTGTTAAAAAGTGCAAAATTCTATTCATAAATAGTCAAATTTACCAAAATTTGGCAATAAAATATATAAATACTATAAATAAATTTAAAATCTTGCCATAAACTGTTGAAAAGTGTAAAATTTTATTCATAAAATGTCAAAAATAGTAAAATTTGACTTTGAAATATCAAAATGATGTCAAAAAGCATCTAAAACTGTTAAAAAGTGTAAAATTTTATTCATAAAAGTCAAAAATAGCTAAATTTGGTCATAAAATTCTAACTTAAAAAAAAAAATCAAAATCTGGCCAAAAACTGTTAATATATGTTAAAATTGTATTCATAATTAGTCAAAAAGAGCTAAATCTATTCTTAATATATCAAAATATTGTTAGAAAAAACAAAATCTGACTATAAACTGTAAAAAAGTTTAAAATTCTGTTCATAAAAAGTCAAAAATAGCTAAAACCGGCCTTAAAACATCAAAATGTTAACAAAAAGCACCAAAATCCGGCCTTAAGCTGTTAAAAAGTGTAAGATTCTATACAAAAAATAGCGAAATCCGGCTTTGAAACATTAAAATATTGTCAAAAACATCATAAAAATTCACAAAATTATTAGAAAAAAATTAAAATCTGGCCATAAACTGTTAAAGTAAAACATTTTATTTATAAAATGTTAAAAATATTGTCAGAAAGTACCAAAATCAGCCTATAAACTGTTGAAAAATGAAATAAAAATTAAATTCGGCCATAAAATAACATTTTTTTTTTTTTAATTAATATCTTGTCAAAAACTATTAATAAATGTATGTATCTATTCATAAAAAGTCAAAAAGAGCTAAATCAGTCTATAATATATCAAAATAATGTCAGAAAAAAAACAAAATCTGACCATAAACTGTAAAAACTGTGAAATTCTATTCATAAAAAGTCAAAACCAGCAAAATGCGGCTTTAAAATATTGTCAAAAAGGACTTAAATCTGGCTATAAACTGTTCAAAAAAGGAAAATTCTATTCATAAATAGTCAAAATTTGCCAAAATTTGACTATAAACTGTTGAAAAGTGTAAAATTCTGATTTTAAAATGCCAAAAATAACAAAATCCGGCCTTGAAACAATCAAAATATTGTGAAAAACATCTAAATCCGGTCATAAAATATCAAAAAATGTTTAGAAAAATACAAAATCTGGTCATAAACTGTTAAAGTGAAAAAATCTATTTATAATTTGTGAAAAATATTGTCAGCATCAATATCGTCTCATAAACTGTTAAAAACTAAAAAAAAAAAAATAAAAAAAGCAAAATTTGGTAATAAACATTAGAATATTTTTTAATAAAATTAAAATCCGGCCGAAAACGTTTTAAAAGTGCATATTTTTTTTATAAAATATTGTAAAATATTGCATCTTAATCCTGTCTAAAACTGTTAAAAAGGTATATGTTTTTTATAAATAGTTTAAATTTGCTAAAATCCGGCCATAAACTGTTAAAGAGTGTAAAAATTTATTCATAAAATGACAAAAATAACAAAATCCAGCTTTGAAACATTTAAATATTGTCAAAAAGCACATACATCCGGCCATAAACTGTTTAAAAGTGCAAAATTCTATTCATAAAATGTCAAAAATTGCTCAAATTGGCTAAATTTAGCCAGATTTTTTTTTTTAACAATAATTTGATATATCATTGAAAATATTATTAGAAAAGACCAAAATCTGGCCATAAACTGTTAAAAAGTAATAAATTTCATTTATAGAAAGCCAAAAATAACAAAATAAAATATCAAAAAATGGTTAGGAAAAACTAAAATCTATCTTGATAAAAAGTGATTTTTTTTTTTCATAAAATGTCAAAAATAGCAAAATCAGGTTTGAAATATCAAAAAAATTGTCAAAAAACACCTAAATCCCGCCTTAAACTGTTATAAAGTGTAAAATTTTATTCATAAATAGTCAAAATTTGCAAAAATCTGGCCATGAATACAAAATCACGTCTTGAAACATTAAAATATTGTCAAAAACATCTAAATCCGGTCATAAAATAATAAACTGTTAAAAAGTAAAAAAATCTATTTATAGGAAGCCAAAAATAACAAAATTCGAAAAAAAAAAATCAAAATATGGTCAGGAAAACCAAAATTTGGCCAAAAACTGTTAATAAATGTAAAATTCTATTCAAAAAAGTCTTTAATTTATGAAAATATTAAAATTATTAATAAGCAAAGTCTAGCTTTAAACTGATAAAAAGTGTAAAATTCTATTCTTAATATGTCAAAAATAGTCAAATCCGGTTTTAAAATATCAAAATATTGTCAAAAAGCACTTAAATCCGGTTATAAACTGTTCAAATGTGTATAATTTTATTCATAAAAGTCAGAAGTAGTAAGCTCCTGTCATAAAATATTATTTTTTTTAGAAAATGTTTATGAATGTGTAATTCTATGCATAAAAAGACAAAAAGAGCTAAATCCGTTTATAATATATCTGTTAGGAACAAACAAAATCTGATCATAAACTCTAAAAAAGTGTAAAATTCTAATCATAAAAAGTCAAAAATAATCAAATCAGGCCATAAAATATCAAAATATTGTTAAAAAGCACCTAAACTCGGCCTTAAACTGTTAAAAAGTTAAATATTCAATTGATAATAAGTCAAAAATAGCAAAATCCGGTCTTAAAATATCTTTTTTTTAGAAAAAACTAAAATCTGTTCAGAAACTGTTGATAAATGTAAAATTTTATTTATATAAAGTCAAAAGGAGCTAAATTTGTTTATAATATATCAAAATATTGTAAAAAAAAAACAAAGTCTGACTATAGACTGTAAAAAAGTATGAAATTCTATTCATAAAAAGTTATAAATAGCAAAATGCGGCATTAAAATATTAAAATATTGTCAAAAAGCACCGAATTTTGGCTTTAAACTGTTAAAAAATGTAGAATTCTATTTAAACATAGTCAAAATTTACCAAAATTTAGCCATAAAATATATAAACATTGTTAAAAAATCTAAAATCTTGCCATAAACTGTTGAAAAGTGTAAAATTCTATTTATAAAATGTCAAAAATAGTAAAATTTGGCTTTGAAATATCAAAATATTGTCAAAATGCATCTAAATCCGGTCTTAAACTGTTAAAAAGTGCAAAACTTTATTCATAAAAAGTCAAAAATAGCAAAATCCGGCCATAAAATATCATTTTTTTTAGAAAAACATTGATATCTGGTCAGAAATTGTTAATGAATGTATGTATCTACTTATAAAAAGTTAAAAAGAGCTAAATCTGTCTATAATATATAAAAATATTGTTAGAAAAAAACAAAATCTGACCATAAACTGTAAAAAATGTGAAATTCTATTCATAAAAAGACAAAAACAACAAAATTCGGCTTTAAACTAATAAAAAATGTAAAATTCTATTTATAAATATTCAAAATTTGCTAAAATCTGACTATAAACTGTTGAAAAATATAAAATTCTGATTTTAAAATGCCAAAAATAGCAAAATCCGGCGTTGAAACAATCAAAATATTGTAAAAAACATCTAAATCCGGCCATAAACTGTTAAAGTAATAAATTCTATTTATAAATTGTGGAAAATATTGTCAGAAAGCATCAAATTCGGCTCATAAACTGCAAAATTTTCTCATAAAACATTAGAATAATCTTTAATAGAATTAAAATCCGGCCAAAAACGCTTTAAAAATGCACATTTTTTTATAAAATATTAAAATATTGCCAAAAAGCACTTAAATCCTGTCTTAAACGGTTAAAAAAAAAATTTTTTATTAAAAACAGTTAAAATTTGCTAAAATCCGTCTATAAACTGTTAAAAAGTGTAAAGTTTTATTCATAAAATAACAAAACAAAATCCGGCTTTGAAACATTTAAATATTGTCAAAAAGCACATAAATTTCGCCATAAACTGTTAAAAAGTGCAAAATTCTATTCATAAAATGTCAAAAACTGCTAAAATTAACAATGATATATCAAAATATTGTTAAAAAAAAATTAAAATCTGGCCATAAACTATTGAAAAGTGAAAAATTCCATTTATAGAAAGTTAAAAATAACAAAATCCTGCAATAAAATATCAAAAAATGTCATTAAAAAATTAAATTTATGAAAAAATATTCTAAACCAAAAACATCCATAGACGCGTTTCGAGGTTTACCTCTCATCAGTATGGCTTTATTTATTTAAACTTAATAATTGATTTTTAACTTACTTTGTCAACATTGTTCACCACCACAATTCAAAGTGAATATTTTAAAGGGTGTATTGACTATTTATACTAACTGACTTAATGACTTTATTTAATGGCTATGGTTAATAGCATTCTGAGAAACTAATTATTTCGTGATATTTAGCTGATGGTAATGACATGAAAGAATTAAAAAGGAAATTTTAAAATTAAAAATAGAATAAATTTTTTGCATAAATTATAATTACTATTATACAATTTCGTGTATATCAGAACATATATAAAATATATCTTATTTATATATTTTATTTATCAAAAAATGGTTAGGAAAAACCAAGTTCTAGCTTTAAACTGATAAAAACTGTAAAATTCTATTCATAAAATGTCGAAAATAGCAAAATCTAGTCTTGGAATATCATAATATTGTCAACAATCACCTAAATCCGGCCGAAACCTGTTAAAAATTGTAAAATTGAATTCATAAATAGTCAAAAATGACAAAATTCGGTCATAAAATATCATTTTTCTTTTAGAAAACAATAAAATTTAGCCAGAAACTGTTAATTAATGAAAAATTCTATTCATAAATAGTCAAAAGAAGCTAAATTCATCCATAATATATCAAAATATTGTTAAAAAAAAAAAAACTGACTATAAACTGTAAAAAAGTGTATAATCATACTCGTAAAAAGTCAAAAATAGCTAAAACCGGTTTTGAAACATTAAAATATTGGTAAAAAGCACCGAAATCCGGCTTTAAACTGTTAAAAAGTGTAAGATTCTATTCCTAAAATTCTTTTTCTTTATAAAATATTAAAATACTGTCAAAAAGCTATTAAATCTAGCTTTAAATTGTTAAAAAATGTCAAATTTTATTCATAAATAGTCACAATTTGCCAATGTCCGGTCATAAACTGTTGAAAAATGTATTTTTTTTTTAATAAAATGTCAAAAATAGCAAAATCCGTCTGTAAAACATTAAAATTTTGTCAAAAAGCATATAAATTCAGCAATAAACTGTTTGAAAGTGTAAAATTTTATTTATAAAAAGTCAAAAGATGCATAATCTGTTTATAATATATCAATAAATTATTAGAAAATCCCAAAATTTAGCATTAAACTGATGGTAAATGTAAAATTTTATACATGAGATGCCAAAATTAGCAAAATCCGGCCTTAAAATATCAAAATTTTGTCAAAAAGCACCTAAATCTGGCAATAAACTGTTAAAAACTGTAAAATTCTATTCATAAAATGTGAAAAATAGCATAATCCGGTTATGCAATAAAAATTTTTTTTAGAAAAAATTAAAATTTGGGTAGAAACTGTTAATAAATGCAAAATTCTATTCATAAAAAGTTAAAAACAGCTAAATTCGTTTAAAATATATTAAAACATTGTTAAAAAAAAAAACAAAATATGACTATAAAATGTAAAAAAGTGTGAAATTTTATTCATAAAAAGTCAAAAATAGCAAAACCCGATTATAAAATATCAATTAAAAAAAAAAAAAAAATCTGGCCAGAAACTGTTAATAAATGTAAAATTCTATGCATAAAAAGTTAAAAAGAGCTAAATCCGTTTATATTATATTAAAATATTGTTAGCTAAAATTAAAATCTGACCATAAACTCTAAAAAAGTGTAAAATTCTAATCATAAAAAGTCGTAAATAGTCAAATTCGGTCTTAAAATATCAAAATATTGTTAAATCCGGCCATAAACTGTTAAAAAGTGTAAGACTCTATTTATAAAAAGTTAAAAATAGCAAAGTCGGTCATAAATCATCATTATTTTTTAGAAAAAATTAAAATCTGGCTTGAAACTGTTAATAAATGTGAAATTCTCTTCATAAAAGTTCAAAAGGACCTAAATCTGTCTATAATATATCAAAATATTGTTAGGAATAAACAAAATCTGACCCTAAACCGTAAAAAAGTGTGAAACATCAAAATAATGTTAAAAAGCACCCAAATCCGGCCATAAAATATGTAAATATTATTAGAAAAATCTAAAATTTTGCCATAAACTGCCAAAAAGTGTAAAATTTTAATTGTAAAATGTCAAAAACAGCAAAATTTGGCTTTAAAATATTACAATATTGTTAAAAAGCACCTAAATCTGGCTATAAATTATTAAAAAGTGTAAAATTCTATATATATAGAAAGTCAAAAATACCTCAATCCGATTATAAAATATCAACTTTTTTTTTTAGAAAAAACAAAATCTGACCAAAAACTGTTAATGTAAAATTCTATTCATAAAAAGTCAAAAGGAGCTAAATCCGTCTATAATATATCAAAATATTGTTAGAAAGCAACAAAATCTGACCATGAACTGTAAAAAAATAAGAAATTTCATTCATAAAAAGTCAAAAATAACAAAATCTGGCCTTGAAATATCAAATAATTGTCAAAAACCACCTAAATCCGGCCCTAAACTGTTAAAAAGTGTACATTTCTATTAATAAATAGTCAAAATTTGTGAAATATTATTAGATAAATCTAAAATCTTCCTAACAACTGTTAAATAGTGTAAAATTTTGTTGTTAAACTGCTAAAAATAGCAAAATCCGGTCTTGAAACATTAAAATATTGTCAAAAAGCACATAAATCCGGCTGTAATCTGTTAAAGGTGTAAAATTCTATTCACATAAAGTCAAAAATTGTCAAAACCGGCCATAATATATCAAAATACTGTATAAAAACTAAAATCTGGCTATTAACTGTTGAAAAGTGTATACAATTCTATTCATAAATGCCAAAAATAACAAAATTTAGCTTTGAAATATCTAAATATTGTCAAAAAAACACCTAAATCTGGCCATAAACTGGTAAAAAATGTAAAATTTTATTCATAAATAGTCAAAATTTGCCAAAATTTAACTATAACCTGTTGAAAAGTGTAAAATTCTATTTTTAAAATGCCAAAAGTAGCAAAATCCGGCCTTGAAACATTTAAAATATTGTTTAAAACTCACAAATCCGGTCATAAAATATCAAAAACTGTTAAAGCGAAAAGTTTTATCTTATAAAAATGTAAAAAAAAATGTCAGAAAGCTTCAAAATCGGCCCATAAACTGTTAAAAAATGTGAACAACGCTTCAAAAGTGCAATTTTCTTTATAAAATATTAAAATATTGTCAAAAAACACTAAATCCGGCCTTAAACTTTTAAAAATGTTTTTTCATAAATGGTCAAAATTTGCTAAAATCAGGTCATAAACTGTTAAAAAATGTAAAATTTTATTTATAAAATGTTAAAAATAGCAAAAATCAGGCATTGAAACATTAAAATATTGTCAAAAAGCACATAAAACCGTCTATAAACTGTTTAAAAGTGCAAAATTCTATTCATAAAAAGTTAAAAATTGCTAAAAATCGGCCATGATATGTCAAAGTATTGTTATAAAAATCCAAAATCTTGCTTTAAACTGTTGAAAAGTGTAAAATTTTATACCAAAAAAAATAAAATTCGGCCATAAAATTTGAATATAGTCAGAAAACACCAAAATTCGCTCATAAAATGTAAAAAATATCTCAAAAATAGCAGAATTTGGTCATAAAACATTTAAATAATGTTAAATAGAACCAAAATCCGACCAACAACGTTTTAAAAATGCATTTTTTTTTTCATAAAAAGTCAAAAATAGAAAAAAATTGGTCTTTATTGTTAGAAAGCACCAAAATAAGATCATTGAAAAATGTAAAATAATACAAAATTTCAAAAACAGCAAAAATATAAAAATATTATTAAAAAATGCCCAAAATCCGGCCATAAATTTTTAATAGTAAAGGGCCCAAAGCTTGCATAACTGCTCAAAATATAATAAAAAGCTTTGAGTAGTTTTGAAACGTTTCTCCCGACCTTACTTCTAGCCGACAGAACGTTCGTTGCTAACGGCAACTCTTATTGTCGGAGAGCGAGTCGTGGGCTTAATTTTTCGTCTATTTTATTTAAAGGCTGGGCTCCAATTGTTTACTAGTTTAGGCAATCCCAGGTATTATGGTGCCTCTTGGGTATAAACAATAATTCCCCAGAGGGGTTTTATAAAATTAAATTTATATCCTTTACCCAAACATAAAAAATTTAGTTAAGACCTTTAAATAAATAGAAAGAAAGAAAATACAATTTCAAAAATTCATATAATTAAATTGACTTTACAATACTTAATCTGAATTAATTAATTTTATAAATAGAAATATTATTATCAAGGCTGGATAGGTCAACACCCTTATCCAAACTACCTACTCAGTTTTGGTCTGGTCAAACACCCAGTCCAACTTCAGTTGGTCTGGTCAGTACCCTAGTCCAACTGCCGGAACGACACGCTGCACGCGTTTATATACCCTCTAGAAAGGAGTGGGGGAACATACATTTTAGCCTGATTGGCCATTCGAGTCACGTGTCATACAAGTGACCCAACTCACAAAAAAATAAACAGGGCTGTCAACCTAAAATTATTGATTAAAATAATCACAACACTCTACAAAAAAATATTGACAATTAATTGTCAGATTAAAAAAAAATAGTCAACATGTAATATTAAACAATAACAAGAAATCATAGATAACAATGTCTTTACATGAATTTTGAATAGATATTTATCTTCCAAAAACTGTCTTCTGATCACTCGCGCACTGGGTGTCGATAAAATGTAAGGGTTTCAGTCTCTGAAACGCGTAGTGTATAGCTCCGCACTCTGGTCTTCGCATCTTTTCTTCTTCTACTTCTTTTTTCAGCCGTAGGTGTTGTAGTTGTTGCAGGTGGCGGATGTGGACGAGTTATGAGAACTGCTTTTCTTTCCGCGAACCAGGGGTGCTCTGTTTACTTAAATTAGTAACTGCTAATTCTTCCACTTGTACTATTAAATCATCCAATAATTTATTCGTTTCCTTATTTTGTAGTAAGTTATCCAAAAACTCCTCTCTTCTTTCAGCACTTTCATGTAAAAATCGAAGTTCATCTATTGACATAGTACTGAGTTCTGGGAAGGTAACTGATTACTAAATATTAGTTAAAAATATAGAACTTAACAAAGATTGAATTCAATAATATATACATTATAAATCGGTAATAAATTAAATGGTTATTTTCATATTGTTTATCTCCACCCCAATACTGGTACAGTATCAAATTAAATTGGTCACATCAGCGCTCAATGAACCAAAAAGGTGTTCCTAAGAGTAAAACAGGCTCATCATTCGGTTTGGCCTAACCGAATGACAAGAAAGGTAAGTAAAATACGTAAACAATATTTTAGCTAATCCCTGTCCTTCTTTTTCTCAGATGATAAGTTTGTATCCAGTAACGGAGAAGAAAACGAACGTTACAGTTTCTAAAGCTAAAATGTGAAAAATTTGTTAAAAAAATTTACCAATAAAATGTAAAAATATGCAAAAATCTGGACACATAAAATTTAAAAATTGTTAACAATACAAAGTTTTGAGTATAAAAATCAAAAATGCTAAATTTGAGCCATAAAATATATGAAAATATAATAAACTCGGTCATAAAAGTAACAAAACTAATAATAACATGTCAAAATCTACAAAAACTTTAAAATTTAACAAAAAAGCGTTTATGATATGCACAAAAATAGATCAAAATGTACAAAAATAGATCAAAAAGTATTATAAAAAAAACAAATAAATCAACAAAATGTTCAAAATATAATAATCCGGATTTCAAAAAATAACTAAATTTAACCAAAAAGTATAAATATCAGAAATCCGGCTTCAAAATAAGAAAAAGGATAATATGAGGCAGATTTGACCAGCAAAGTACATAATTTCGAACATCAAATGACAAAAATATTAGAATCCGGCTATAAAGTATTAATATTTGGCATGGAAAATTCAAAAGTATCATAATCCGACTAAAATTTCATATTTATGACTGGCTTTAAAAAAAAGCTCAAACTTGGTTATAAATTACAAAAAAAATGTAACAAGTCAAAAAATACTATAATCTAGATATAAAAAACTTACTAATTTGTAAATTTAAACCAATCTCTATGATTTGCAAATTAGTTAAAAATATGATAAATTAAATGAATTAAATGGTATATTGAAATAGAATATAATTTGTTCAGTATACAATATTAATATAAAACCAACTTTTTTGTAAATTTACATCAATTCGATACGTTCTACATTTTATTAAATAATTTTTAGCAAAATTCTTTATTTTGATAGTTCTTAGCTATAATTCCAAACAATGCATTAAATGTTGGTGCAATTATAGTTAATTTTAGTAACTTATTAGTACCAACTTTAGAAAAAATTATAATTATATTGGTAGGCTTGATTTTTGCAAACTAATTGATTTTAAGCAAAATATTGATTAAGCTTTTTATAATATAATAATTTATAAAATCTAAACTATGCATTGGATTTTGATACAATTTTAGTATAATGTAGTATCATATTAGTACTAACTTTGGGCAAAATTAGAACTATATTGGTAGGCTTGATTTTAGTAAACTATTTATGTTTCAGAAAAATTATTAATTTTAAATCTTAAAACAAAAAGCAAAAAAATAATGTTCTACATGAAGTATTGGTGCAAGTTAGAAATAACAGTAACGTCGTGCAAGAACTGACGTTGAGTTTAGTCCAAATTGTTATAGTAGTTCCAGAAATAGTTTGCTCTGGAAAGGGATATCATTATGTTGTAGACGAGTGAATTTGTTGGCAAAAAATTTTAATGGACGACATCTGTAAAGTAACACGATTGTGCTTGTAATGTTCTAATGATCTTTAATAGGCTTTAAGCTAATTGCTAGTTTATAAAGTACAACAAACTAATTCTAATCAACATGTACTAAACTCTATTGGTTATTGCTTGAAGTAAGTTTAAAACAACTTTTATTAAAACTAAAGTATAGATTTAAGTTAAACATTATATTCCAAACCCAAAAATAATTAAATAATTTAATTTAAAATGTAAACAGTCTTTTTAGTCATTGCTTGAAACAAAGTCAAAACAAATTTTATCAAAACATTTAAGTCCTAACACAAATGTAACAAATTAATTGCAGTCAAATTGCAATAAATTTTATTGGTCATTGCTTTAAGCAAATTTGAAGTTTTTTTTTAAATTTTACAATCAAAATATTTTTTTTTTTTTTAATTATATTCCAAATAAAAATATAACAATATAATTGCAATTAGAATATAAAAATCATATTGCCTGAAAATTTTTTAACAAAGATTTTATTAAAACCATAATTTCAAAATATGGATTTATATCAAAAATTTGACAAAATAATTGTAGTCCAAATGTTATAAACACTATTGGTCATTGCTTGAAGTAAATTTAAACCAACTTTATTTAAAATATTAGATTTGAATTATAAATAAGTCAAACATTATATTCTAAACACAAAAATATTGAAGTGATTAAAATTAAATTGTAAAAATATAGTTGGTCATTGCTTAAAAAAAAATTATCACAAATCTTTTCAAAAATTTAAAGCCAAAATATAATATTGTATTAAAGATTGTATTCCAAACTAAAGTATAACCAATTAAATGTAGTAAAAGGGTTTTCTACCCTATTGGTTATTGCTTGAAGCAAAATTAAAACAGTTTGAGTCAAAAAAATTTCAAACACAAAACTATTGGCTTTATTGGCCTTTTGTTGAGCTTGAATTAGGTCATAGAAATTGTAATAGAATCCGAAAACATACTGAGGATTCTGGTTATAAATTTGTTCAATTGACAGTGGTTTTTCAAGGTTTAGTAATGCCATTGGTGCTTTTTATTTTATATATTTTTAACACACAGCACAACAAGTGACAAAGTTGCTCTGTATGCAAACGACAACACACGGATATACATTTAAAGACAAAATTGTGGCTTAAAAATTTGCTATTTCTTGCTTGACTAATGAATATCAACTATTAGGAAAGACAAAGATGCATGCAGTAAATAAAAGAAGTATTTGTTCCAACATTTCCATATTTATTAAATAAATATTTCTCTCAATCATTTTTATAATACAATTCCAACAATTATCAATCAACAACATAAAATATATTTTTATTATTTTCTCTGTCTAATGTATAGCTCATCAAATTTAATTTGTACTGTAGGAAGGGGACTTTACATTAGATGGTAAGAAAATTTAAGAAAAAAAATTTATTCACACCTTTTTGATTATTTCTTAATAATTAATTTTGATTATTACAATGTTTGTAAAATTATTGCATTTTCTTACCATCAGATGTACTACTCATGCTTATAATCTAAGAGCCAGATAATATAATCAAAACCTATTAACTCAGAAAAAAATTACTCTGCAATTTCATTTGCTACAGCAGTATACCCATAATTTCTCAAATTCTTAAAATACCCTTCTTCCTTCAACAACTCCATCCTCCAAGCCCTATTATCAAAAGTCCCATTAGTACCCCCATATTCTTCCGGAAGCAATTCCGGACACAGGAAAGCATGTAACGAACTATAATCGTTACCGTGTAAATATATCTACAACAAACAATATATAAAATCAGTCAATTAGTAAAACAAATTCAACTTACTCTCTTCCTAATTTTATCTTTTAAGAATGGTTTCAGCACAGCCATAATTGCATCAAAATAGAAAGGCTCGTTGACCACATGGAATCCTTTAAATCTAAGTGGAAATGTTTCCTGTACCAATTCCACCATCTTCTTTGCGTAATAGGGTGTAAAGAACTTTGCGTGATTTAAACTAAGCCCGGACATGTCTAGGATAACTACAATCCCAGCTATTTGTGTTTCTGATTCTCGGACGATTTGTTCAAGGGCCATTATATTGGTGCGGAAAATTTCTTCTATTGTTACCTTGGATGAATCAAAGTTATCTATAAAAAAATTATTTTAATTTAAATTTAAATTAAATTAATTAGTTCCTACATACCTACTCTAATGATATATATCCGCCTTCCAAATTGATCTCTATTTGGTAACATATTCTGTGCTTGTAGTTGGAAAACATTTTCAAGTTCTGATGGTAATGGGCATTGAAATAATTCCGGACATTTTAATTTCATTAAATAATATCTTTGTAGCTGAAATATATATATTTTTTTTATTAAAACTAGTTTAAAGGAAATTTATTTACCATATTAAAGGCCTTTTTGTTATCAAATTTTCGAGCTCGTAAAAATCTAAGTAGAAAAGCGTCGTCATTGGGTACGATTAGATTAGTATCATCTGAAACACAATTGAAAAAAGAAATAAAATGTACCTTTATTTTATATTATGTAAGGCACGCAAAAGTAATAACACTGTATCCTTTATTGCTGTTATTGAGAAAAGAAATATTGTATAGAGAATACATTAGTATTCATGGTATCGCCGAGTAAAAATGTCGAATGATATTGATTCTACATTATACGCTTATGTGGCTTTGTATACTGAAACCTGCTTCAAAATTTATATTTGAAATAAAGCTTTTAAGAAAGAATTATTTTATAGTCATATAAAAGTGTAATTTATTAATATACGATGTGAATGCTTGGTGTGGTGATTGAATGGGTTACTAATTGTTACATTACTTGTTTAAAATAATATATAGAAAGCTAGTGTAATATGATTTTAAAAATATTAGTAACAGTTTAATTTTCAAAAATTTGTAAAAAATATTTATTAAATTTTGTTTCTAAAATGTTATTTTTGTGTGTTTAACGAACAAATGTATTTAACTTTGGTTTATTAAATATTAACAGTAATTGGTTTAAACAATTTTAAACATTTTTTAATAATTTTTAATTTTCAATTTTTGAAATTTTTTTTTTGTTTTCTGAATATTAATTTTTGGTGTTTTTAAAACATTTTACCTAAATTTAGATTTAAAATATTAGCTATAATTGAAATTACAGTTTAAAAATCATTTGTATATTTTTCAAAAAACTTTTTATTTTCAAAAATTTGTAAAAAATGTTTTAAAAAATATTTTATTATTTCTGTTTCTAGAGTATTAGTTTTTAAGTACATTTTTCCTAAATTTGGTTTTGAATTTATAGATACAGTTGAAACTACAGTTTAAAATTATTTAGGTAATTTTCAAAAAACTTTTTGTTTTCAAAAATTTGTAAAAAAGTTTTTAAAATAAATTTATTATGTCTGATACAGAATATTAGTTTTTGGGTATTTAAAGAACAAATTTATTTAAATGTGGATTAAAAATATTAGCTACAATTGGTTAGAAACTATTTAGGAAATTTTCAAAAACTTTTTATTTAGAAAATTAGTAAAAATATTTTCAAAAATTATTATAAATTTTTTTTAATATTATTTTTGGGTATGTAAATAACTAATTTATTTAAATTTGAAAAAAAATAGTTAGAAATCATTTTGAAAGTTTTTTTTTTCAAAAATTTGTGAAAAATATTTTGAAAAAGTTTATTTATTTCTGCTTTCAAAATATTAATTTCTTGTGTTTTTAGAACATTTTGCAAAATTTGGTTTTAAAATATAAACTAGAGTTGAAACTACAGTTTAAAAATCATTTAGAAAATTAAAAAAAAAAAGTTTTATTCAAAAAATTTAATATTTATTATTTTTGCTTCTTAAATACTAATTTTTGGTATTTTAAGAACTAATTAAAAAAATATTAGCTATAATTGGTTAGAAATCATTTATAAAGTATTCAAAAAAACTTTTTATTTTCAAAAGTTTAAAAAAAATTGTTTAGAAAAGTATTTTTATATTTTTGCTTTTATAATTTTTTTTATGGTGTTTTAAGAACTATTTACTTAAATTTGGTTTTGAAATATTAAATACACATAGTTTAAAAATTCTTAGAAAATTTATCAATTTTTTTTTTTAAATTATTCATCTGTTTTTACTTCTATAATTTTTGTTTGGTGTTTTAAATTATTATAAATTAAATTGTTTTTGAAATATTAGCTACAGTTAAATTTTTTTTTTCAAAAATTTATAAAAAAATGTTTTACAAATTATTTTTATATTTTTGCATTTTTGAAGTTTTAAGTACATTTTACCCAAATTTAGTTTTAAAATATTAGTTACAGTTAAAACTACAGTTTAAAAATCATTTAGATATAACTTTTTAGTTCCAATTTTTTTTTTCATATTTCTGTTTTAATAATTTAATTTTTTAGTGTTTTAAAAACATTTTAGTTAAATTTGATTTTGAAATATTGACTACAGTTAAAACTATAGTATACAAATTATTTAGATAATTTTTAAATAACTTTTTTTTATTTGTATAACAATGTTTGATTTTTTTTTTAATTTCTTTTTCCAGAAAGTTATTTGTTTGTGTTTCAAGAACATTTTACTTAAATTTGGTTTTGAAATATTAGCATCAGTTGAAACTACAGTTTAAAAATTGTATAGGGAAATAAATTTCTTTTTCCAAATTTTTCTTTCTATTTTTTTCAATTTTTTTTTTTTTTTTCTAAACTTAATTTTTTTTTCAATTTTTTTTTTTTAAATCTTTATTTTTTTTTCAAAAATTTGTATTCTTTTTTAATAATTTGTAAAAAAATTCAAAAAGTAATTTAAAATTTTTGCTTTTAGTATATTTTTTTCTAGTGTTTTAAGAACATACTAAAAATTTGAAATATTAGTTTTGGAAAAAAATTGTTTAAGTACATTATTAAATTTGTCTTACTTAGAACTAGGCGTTTTAGAGCTGCAAATTCTTGTTTATATTTCTCCGGGGTCTCCTTTAGTTCTTCCTCCGCCATTCGTTGCCATTCTGGGGCCAGATATGGATATTCTACGGAACTTTGCGACAACTGCTTAAGCATTGCAGCTTGATCAACATTATTCACAATAGGCATCTAAAAAATAACAATAAACATCTTTAAAAATTATCATATTTTTTCAATTTGTTCATAAGTATAATCATCTATTCTCAACAGACTATCTAATTATGTTCAAATTATATTTATTTGTTAAACAAGTTCTTAAAATCACATTTTAACATTTAAAAACCAAATTTATAGTTTTTAAAGCCAAATTAACAGTTTTGTTAAAGAGTTTAGCATGTTTGAAGCCGAATTTTTAGTTATGATGGCCGGATTTACAGTTTTATAAACCGGATTTATAAATTATAATCTGCTTATAAAATGAAACTAACAATTTGGCCTAACTTAATAATTAAATATTTAAAAAATGCTCCTTTTTGCACAGCCCACTGAGAACAAAAACATGGTTTAATGGCTTTTGCGGCTTATTGACAGGGTATAGACTTGAAATGGCACCAGATTTGAATTTTACGGAAAATTTCTGATCGATTTCATTAGTAAACTTATTTTTTTGAGTTAAAAAACGACAAAAAAACTTTAAAAAATTGTAGAATTTTTTTTAATTGGTTTCTTACCCTCATATACCGATCAAAAGACTACTAATAAGTTATAGAAACTAAAAAAAAAAAATACATGAGCATGTTTCTCAATGCACTCCCCCCCCCCCCAGCTCTAGTCCGTTTGAAATGGAATTGCCCATATATAACTTTTAAAAATAATTTTGGAATAATTAGATCAGAGTTCTGTTGGATTAAAATCTAATATTTTGGATTCCAATCACATTTGTACACAATTTGACTATTGTCAGAAGGCACTAAAATCCGGCCATAAATTGTTAAAAAGTGCAAACTTCTTTTAGTGAAATACCGTAAATAGCAAAAACCTTCTATAAACAATAAAAATAATGTCAGAAAACATAAAATCTTGGTAATAAATTAATAAAAACAGTAAAATCCGGCCTTGAAACATTTAAATATTGACAGAAAGCACTAAAATCCGGCCATAAACTGTTAAAAAGTGCAAAATTCTTTTCATAAATTATCAAAAAAAAACAAATTTTTTCAATAACCTATAAAAAAATTGTCAGAAAGCACCAAATATTGGTTATAAATTGTTGAAAAATGTTAAAAATAGTAAAACCTGGTCTTTAAACATCAAAATATTGTCAAAAAGCACTCAAATTTGGTCATAAACTATTAAAAAGTGCGAAATAATTTTCATAAAATATCCAAAATAGCAATAACTTTCTATAAACTATAAAAATAATGTCAGAAAACACCAAATCTTTGTCATAAATTGTTAAAAACAGTAAAATCCGGCCTTGAAACATCAAAATATTATTAGAAAGCACTAAAATCCGGTCATAAACTATTAAAAAGTGCAAAATTCTTTTCATAAATTATCCAAAAATACAAATACCTTTTATAAACTATAAAAATTTTGTTAGAAAACACCAAATCTTGGTTATAAATTGTTGAAAAATGATAAAAATAGTAAAATTTGGTTTTGAAACAACAAAATATTGTACGAAGAGCACTCAAATATGGCCATAAACTATTGAAAAGTGCAAAATTATTTTCATAAAATATTCAAAATAGCAAAAATCTTCTATAAACTATAAAAATTTTGTCAAAAAACACCAAAACTTGGTTATAAGTTTTTGAAAAACGTTAAAAACGGTAAAACCCGGCTTTGAAACATCAAAATATTACAGAAATCACTAAAATTTGGCTATAAACTGTTAAAAAGTGCAAAAAAATTCTATTAAATATTCAAATAACAAAAACCTTTTTTTGAACTATAATAATATTATCAAAAAACATTAAAACTTGGTTATAAATTGTTAAAAATGTTAAAAATAATAAAACCCAGCATTAAAACATCAAAATATTGTCAAAAAGCTCTAAAATTCGGCCATAAACTGTTAAAAGGTGCAAATTCTGTTCATAACATAGCAAAAACCTTAAATAAACTATAAAAATTTTGTCAGAAAAGACAAAATTTTGGTAATAAATTGTGGAAAAAAGTTAAAAACAGCAAAACTTGGCTTTGAAACATCAAAATTGTGTCAGAAAGTACTAAAATCCGGCCATAAACTGTTAAAAAGTGCATAATTTATCTCATAAAATATTCAAAACAGCAAAAACAGTTAATTTATTAAATTGGTAGCCGGATTTTTAATTTTGGTGCCCGGATTTATACCAAAAATCCAATTATTTTATTTTAAGAAACGAATTTTTAGTTTTAAAGCCGGAATAGGAATTTGGCAGTTGTTGACCAAGTGTTTTATTTTTGCAGTTTTAAGTACCGGATCTATTGTTTTAAAGGCCGGATTTAGAATTTTTGAGCTCTTATAAACAATATGTTAAAAGCCAAATTTCTAATTTAAAGTGCAAAATTTACCTAAGACCTTGATTCTATATTAACAGTTTGGCAGCTAAACTTAACCTATTGGTAACCGGATTTTTAATTTTAAACGTTGGACTTATTTTAATAGTTAGGTTTTCAGTTGAAAAGGCAGAATTTTACAATTTTAAAAGCCAAATTTAGATTTTTAAAGCCAAATTAACTAAACTTGGTCGCGTTTTTAGTTTTAAAAGGCGGATTTGTTTGTTTTACTAACCAAATATTTAGTTTTAAAAGCCGGATTTAAAATATTAATTAATTTTAACAAGCTAACAGTTTTTAGGTTTAAACGCTAGACACATAACCAGATTGTAAAGCTAAAGTTTTTGGTGCCGGTATAATATTTTGTTTTTTTTTATACTTTTCAGGTTAGTGGCCGGATTTTTAATTTTGAAAATTTTAAATTTTAATAAACTAGATTTCTAGTTATGTTTAGATTATTTAGGCTAAATAATTAGTTTTTAAGCTTAGCTCAACATGTTATTTTTAATTTGTTGTGTATTTTATGGCTATTTTTCATCGTCACGAACTAAATTCAAAGTTTGTAAGCGTGTGATTTAAATTTGTGTTCCCGTCCACTCATCCAAGTGTTTGTGATCCAATTTTTTTATTACAAACATTTGGTTTGGTTTAAATCTTGTGGGCGTATGTTTTAAATTGATATTTTGCATTCAAGTGTTCAGTGTGATCAAAAGATTGAAACTTAAACACTTGGGCGGGTAGGCGGAAACACAAGTTCAAATCACACTCCCACAAAATTGATTACTCAAAATTGGTCTACTAAAATTTTATAAGTTTTGGTACTGATAGTCCTCAGTACAATTAGTACCAAATGTGAAATATTTATAAATATCAATAAGCTCGATTTGACATAATCTTAACTTTACTAAAACTACCACCTAACCCAAAAACCATAATAGTAAACTAAAAATTTATAACTAAAAAATGGTACATTAAAATTTTATTTATTTTGGTACCAATAATACTCAATACTATTATTAAAATTTTCAAAAAACATTATTTGCCTAGTATTGCATAATCCCAACTTAACCAAAACTACCGCCTAACCCAAAAAACGTAATAGTAAACTCAATAATTTATAACTCAAAACTTTAACAGTAAAGTTTTATATATTTTGGCACAAATGTTCCTCAATACTATTAGTATCAAATGTCAAAGTTTCATTAAAATCCATACGTTCAATTTGTCATAATTTTAACTTAACCAAAATGACATACCTAACCCAAAAAAAGTAATATTAAACTTAAAAATTTAAAATTTATGAATGGAACATTCGAGGTTAAGCAATTTTGGTAAAATTATTCCTCAATATTATAAGTACCAAACGTAAATTTTTTATAAAACTCTATACGCTCAATTTGACTTAATCTCAACATTATTAAAACTACTGCATAACCCAAAACGCGTAATAAAAATGGTACATTAAAATTTTATAAATTTTGGTAATAATGATTTTCAGTATCATTAGTACCAAACTTAAAATTTTTATAAAAATCCATACGCTCAATTTGACATAATCTCAATGTAACCCAAACTCCCACAAAACCCAAAAAACTTAACAGTTAACTCAAAAATTTATAATTCAAAACAAGTATATTAAAGTTTTATATAAATTAGTACTAATAATCCTAAATATCATTAGACCATACCGACCGCTACCTTGATTTGTAGTATTTTAACAAAAACGGCAACTTTGGTTTCATTGCTGCTTCTACAATAATTTGATAATTGATTTATTTTTTTACCAGTGCATTTAGAAAGGATTAAACTATGATATGTCGAAGTCTTTTTTGTTAAATTATATTTACAAAAACAATTCATAGAACTTTTGATTTTAAAAATTAAAAAACTGTATTTGCTTGTTCTATGGTGTTAATATAACACATAATTGCTAAAAATTTGTTATTTTTGAGCGATTTTTTTTGGATTTTCTTTAATTTCATTAATTTTCCAGCTTTTTTAGGAGAATTAAAAAAAAAACAGTCATGAAGATTGCGTTTTACGAACAAATTTTTTTTTTATTTCACTAATCTAATATTTTTTTTAATTTTTTTTTTGCAAAATTATCAAAGACAAAATCGGAAATATCGATGTGGGGCCGATTGTACGAACTATTGTGGAATTACACTTTATGCACTTCAAGGTTTTTTTTTGTATTTTCTAAAAACTTTTTAAACAGTTCAGGGACATCAAAAAAGAATAACTTTTTTTTTTAAACAAATTTATGAACTAGCTGGTGGGCACACTAGTAAATTACACTTTGGTAATTATAATCTGTGTAGTGTGTAGTGTAGCCCAAGTGTTAACAAAAATTGAAAACCATTTTTTCCTTTTTTGACTAAGACCCTTCTAACACTTGCAAAAAGAAAAATACTTTCAATTGTTGATAACAAATGTTGGGCGGTCTTGTGGGCACTCCAATTCAAACTATTTAAATTTAGAATGACATTCACACTTACTTATTGGTCATCAAAAGATTTAATATCATTCTTTCCTCTGACTAAAAAACTAACAGGCTTGAGGCTAGATTTACAGTTTGAAATTTGAGAATTATAAAAATTTGGCAGCTTAACGTAACATTTTGATAAATTTTTAAGTTTATAAGCTAGAGCTTTCAGCAGTTTATTATATGTTTAACCTAATAAAGGTATTATCTAGGCAATTGATCTATTGTACGCTACAAATGCATTTTCTAATTGGTTTTATACATCAAATGCTGTTTTTGAACAGTTTATGACAAATTATGATATTTTAGGCATTTTTTATGTGTTTAACCTAATTGTTAGATGTTTCTTGATTGGTTGGTGATATATTTTACGCAATAAATGTTGTTTTTTGACTAATTCTGATTAAAATTGTTAAAAAATGTTTTTAAATATTTTTTGTAACATAAAATTTGGACATAATAGATCCCCCAAATAACGAGTTTAAAGTTATTTTAGTTTTTTGCTCAGTTAGGTTGAGCTTATAAGTGAACCAATTAGAGTTTTAAGTTCCGGATTAAAAATTAGCGTTTGAAAAGCTTAGAACTATTAAAAAAAAAATTAAAATATTTTTTTTAACATAGAATTTGGACAAAAATGATCCCCAAAATCACTAATTTAAAGTTTTTTTTTGGTTTTGGCTCAGTTATGTTGAATTTATAAGAGAACCAATTAAAATTTTAGGTTGCGGTGTAAAAAACTGCGTTTGAAAAGCTTAAAATTATTAGAAAATGTTTTCAAATATATTTTGTAACACAGAATTTAGACATAAATGGTCCCCAAAATGACAATATTAAAGTTATTTTAGGTTTTGGCTCAGTTAAGTTGATTTTATAAAATAACCAATCAGAATTTTGAGTTGCGGATTAAATATTTGCGCCTAAAAAGCTCGAATTTATCAGAAAATGTTTTAAAATATTTTGTGTAACATAGAATTTAGACATAATGATCCCCAAAAATACGAATTTGAAGTTATTTTAGGTTTTGGCTCAGTTAAGTTGAGGTTATAAGAAAACCAACCAGAATTTTAAGTTGCGGATTAAAAGTTTGCGTTTAAAAGCATTCAAACTTTTAGTATATAATTTTTGTTTTGTAGAATTTGGACATAAATAATCCCCAAAATGACTAATTTGAAGTTGTTTTAGGTTTTGGCCCAGTTAAGTTGAAATTATAAAAGAACCAATCAGTATTTTAAGTTGCAAATTAAAAAGTTACTTTTAAAAAGCTTCAAAGTATCAAAATATAATTTTATTGCATAGAATTTGGATATAAATAATTCGAAAAATGACTAATTTGAAGTTATTTCAGTTTTCAGCTCAGTTAAGTTGAGTTTATAAAAGAACCAATCTAAATTTTAAGTTGCAGATTAAAAATTTGCGTCTGAAAAGCTTAGAATTATTAGAAAATATTTTAAAATATTTTTTTTAACATAGAATTTAAACTTAAATGATCCTCAAAATCACTAATTTGAAGTTATTTTAGGTTTTGGCTCAGTTAAGTTGAGTTTATAAGAGAACCAATCAGAATTTTGAGTTGCGGACGAAAAATTTGCGTTTTAAAAGCTCAATATTATTAAAAAATGTTTTAAAATATTTTTTGTAACATAGAATTTGTACATAAATGATCCCCAAAATCATAAATTTGAAGTTATTTTAGGTTTTGGCTGTTAAGTTGAGTTTATAAAAAAACCAATTCGAATTTGAAGTTGCAGATTAAAAATTTGCGTTTAGATAGCTTCAAATTATTAGAATATATTTTTGTTGCATAGCATTTGAATATAAATGATCCCCAAAATCATTAATTTGAAGTTATTTTAGTTTTTGGCTCAGTTAAGTTGAGTTTATAAGAGAACCAATCAAAATTTTAAGTTGCGGATTAAAAATTTGCTTTTGGGAAGCTTCAAATTATTGGATTATATTTTTGTTGCATAGAGTTTGGATATAAATGATCTCCAAAATTACTAATTTGAAGTTATTTTAGGTTTTGGCGCAGTTAAGTTGAGTTTATAAGAAATCCAATCAGAATTTTAAGTTGCGGATTGAATATTTGCAATTAAAAAGCTTTAAATTACTATAAAAAGTTTTAAACTATTTTTTGTAACATAGAATTTGGACATAAATGTTCCCCAAAATGACTAATTTGAAATTATTTTAGATTTTGGCTCAGTTAAATTGAGTTTATAAAAGAACCAATCAGAATTTTAAGTTGCGGATTGAAAATTTCCGTTTAGAAAGTTTAAAATTATTAAAAAATGTTTTAAAACTATTTTTGTAACTTAAAATTTGGACATAAATGATTTCTAAAATCACAAATTTTATGTTATTTTAGGTTTTGGCTCAGTTAAGTTGAGTTTATAAGAGAACCAATCAAAAATTTAAGTTGCGGATTAAAAATTTGTGTTTGAAAAGCTTAAGATTATTAGAAAATGTTTTAAAATATATTTGTAACATAAAATTTGGACATAAATGATCCCCAAAAGCATTAATTTGAAGTAATTTTAGTTTTTGGCTCAGTTAAGTTGAGTTTATAAGAAAACCAATCAGAATTTTGAGTTGCAAATTAAAAATTTGTTTTTGAAAAATTAAAAATTAGTATAAAATGTTTTCAAATATTTTTTTGTTACATAGAATTTGAACATAAATAATAGC
Organism: Tachinus rufipes; assembly: GCA_963932245.1. Classification (NCBI taxonomy): domain Eukaryota; kingdom Metazoa; phylum Arthropoda; class Insecta; order Coleoptera; family Staphylinidae; genus Tachinus; species Tachinus rufipes. The sequence goes on along the minus strand of OZ010741.1, from coordinate 2,060,010 downwards.
CAAAATCTAATAATTCAAAATGATGTTTCTTAACTAATTTTATACAAGAAATGCAGTTTTTGAACATCTTATGACAAATTAAGTTGTCTAACGCATTTTTTAGTAATTTATTTTGTTTAATTAAATTATATTTTATAAGGTATGACTTTAAAACACTAACCAAAAAGCCCAAAAACAACTAAAATTACAGCATTTTTTATAACAAAACTTTAAAACATTTAAAAGCTAAATTATGTGCTTCTGAAATGTAATTTTATATTACAGTAAGTTTTATATCTTAGGAATAGTCATTTTTATCATTATTTTTTAAATTTGAAACTAAGTTATAATTTTTTATAACCTGGGACTATTAAACATTAAGTAAAAATTAAATTTTGCATTACAGTAGTTTTTATTACCTCAAAATAAAATAAAAAAAGTTGATTATTTTTTTATCATTTTTGGTCTAAATTGTTTTCTAAAAAAATTATTTGTTAGTTTTTTTTAATCAAATCGATTATCTTAGGTTTGATCAGCATCTATTGCAAATTTTTATATAATCTGGAAGTTTAAAACATCAAAAAAAAAAAAACAAAAATTAAAGAATTTTTTGTAATAATAATTGTGAAACATTTCAACATGCTTTAGATATATTGTTTTATTTTTAATCAATGCACAACAGTTTTTTTGTTGTTGACTATTTTTATTTGATTGTAAAATACACTTACGATTAAAGGGCATTTTTGAGAACTTCACCCAAAACAGTTTATACAATTTTCTAAGCTTTTTGACATTTTCTATTTAATTTTGACTCATTTTTTGACAATTGGGGAATATTTTTGACAACTGCAAAACATTTTTGGAACAAACATTGTTGGACATATCATAAGGAATCATTTTTAACAAATGCAGAACAATTATTATAACTGTTGAACATTTACTTGGTATTTTTAATAAATATTTTTGTTAATTTTAAAGCAGTTTTTATAATTGTAGAACATTTTCTAACAATTGTGAAACATTTTTTACTTTTATTTGCTTGTAGTATTTTTAACAATTGAAAAACATTTTGTCAATTTTTTTTGAAATTTTTTGAGTTTTTTACAGATTTACTTATGTATTTAATTCTGGAGTATTTTTAAAAACTTGAATTGAAATTTGTGGCATTTGTGAAATATTTTATGACAATTGTCGAAAATTTTTGACAATTGTAGAACTTTTTTGACTTTTATTTACTTGTAGAAAATGTAAGTATTTTATGAACATTTTGGAGTTTTTTGCAGTTTTCCTAATATTGACTTGTTACTGGAGGATTTTTAAAGACTTTTTTGAAAAATTTTAACAATTTGAGAACAGTTTATGACAATTGATAAACATTTTTGACAATTGATGAACATTTCATGACAATTGTGGATTATTTTTTGATAATTATAGAACATTTTTAACAACTTTAGCAATTCTTCTGAGGATTGTAAACGTTTTTTTTTTTGTTAATTGTAAAACATAAAATTAAAAAAATTGTTTACCAATTGTAGAACACTAGTAAATGTTACTTGCTTGTAGAGTATTTTTAACAACCATTATACATTTTTGACAATTGTAAAACATTTTATGACATTTGTGGAATATTTTATGACATTTACCCGCTTGAAGAGTATTTTTAAGAACTGAAGAACATTTTGAAACGTTTTTTTTAAAACGTGGGAACTTTTAGATTTTTGCTTATATTTATTTATTTCAGGAGTATTTTTAAAAACATTTTAAACGGTTGGAGTTTATTTTCTGATTAAATAAAACATTGGCTAGAGCTAGAATATTTTTTTCACAATTGCAGAATATTTTTGAGCATTTTTTTTGACAATTTTAAAACAAAATTTTGAGTTTAGTTAGCACGCATTTCAATAGTTTTTATAATCTAAGATTTTGAATTATTAAAAACGAAGCCAAAAACTGTTTTTAATTTTTAGCCTAAACAATTTTCTATGCATTTTTTGAAGAAAATTATGTTTTTTAGAAATGCTATTAAATAAAATTACTATTTTAAGTTTGGTTGTCATACATTTATTTATTTATTTATTTATTTATTTATTTATTTATTTGTCTTTATTTCCTATTATTACAATAAGAAAATGGCGAAGTTTAGCATATTGCTGATCTACCACTTAACCATTACATTTTTACAATCAAATTTTATGTTAATTGTTTTTCAAATTCATTATATCGAATCAAATTGATGGTGGTGAACGGTGTAATTATTTGAGTGTGTTATATTATAATCACTGCAAGTATATATTATATTAGTGACATTGTATTCGTTTTGTATTGTATTTATTGTTTATTTACTAATGTATGCAGAACACAGTATTTAATCTGCAGGCCACAATTTAGAATTAATTGAGTAATTTTATATACAACCTAAAATATGCACAGTTATTATTCACAACAATAACAATGTGTTTAATAGATTTGTCATTGCGAGAGTCATAAAACAATATACCACCGTAACGCACTGCGTGAGGCCCGGCTCGTAAATCAAGGGTCTGTGGTTCAAATCCTGAGCTCAGTCGTTAAAAAATATTTATATATTATTTTTGTTAAATGTTATTTTTTAAAATCTAGTCATCTCAGTCTGTAATTTATAATTCAAGTTTTAAATTATTTTTATCATTAAATTATTCTTATTATTAACATTTTAATTTGTTACGTGTAGAAATAGTATACTAGGTATATTTATTAAATCTCGCTTCCTTTGTGTTTACTATGTTACCTTACCGTTGCCTAGTTCTAATGATGTGTTACGTAAGTCACTAAAACGGGCACTTTAGTGTGAAGAATTGTGTCCCTGTCTAACCTCCTACCTATTGTTCATCATCATATACTATCAATATTAAAATATTTCTAATTAAACATTCTACTTTAATTTGGCTACAGGTCCAGTAACTCAACAAAAACTAAAATTTCTAGCATTAGATAATCTTGACATCTTAAATCAGACTCTACATAACACAATCAATACCGATGATGATATAAATGAATATGAGATATTAGCATCGGAACTAGAAACCACATATGTAAACAATGAAGAAGAAAATAATCGATTAAATTATGAAAACCTTAAATTAAGTGAAGAAATTATCATGCTACGGACTGAAATTAAAAAAAAAATAACGAAATTGATACTCTTAAATTAGTTTTAAAAAGTCACCAAGAAAAAAAACTGACAAATGCGTTAACACAAACAAGCATAAGCAAAACAAAAAAACATAATGATGTATTAATTCAAACTGATGACTTTAAAATCGACGATATATTAAATTCTGAAACAACTCAAGACATTGAACATAAAACCAGAAAAAAAGTTCTCCTACTTGCTGATAATAATGGTAAAAATTGACAACATTTATTAAGTACCTACATGAAAAATCATACAGTCACAAACATTTTTAAGCCAAATGCTAACCTTGATAATGTGATGTCAAGTGCAACTAGTGCCCAAACTTTTACAAAACGCGACTATGTAATAATAATGGCAGGAACTAGTGATGCTCACAGAGGCAACAATATATATATTGAGCACTTAAAAAATAGCCTTCAAAACCTTTCGCACACTAATGTTATATTAATTGGTTGTTCTTATTGTAGAAATAGGTTAATATTAAATAATTTTATATATAAAATTAATTTAAGTATGCATTCTGCAGTAAAGAAAGTAAACTTAAAAAATGTAGTGTATTTAGACAGTAACTCTAAATTATTAAACCATTTTAAAAATTATTTTGTAAAACTAAATGATGCGACAAAAAGAGTTATTATGAAAACTGTCAGTGACTTTATTACTAAAAACACACACGAAAATACATGGCAAACGCCACGCTCTCCTTTAACAAACACTTTGCAACATAAAACACAGAAAACTATCACTTCCACAACTCCTAAACTTTCAAGTCAGCACAGCACAGAAGCAACTACACAGAGAACACAGGAAATTTTATCTTTTACAACTCCTACATCAACGAGTCATCACAATTCAGGAGACGGTACTGCCAATGTTATTTTTTTAGACAAACAAAAAAATCTGCAATCACGCTTAAAATTGGTCAAGTAAACATGCAGGGCCTAAGAAACAAAATTAGTAACATTAAACTATTTTGTAATAACAAAGATCTTGATATAGTATGTATTTCTGAACATTTTCAACGAGAAGCAGATTTAATATGTTTATGTATTCCTAATTACAAACTAACATCATATTTTTGTAGAGTTAATCTTATTCACGGAGGTGTAGCAATATATACAAAAATTGATCTACCTGCTTAGTGTCTGAGTATAAAACATTTTTCGCAAGAAGGTCAAATGGAAATATGTGGAATTTCTTTTGTTTTTAATTCTATTAAAATTATGGCAATTTGTGTTTATAAATCCCCTTCAGGCGATTGTGTATCTTTTGTAAATGCTCTACATGCTGCGCTTCTTCATATATATATAATAGAGACAGATTTATAGTCCTATGTGGAGACATGAATATTGATTTTTTAAAAAACACTGAATCTAAAAACATATTAATCGACTTGTTTGAATCTTTTGAGCTTAATGTGAACAACAACGAACCAACTAGAGTCTTTACTAATGTAAATGGAGACACTTCTGAAAGTGCTATAGACTACATGATAACTAACATTTCAAATGATACTATTGTAGTAAAAAACAAAGATGTCCTTATAGCAGATCATTTAGCACAAATTCTTACGTATAACAATTTACATAAACTAAATATCGTCAAAAATACAATTATTAAAACTAGAAAAATAAATTCAAATAGTTTACTTCTTTTGAATGAACTACTGGAAACAGTAGAATGGGAAAATATTTTATGTAAGAATAGTCCACTAAATTCTCGCTTTGAAGACTTTATGAACACCATAATCTTTTATTTGGATATTGCTTGCCCTATTCAAATAAATAAACATATTTTAAATCATCACAAAAACTGAATTACAAATGAAATTAAAGTAAACTCTAGAAATTTACAGAATATGTACTGGGTAGTCAAAAATTCGAATAATATATTAATTAAAAATAAATACAAGGAAGACAAACGAAAACATAATCTAAAAATTAAACAAGCAAAAAGGAACTATATACAAAATAAAATAGTATCTTCAAATAATAAGCCAAAAGAAATATGGAAACAAATAAATTATAATTCAGGAAGGTCTATAAATAAAACTAATAACATCGAACTAAAAAGTGATAATCAACTTATAAGTAAACAGGCTGAAATTGCCGAATTATTTGCAAATTATTTTTCTATTGTTGCTTTTGATAAAATTAATGTAAAATATGGCCCCAAATCAAAATATAGTGCTGGTTGCACTTTGATGTTGCACATAAAACATAGCATGTATTTGGAACCTGTAGACAAAACTAAACTATTAAAAACTATTAATAATCTAAGCAATAAAAACTCGTCAGGAACTGATGACATAACTTCACAAATCTTAAATTCAATAACAACAGTTATTCTAAACCCACTTATTTATTTATTTAATGAATTTTTGGAGATTTGCGAATTTCCTAAAATCTTAAAAACAGGTCAAGTGACTCCTGTGTTCAAAAAAGATGATGTTCATCTCATTATCGTCCAATTACTATCTTAAGTACAGTATCAAAGGTTTGTGAAAAGATTGTATATAGCAAAATAATGTCATTTTTAAATAAACATAATATTATTTGCAAAAACCAACATGGTTTTAGAGCTAGTCATTCGGTTGAAACTGCATCGAACGAATTTTTGAATTGTATTTATGAAGAATTAGATTCTAGTAATTATGTAATCGGTTTGTTTTTTGATCTGTCAAAGGCATTCGATGTAGTAGACTTAGATTTTATTATGAGTAAACTAGATGCACTAGGTATTCGAGGGATAGTCTTAAAATGGATCCAATCCTATCTTTTGGAGCGTAAATTGGTCGTAAAAATGGGAGATAAAACAACTAAAGAACGTGAATTAAAACTAGGTGTGCCACAAGGGTCTGTTCTTTGCCCTCTGATCTTTCTTTTATTTATTAATGATTTACCTTCGTTTATAACACAAGGAAAAGTTATTATGTTTCCTGACGATATTTCTATTGTAATTTCATCCAAAAGTGTTGAATGTATTAAAAACAAAACAATAGTCGTACTTGATGAGTTTTACAAATGGTGTAGTAAAAACCGGCTAATAGCAAATTCCGAGAAAACTGTAATGATAAACTTTCATTTTCGAAAATGCTTACAAAGTTACTTTGTGTTCTATAATAATGTAGAACACAAACTTAGTCGCTCTGTAACTGTAAAATTTCTTGGCACAATTTTGGATGAAAATTTAAACTGGAGTCTACATATTGACCAAACTTGCAAAAAATTAAATAAAAGCTTATTTTGCCATCTTGCAGTTGAAACCCTTTGTGGATGAGAGTGTTCTGTTGAATATGTATTATGCGTTAGTATGTTTGCATATTAATTTTAATATATGTACATGGGGAAATGCGTCTTATATTAATAGAATTTTTGTTTTTCAAAAGAGAGTGTTGAGACTTAATTTTAATATAAAATCTCGTGAGACTTGCAAAACCGTATTTCAAATAAAAAATTTGCTTACTGTTTCATGCATCTATATATACAAGTCGGTTAATTTTATAAAAAAAAAACTAGAATTATTTACAAAATCTAAAGATGTACACTCGCATAACATACGAAACAAAAATGTTATCCGTCCACAAGCTCATAAGTTGTGTAAGTACGAAAAATCGCCAGAATACGCAGGAATATCATTTTACAATAAATTGCCGAAAAATATTCGAGAAAAAACTGTGTATAATGTTTTTAAAGTACGTTTCAAAAAATTTCTTATTCAAAAAGTATACTATAATGTAAACGAATATCTTTTAGACTAAATTATAGATATACTATATTAGTATTAGTTGAATAATAATAATATTTTTAAATTGTAGTTTTTAAATGTGATTTTAATATTTGTTTTGTATAGTTTATATGACTTGTTTTGTATTATTTTTAAGTGACTTTTCGTACCTGTATTTTAAACTGTGCAGCATGTGAATAAAGATTTATTATTATTATTATTATTATACTCTTCACTTTTCACTCGTTGCGTGCATACCATATTCTATTTCTTCATTGCAGTAGATATTATAAAATTAGAAGTTTTGAAACATTGGGCAAACTGAAAACGCATCGGATAGTCATAAAGCTTTATTTTTTGAACTAATTGAACTTTGAAGTCTTTCAAACCAAAATCTTTATGCAAAATTCTCCTCAGAGAAGTGCGAGAAATGTTCAGTTGCTGAGAACGATGACGAGTAGATGTTGATGCATGTTCACGCACACTTTGAGCAACAGCATTAATTTTTTTGGCTGAGCGCACTGGACAAGAACGTGAACGTGTTGTTTCATCCACTAACGAACCAGTTTTGCGAACTTGCTTTACAAATTGGTCCACAATCTGCGTTAAAGGCACTTCTTTTCTATCAAATTTGTTTCGTAACTTTCTTACCGTTTGAGTAGACGACTCACCAAAGTTTTCATTATTTTCCAACTTTGTTTAAGTGTAATGCGTCCCATTTCGTAAATGTCAAACATAAAACTAAATTTCTGTTAACTTATAAATGTCATTATATCTTTGAAAAGCATAATAAACGGTAGTTTAAATTCCTAACGTTGCATGGCTTTTTTATAACTACCAAAATTATGCATAAAAATTTGAACAAAATACATAATTTTAGCCAAAAAGCTGAAATTGCGCATAAAACACTGACATTATGTATCAAAAAAGCCGGATATATTTTCATTTAAAGGCCGGATTTGTGTTAATAGAAGCCTGAATTTATTTACAAGAAAGTCTAACGTAGTTTGACGACCAAATTATATAAATAAATTGCTAAATTTATCCAAAAAAATATAATTTTTAACAAGTTTTAACAAATAAGATCATTTTGAGCATAAAATGTGCGCATACAAGTCAAATTAATACTTTAACAGTTTAGATTTATGCAAAACAGATTTTATGTAAAATAAGAAGTTTCATTTTGAATAGCAGACTATTTGGACAGCCGTCAATTTTGAAGCTATTATCTTTTGACATTTGATAAGTAAAAACTACGCTATTATTAAAAATAGAACAATACACGCTTCAACAACGCATTGAAATTATTAAAATTCACTACAAAAATGGTGAAAAATTTTCAGTCACAGTTCGCAAAACTAAAGCACTTTTTGGTCATTGTAAAGTACCTTCTTGGCCTGCAATAGTAAACCTGGTGAAAAATTTTAAGCTGTTGGGACAAGCTTGTGATGTGAAGAAATGAAACTGTGTGCATCGCTCAAGAACACATGAGAATATTGCTGATGTAGTCCGTAGTGTTGAAGAAAACCCAGGTTTGTCGAATCCTCGTCGATCTTTGGAATTAGACATTTCACAAACGACATTACACCGTATTTTGCATAAAACTTAAGTCTTAAGGCTTTTAAAGTTCAGTTAACACCAGAACTCAAGCCAGTCGATCACCTAAAACATCGTATCTTTGCTGATTGGGTCCTTCAAGTGCATCAAAATGATCCAGAATTTGATCGAAAAATCATCTTCAGTGATGAGGCCTATTTTCACCTTGGAGGCTACGTTAATAAGCAGAATTGTTGCATATGGGGCTCAGAAAATCCAAAAATGATTGTTGAAAAGTTTTTGCATCCTCAACGTGTCACTGTTTGGTGCAGTTTTTGAGCTGGCGGTGTGATTGGACCCTACTTTTTCAAAAATGAGGCTGGTGCAACTGTTACGGTGAATGGATGGCGCTACCAAGCTATGATTAATGATTTTTTTATGGCCGGAATTAGAAGATATTGATGTGGACGACGTTTATTTTCAGCAAGACGGCGTTACGTGCCACACAAACAACAAAACAATCGCAAATTTGCCAGAACAGTTTCCTGACCGTGTTATTTCTCGAAAAGGTGATCACAATTGGCCACCGAGAACTTGTGATTTAACATCTTTAGACTTTTTCTTTGGGGCCACGTAAAAGATAAAGTCTATGTCAATGTTCCACAATCGATTCAACCTTAAATATCAAATTCGTAAAGTTATCGAGGACATACAGCCGCAAATGTGCGAATTGGTCATGGAAAATTTCATGAAAAGAATGTGGTAATGCAACTGTAACCGTGGCGTCCATTTGACTAATATCGTTTTTAAATGTTAATGACATACCTTCCTCTTTACAATGTAATAAACATTTATTGATTTCTCTTTAAAAAATACTCGTTTTTTTTTAAATATCAAAATAAAATTTCTTATACTTTAATAATTTTTGAATGAAAATGTAAAGCCAGATTTAAATAAAAAAATATTTTATTATTATTTATTGGGATATTAAATTATTCTTATTATAACTTGTTTTGTGCATAAAAAGCCAAATCTATGCATATGAAGCCGTTTTTATGGTTAAAAAGTACGGTTTTATAAGTATAAAAAGATTAACTAATAACTTTATACTAAAAAATATATTTTTTGTCACATGATCATAAGATGATAACCTTAAACATAAATCAACTTTGATTTCTTTCTACAATTTAATCAGTTTATAATGTAATATAATCAAATCTTTATCAATCTTTAAAAATCTTGATTAATTCAAGCTCCAAGAAAGAAATTAAATTTTTATTTGCATTGGTATTATATAATAAATTGTAATTAATTAAATATTTAATTGAATTTCACAACATTTATCTGCATAAAAGCATGTTAAAATTATGCTAACGATATAAGGAAACTAATTCAACTTACCTTACTATTATTGTAGCATTATTTATAAAAATATGTATGTAAAAGCGAAGCTTAGGCACAAACCTGCTGCTTCTGTAAACACTCGCAGCGCTGTGACAACTCACCCTGAAACTTATTGACGTAATTCAGCAGACTGCAAAACTACAGGACTTTGCAAAATTTATAAACTAACATCAAAGAAAATTTTTTCAAATAATTTTTTGCGAGTCTAATTTGTAAATAATATTAATTGTTTGATTAGTATTTATTGATTTTGTTTAGTTACTGTATACAATTATTAGGGGTAGATTTGGTTCTTTATGTTTTAATGTCATTGGATTTTCCCGTGCATGCGCAAAGGTTGATAGAATTGAAACTGCGGGAAAGTTTTATTACGCTTACATATGTATAAAAAAGTGTCTGACCTTTAAGACGCCAATATTTAAGGGGCGAATATTATAATTGCAAGCTTTAATCGTGTGCGTGGAATAAATTAAATGTAAAATTATGTAAGCTTGAAACAATAATACAATAGTTTCAATATTCAGAATAAACTAAATGGCAAACAAAATTGTTTGCTCTGTTGCAATGATCCTTTTTTGTGCTCACTTCTCATAAAGAGTGTTTTTTTAGAGGCGGAGAACTATAAATTGAAATAAAACACAGAAAAATGTTTATAACATACATGAAATTGGCTTTATTTTGCAGATAATTTTATGGCAATAATGTTTGAATATGATTTTGGGCATGTGACCGCCGTGGCTGGAGTATACATGGTGTAATCTGGAGGTCTAATTTTCACACACTGTTTGCTGTAATTTAGGCTGTATTTCGGCAATAATGCGTCAAATGTTGGCTTCCTAGTGCTCATTTGTTTCTGGTTTATTGGTGTAGACATGGGACTTTACATATCCCAAGAGAAAATAATCTAATGGCGTCAAATTGCACGAATGAGGTGGCCAGTTAACAGATTTATTTCGTGAAATTAATTGTTCGTGAAATGTTTAAATTAATTGTATCCGTCCTACTGAAACCACATGTTTGCTACATTAATGCTCTCCAATTGAAGCACAAACAAATTGGCAATCATGCTTTTGTACCGCTCACCGTTGACTGTAACGTTTTGACTATCACAATTTTTATCGATGATTCCAACGGCCCATAAAGCACACCAAACGGTAATTTTTTCTGGATGTAATAGTGTTTTGACAATGCTTTGTGGGTTATTATCGCTCCAAATGCGACAATTCTGTTTGTTAACATAGCCATTTAACCAAAAGTGTGCTTCATCACTGAACAAAATTTTTAAATATAATTGTTGATCATTAGCAATGTTTTCCTTGTCCTATTTATCAAATGATGATCGTGTAGCTCCAATTCCTGTACAAGTCAAATCTTGTAAGCTCTTCACCAAGATCTTTTTAGCAAAATTTTCTATAATGTGCATGGACACAAGTTTAATTGTTAAATTGGCACATTTGGATCATCATTAAGACTACGCTGCACACTATCAATTGTTTCTTCGTACAGTGCCGTCGTACTGGATGCTTATTATCGTTTAGATTAAACGTATTGCAAAAACGATGCACAATTTTTTGAGTTAATTGCTCTGATAGACGTATATGAGCACCATACAATGCACGTAATGCCCGATCAGTTTCTCAAACTGAACACTCTTTACATTCCTTGGGCTAAATAAATAAGTTGCTAACAGATAATACCTAAAATATTAAATTAAAACTCAGCATAAAGTAATATATTGATATCATCACATATTTACAATTCTATTTAACTTGTAAACTAATACCATTACAAAATAATTTAAAACATTTATGAAACAGATACCGCACTTTCTTAAAATTTAAAATGACAATGTAAATTAAAATATCACATGATTGATTAATACAGTAATCCCTATTTCCCAGATATAATAAACTCCACATATTTAGTTTTTTCAACAATTTCATTATTCCTTTCCAGTAGAGATTGGTTGATTTTATCATAATTCAATGATTTTCCAGTGCCACCATATTCAGGAGGTAGAACTTCAGGACTTATGTGCTCGTGTAAGGAGTTGAAATTGTCGTAATGGAACTTAATCTGAAAAATAAAATTAGTTAGTTATAAAGGGTGTCCCAACAATAACGCAAGATTTGAATTTGCCGCCATTTGTGCTGTAAATTGTTGGAAACCTTGAAAAAATAACCATGCCATACAGTCCGTGCAATAATAAAATAACTGCAGGTCGTGTACTCTTTTGTTGCGGTGATCAGAATTGGCCCCTTAGATTGTGTGATTTAACACCATTAGATTTCTTTTTATGGGGTTATTTGAAGTCAAAGGTCTATGTCAACAAGCCCGCATCCACCCGTGCATTATAGAAAAAAATTAAACGCTACATCAACAAAATTCAGCCACAGTTATGCAGAATGGTCATAAAAATTTTCGACAAAGCCGTCGAGGTCATTTCATAAATAACCTTATCCTATCTATTTAATGATTCAATAAAAAAATAACAATCTGAAGACTAAAAACTGTATTTTCTATTGAATTTAAATCTTGCATTAGTTTTGGGAAAGCAGTAAACATTTTTTTTACTTACGCGTTCCTTGTACTTTGCACTTAAAAATGGCCATACAATTTTGACTGTAGCATCCATTAAAAATGATGTATTAACAATATGCATTATAATATCTTTGACTGGTAATGTATCCAATTTCTTTATTCCAAATTTTATGTTGCCTGGAGTTAGCCATTGGAATAGTCTCATTGAATAGCCTGAAACGTCGATGATAACACTCAATCCTTTGCATTGTGTTAATGGATCATCCATTGCTGATTCTAACCACAGATCGTCTACTCTTATCACATCTTTTATTGTTACTTTTGAAGGGTTTACATTGCCTGAAATATAATATTATTAGTAATAGTAAGTAAACATATTAATTGTTTTTAGATAAAGCGTGGGCCATGTAACGTTTAGAATTTGAATTGCCGTTTATTTTGTTGTTTAAAGGTATAATGACATTTATGAGTTGACAGAAATTTAGTTTTATATTTGACATTTACGAAATGGGACGCTTTACACTTAAACTAAGTTGAAAAATAATGAAAACTTACTTCAAAAGTGGTCACTCTTCTACTCAAACGGTAAAAAATAAACAAAACAAATTTGATAAAAAAGAAGTGCATTCAACGCAATTTGTAGACCAATTTGTGAAGCTAGTTTGCGAAACTGGTCGTTAGTGGATAAAACAACACGTTCAAGTCCTCGTCCATTGAGCTCAGCCAAAAAAAAATGAATGCTGTTGCTTAGAGTGTGGGTGAACTGAACATTTCTCGCACTTCTCTGAGAAGAATTTTGCATAAAGACCTTGATTTGAAGGCCTACAAAGTTCAATTAGTCCAAGAAATTAAGCCTCATGACCATCCGATGCGTTTTTAGTTTGCCCAAAGGGCTAAAGATTGTTTGGCCAAAGATTAAGCTTAATTTCATCTCAAAGGCTACGTCAAAAAGCAAGTTGCATTTGGGGATTAAAAAATCCACACATGACTAATGAACAGCCTATCCATCCATAACTAGTAATCGTTTGGTATGGTTTTTGATCCGGCGGCATTATTGGGCCATTTTTCTTCAAAAATGAACAAGGAGCCGCCGTTACCGTCAATTGCAAACGTAACTGAGCTATGCTAAACAAATTTTTGTTTCCAAAAATTGAAAAATTTGGTTTTGCCATACAGCCCACGTAACCATCGATCCTTTGCACACTTTTTTGGAAATCAAATAATCAGCCCAAATGCTGATGTCAATTGCTTAACAGCTGTGATTTGACTTTGTTGAATTTTTTTTTGTGGGGAGACCTTAAGGTTACGCTAATCATCCAGAGACGATTGATGCTTTGAAACACAAAATTGTTATAAAAAAATGTTCCAAAATAGTCATAAATTGTTCCAAACTAGTCATAAATTGTTCCAAAACTATGTTCCACAATTATCAAAAAATGTTCAAAAAAATCGAAAACTACTTAAACCATGTTTTCAATAGTCCGAAATATTCAATAATTGTCCAAAATGTTCTAGAATAGTCAAAAATTGTCAGCAAATGTCAAAAAAAGTTCTATAAATATCGAAAAATGTTCTAGTGTCCTACAATTGTCAAAAATTGTATCACAAAAATGTTCCAATTATCAAAAAATATCTACAAACGTCCAACATTTCCAAAATTGTCAAAAATGTTCTCTAGTTTTCAAAAAACATTCCAGAAGTATTAGAAATTGTCCGAAATGCTCCAAAACTATCAAAAAATGTTCCATAATTTTCAAACAATGTTCTATATCTGTTTAAAAATGTTCCAAAACAAACAAAATGTTCTTCAGTAGGTAAAATACTTAAAAACTAAAAAATGTCAAAAAAATGTTCCTTAATAGTCAAAAATTGTTCCTAAACGTTTCACAATTATCAAAAAATGATCAACAAATGTCGAAATGTTGTGCAATAATCTAAAACGTTCCACAATTGTCCAAAATGTTCAACAATAATCAAAAATTGTCCCAAAATTGTCCAAAAATTTTCAAAAAAAGTCACAAATTTTCCAAAATGATCAAAAAATGTTCCAGAATAGTCAAAAATTGTCAAAAAATTTCCAAAAATATCAAAAAATGTTCTATTGTCCAATTGTCAAAATTGTATCACAAAAAATGTTTCAATTATAAAAAAAAATTCTGCAGACGTCCAAATTTTCCAAAACTATCAAAAAATGTTCTTAAAAACAAAAAAAAACGTTCTGCAATTGTCCAAAACGTTCCACAATTGTCAAAAATGTTCGGCAGTTTTCAAAAATATTCCATAATTTTTAAAAATGCTCCAGAAACTAGTAAATAGTAACAAATGTCTGAAATAATCCAAAATTTTCAAAAATGTTTCAAATAATGTTCTACAATTATCAAAAAAAAAATCCAAAAACTAAAATGTTCTTCGGTTGTTTAAAATGCTTTCTAAACAAGTAATTGTCAAAAAATGTTCTACAATTATCAAAAATATTTCAAAACTATCAAAAAACATTCTACAATGATCCACAATTGTCAAAATTTTTCTAAAATTTACAAAAAATGTTCTGCTTATCAAAAAATGTTCCACAATTATCAAAAAATGTTCTGAAATTATCAAATATATTCACAAAATTGTCAAAAAATATTTTAGAACAGTCAAAAATGTTTTAAAACAATCAAAAATGTTCCTTAGTTTTCAAAATTACTCTAAAAACAAATGTCTAAAATTGACCAAAATTTTCTAAAAAATGTTCCGCCATTTATAAAAAATATTTTTCAATTGACAAAATGTTCTTCAGTTGATGATAAAAATTGTCAAAAATGTTCTAAAAACTATTATAAATAATCAAACGAAAGACTGGTTTGCCATCTAGTTGCAATTTTTAATACTAAAATGTCCGCATTAATCGGTATCATTTTAGCATTTATGCAATTGGCAGTCATTTCGCGGCTATAACGATTTTGAATCGCCAATAAATTATGAAATGAATTAATAATTTATTCAAAATCAGTCAATCGAATCACAGCGGCCAAGGGTCAAGCATAGACAATTGTTTCGGTTCTACAAACCTCGTCAGTATGCCTTGTACGACCACGGCATCGCATGATAGCGAAGACAATTTTGAATAAACATTTCTGTTCTTATGAACACAATTGATATTATAAATAATCAAACGAAAGACTGGTTTGCCATCTAGTTGCAATTTTTAATGCTAAAATGATACCGATTAATGCGGACATTTTAGTATTAAAAATTGCAACTAGATGGCAAACCAGTCTTTCGTTTGATTATTTATAATATCAATTGTGTTCATAAGAACAGAAATGTTTATTCAAAATTGTCTTCGCTATCATGCGATGCCGTGGTCGTACAAGGCATACTGACGAAGTTTGTAGAACCGAAACAATTGTCTATGCTTGACCCTTGGCCGCTGTGATTCGATTGACTGATTTTGAATAAATTATTAATTCATTTCATAATTTATTGGCGATTCAAAATCGTTATAGCCGCGAAATGACTGCCAATTGCATAAATGCTAAAATGATACCGATTAATGCGGACATTTTAGTATTAAAAATTGCAACTAGATGGCAAACCAGTCTTTCGTTTGATTATTTATAATATCAATTGTGTTCATAAGAACAGAAATGTTTATTCAAAATTGTCTTCGCTATCATGCGATGCCGTGGTCGTACAAGGCATACTGACGAAGTTTGTAGAACCGAAACAATTGTCTATGCTTGACCCTTGGCCGCTGTGATTCGATTGACTGATTTTGAATAAATTATTAATTCAGTTCTAAAAACTGTCAACAAATGTTTTACAATTGTCAAAAATGTTCCAAACTTAATAAAAATGTTCCAAATTTGTCAAAACATGTTCAGAAAATGCTGTACAAGCAAGTAAAATGTCAAAAATGTTCCACAATCGTCAATTTTTTTTTCCAAAATTCTCTAAAAACATTCCAAAAGCAAGAAAGTGTCAAAAATGTTCTAAAAACTGTCAACAAATGTTTTATAATTGTTAAAAAACGGTCAAAAATGTAATAAAATGTTTCACAAGTAACAAAAAACGCTATACAATTGTCAAAATGCTTCAAAAATTTCAAAATACTAGAGAAACAAGTAAATATTACAAAATATCTAAAATAATCGTAAATTTTCAAAAAAATGTTCTAAAATTGTCTAAAAACGTCCACATTATCAAAAAATGTTCCACAAATGTCATAAAATGTTCTACAATTGTGAAAATATGTTCTACAAGTCTTAAAAAATGTTCTTCAATAGTCAAAAAATGTTCCAAAGTTGACAACCTGTTTTTCAGTTTAAAAAAATTATGTACAGGAAAGTAAATGTCAAAAAATGTTCTAAAATTGTCAAAAAAAAGTTCCATAAATGTCATAAAATGTACCTCAAATATTAAAAAATATTCTACAAGTGTCAAAAACCGTTCCATAATTGACAAAAATGTTCTACAGTTGGCAAACATGTTCTACAATGTTTTACAATTTTCGAAAATGTTCCCACGTTTTCAAAAATTAGTGCAAGTAACACGTTAATATTAGCAAATGTCTAAATTGTTCTAATTTTCAAAAAAATGTTCCACAATCTTTAAAAAAAATGTTCTACAATAACAACAAAAATTTCAATTGTCAAAAAATGTTCTACAATTGTAAAAACTGTTCCGTACTTGTCACAATCAAGCAAAATAGATCAGCAAAGGCCACAATGCTAAAAAAATGTTCCAAAAATGTTCTTCAAATGTAAAAAATGTTCCAAAATTTTAATTTTTGTCAAAAATATTCTTCAAGTCGTATCAAACGTTCTAAAAGTGTCAAAAAAAGTTGCCATTTTTGCGATTAGAGCCCAAACAATCAAAAATGTACTAAATAATTGTGTTTAAAGAGGCAAAAATGAGGGATTTGCGAATTAAACACAAAAAACTCATGATTTTTTTGCAGTTTGAAGAATGTCCATAAGAGACTGATGGCAGTGTATGCTCGTCCTATCTTTACGTTAAGTATTGATGAAAGTGATTTAACTAGTGAAGGGAACCCTTGCATAATGCCCCAAAGTGTGCAAATCCTCTTAAAATACAAACTGACAAAACCAGTGTTATTGTTAGGGAAATAGAAACATCAAAAACAAGTGTTTTCAAAATTCCAAGTAAAGATTTAGAAATGAGCAATTAGTAAATACCTGAGCAGCTCGGTTCCAATCATAAACTGTGTAGACAACAAGTGCGAGGACAATTTTACTGCTTTATTTAAGATAAATTTTGTAATAACAGATAAGAGTATTGAGATCTTCCCACAAACCAAAAGTCAATGCTATATTTATAAGAGCTACTACTCAAGAAGGCAAAGATTCAATATTCTGCAAGCAAAGTAATGGCCACAGTTTTCTGAGGTGCTGAGGACTTTTTGCAATTGATTATATGCCAAAAACAAAAAAATAAAATCAAAGACACAATTAATGACTTAAAAATAGCTGTACACAACAAAAAACCTTAAAATGTTGCTCAAAATACAATTTTTTTGCTCAAAAACTAGCAAAGCACATAAAACACAAAATGTTCAAGAAGGTTCTTACGTTAAAAACTAAACTTTTGTCTTTTATTACGCTTGGAGGTTAGTCTTTTCTAAGAAACTTCTGAGACTTCTAAAGACTAGAAACTTTCAGTTCTTTGATAAAAAATTTTGGGCAAATGGGTAATCGCTCCAGTTCAAACTATCATGATTTGAAGTCCCAGCCACCCAAATGTTAATCTTAACATTAAATATCACTTTTCCTAATCAGATTAAGAAACTTTTAACACTTTCAAAAAGAAGAAACTTTCAGTTTTTTGATAACAAATTTTTGGGCGGGTGGGTGGCCACTCCAGTTCAAACTACTTACTGGTTATCATGATCTGAAGTGACCCACCTACTCGCCCAAGTATTGGTCATTAAAAGATTGAATATGACCGCTTCCTTCTTCTCCCTAAGAAATTTCTAACACTTCCAGAGAGGAAAAACTTTCAGATCTTTGATAACAAACTCTTAGGAGGGTAGGTAAACACTGTAGAACTGATAATCATGATTTTAAGTTAACCACGCAACCGCTAAAGTGTTGGTCATTAAGAGATTGGATATCACTTTTTCCTCCTCTGACTAAGAAACTTCTTACACTTTTATAAAAAAAAAACTTTTAGTTTTTTGATAACAATTTCTTGGACACTCCAATTTAAATTATTTACTGGTTATCATGAAACTGGTTAACACCTCCTTCTTTTTTGATTATAAAACTTTTAACGTTTGCAAAAAAGAGGAACTTCCAATTTCTGGTTAACAAAACTTCTGGGCGGGTAGTTGGGCTTTCTAGTTTAAACTACTTGCTGGTTATTTAATAAGTTTTGGTCATCAAGAAAATGAATAACACTTCCTCTTCATCTGACTAAGAAACTTCTAACACTTCCAAAAAAGAAAAACTTTTAGTTTTTTGATAATAAATTCTTGGACGGGTGGGTGGGCACTCCAGTTTAAACTATTTACTGATTATCATGATCTAGAGTGACCCAGCCACCCGCCCAAATGTTGGTCATTAAGAGATTGGATACCACCTCTTTCTCATCTGACTAAGAAACTTCTAGCATTTCCAGAGAGCAGAAACTTTTAATTTTTTAATAACAATCTTTTAGGCGGGATAGTGGGCACTCCAGTTTAAATATCATAATTTGGAATGTTCTACACATTTGCCTAAGTGTTGGTCATCAAGAAATTGGATATCATCTTTTCTTCTTTTGACTAAGAAACTTCTTACACTTTCAAAGAAAAGAAACTTTTAGTATAACAAACTTTTGAGCGGGCGGGTAGGCACTCCAGTTTAAGCTACTCTCTGTTTATTATAATCTAGAATGATACACCTACTCGCCCAAATGTTGGTCATCAAAAGATTGGATATCACCTCCTCCTCATCTGATTAAGAAACTTCTAACACTTCCAAAAAGAAAAAAAAAATGTTCTTTGATAACAAATTTATAGACAGGTGGGTGGTCAATCTAGTTAAAACTATTTGCTGGTTATTATAATTTGGAGTGACCCACCTACCCGCCCAATCAAGAGATTGGAAATCACATCCTTTTCTTTTGACTAAGAAATTTCTAGCACTTCCAGAGAAGAGAATTTTTCAGTTCTTTAATAACAAATTTTTAGGCATTCCAGTTCAAACTATTTGCTGGTTATTATGATTTGAAGTTTAATCATTTGAATGATGTTGTTTTATTCTAAAATTAAAATATCCATACTTTCTAATAAACTCATAATTTTAAAAATATATTCCTTATTTTTTTATTTATACTCGATTCAAATTTTAAACGTTAGTTGGCCTTATTTTATAAACATTTATTAAATTTGCTAAATAATAAAAATTAAAATTACATTTTTGCAAACAAATATTTTATAATAATTATATTATAAAATGAATTGATTAAATTGTATTATTCAAACA
The DNA here is from genome assembly GCA_963932245.1 of Tachinus rufipes. Lineage (NCBI taxonomy): Eukaryota > Metazoa > Arthropoda > Insecta > Coleoptera > Staphylinidae > Tachinus > Tachinus rufipes. Next base: position 2,040,177 of record OZ010741.1, on the reverse strand, counting down.
AATTCATACCTATCTTAGCTAAATAAATTAGTCTTCCTTCTCTATCCCGTTCAGGTAACATCAGTCTCATATTTTTATCCAATAATTTTTTGTTATCTTCTGGTGATCCTGTATGGAACCATTCAGGATATTCTTCCAGTAACTCATAGAAATCATCCATCTGTAAATAAATTTATTTATAATGTTAAATCAGTTCTTAACAATACTTTTTATTTTCAATTGCATTTGAATACAAAAAATTTTCAACAATGTTTTATGCAGTGTTCTAACATAGGCAACACAACAAACAGACCTGCTAATAGAAAAGTATATAGTGACGACAGTATTGAAGTAAAAAAATTAACATTAAATATTCTGCTGTTGATAGCACTACTTCAGGCTGACCAGACATACTCTTATTTAGTAACATATACTCTTTTTGAAGTTAGTATACTTTTTACTCTTTTTAGTTCAAAATAACAAAAAAATATATTTTATTTTTTTCAGTTGAGTCCTAATAATTCTAATTGTTACAACAAAATATTTTTTTTAATTACAACATTTTAAATTTTACTGCAAAATTGTTAATCAAATTTTTAAATTATAAATCTAGTCTTTAAAACTATAAATATGGCTTTTTTAAATATGGCCCTGAATATGCTTTTGCACTGGATTTAATTCTTTTAAATCTACAAATATTGTTCGAAAATAATTTAGCTAAGAAAATCTACAAAAAAAAATGTTTTAATAATTTTATTTATGAATTCAAATCTGAAAAAATGAATAATCATATCGTGTTTGCATTGTAAAATTGATTCATGTTCAAATAGGAACTATATTTATTCAAAATTATTTCTTACACAGTAAAAAATAATATCAAAGAAAAAAGGTAAAACCTTTTATAAATCTATTTACCTTTTTGTGCTGTATCTATGTCATCATAATTTAATAAAATAAAACACGTACGGGCTAGTATAAAACGAATAATAAAACTAAAAGAAATAGGTTGATTGAACTCGGTTGCATGTTTAAGCTCAATATTATTGTTAAAATATTGTTAAAATTATTTTATAGTCTAATCTTTCAAAGACAGCGGAAGCGTGGGTTGATGTTTAGATGTACTGAGTTTTAATCCTACTCTACCGTAAATTATTTGTGAATTTGTCCAACTCTTTAACTGCCTTGACATTCATGGTTTCAGCGACAAATAAATTGCATTAATCATTTCACCACTCATACTCAAATGCTGTAGGTGGGTTGATAGAATTTCATTTATTCTTTTAGAGATTTACCTTTAAATTAAAAAAGTTTAATGAGATAATATAAAAACATTTTTATCAACAAATATCAATTAATATAATAATTTTTTTAAATGAATTTTGCGGTCATAATAATTAATAATATTAAACCAACTGCATTAAATGAAATGAAGCGTATAAAATGTTATGAAATATTCAATAGCTTATCTATTACTTATATTTAGTGAGCGGTAAAATTTAATACATAATTAAATAAAACTGACGATTTTATATTTTCGTTTCAATCAGTCAAATGGAACGATTTAAATGGTTGCTTGAAGCTATCAATTTACTTCATTATTGATTGATTGTTGGGATCTAAAGCTCGAATTATACCAAAAAATAAAGTATGGTTTTCTGGTTGAAACTATTTAAATAAAAACGTCAAAGATTATGCATGATTTGTAAATAGACAATATAGATATAGATAATTTTTTATTTTCACTTTAAAATTAGAGGATAACACGACTAAAAAAGCATATTAACTAGTAATGCTGAGAACTCAATGCTATAGAATTACCTACTACAATACCAATTACCGCATCAACGAAATATATTGTACTAATTGCATTCCCACTATATCGAGTTCATGACGAATTAAATTAATGTTGTTTGCGACCAATAATATGTTCATATGCAGACCAATAGAATATTATAAATTTATTCTATAAAATAAAAACTAAATAATAAGTTTTAGACAATATACTAACTTAATTATTACGGTTTTTGATCACTAATTTAATAAATTATGATGCAATTTATTATTCATAAAATAGCTTATATTTACATTAAAAGTGAAATGTAATTTGTTCAACTCTCTAATACGGCCGTTCGGGGAAAATCTAACAATGCTTTTGTGATAAATAGATTCCCACGCTTTATATCTTATTTGCATATATTTAAGCAACATTTTATATCACGAGGAGGATTTATTACCAACGAATTGAGTTATATATTTTGCTTTCAGGAACAGGAAAAAAAAGTATTTTTTATTATTATTGATTTGCGTGTGGGTAATACGGCATTCAAAATGTTAAACATTACTGTCAAACTATTAATTTGGTCTTTCAATTATAAATCCGGCCTTTAAACAGTCAATCCGGTTTTTAAAAGTGTAAATCCATTAAAAAAAATGTAAATTGCGTCTATAAAATTGTAAATTTGGTTTTCAAATGGTTAATCCAGCCTCTTATTGTAAACCCAGCTTTGAAAAGTGTAATTGCTGATTCTATAAATTAAAATCCGGCCACCAATGTATTTAGTCTGTTGCTAATCCGTTTTCAAACTTGTAAATTCAGTTTTAAAAAACGTAAACCCGACTTACAAATAATTTGATTATAAATTGGTAAATGCAGCCATAAGATATTTAAATGTACAACAAAGTAGACAAATCCGGCCTAAATTGTTAAAAAGTGTAAAAGTTTATTTACGAATAATCCGGATGTGGTTTGTTGTGAGTGTGTGCCATGTACACACATTTAGTAGTTGTACCATAATTGAATGTGTGTGAGAAAGAAAATTGAAAATTTGAAAAAAGTGGGTTTAAGAATAATTGCATATCAGCAAAATTTTGAAATTTTCTCTAGCTGCAGTCTTTAGTTTGTTTTTGGTATAGAATTAACACATCTAGTTGTTTTACGTTTTGTGATCAATGTTAACCTGGCATAAGAAATGCACGGAAATAGTCGTTATTGAGTAAGTGATTTATTAATAGAGACTGACATTAAAGTCAAGCATTGTCAATTCCACGATTCCGGACAGGACAAGATTTAGCTGGGTTTATATACATGTTGTAACTGATCATTCAAACTATTTTCTCATTTTTTGTGTGGATTTTACTGGAAAATTACTGGGTTTAAGTTATATTTTATAACTATCTCTTGGTTATCTAAAGATAAATTTAGAGGTAGTAAATTTTAGGTTTTTTTTTTAATTAAATTCAAAATGTTAGCCAAAAAAAGGATTAAAATTGATCAAATTTGGATACATTTTTAAAATAACATTTAAAATCCGTCCGGAAAGTATTAAAATCCGTCAAAAACTTAAAATTTGAACAAAATTTAGCCATTAAAGACAAAATTCGGCATAAGAAAATTAAAGTTCAACCATAAAGTATTAAATTTTGTCAAAAGTTACAGTATTTAATAAAAAATGCTAAAATACGGATATAACTTCAAGAATTTACAAAATTTGAACTTAAATTTGCCCAAAACAGTAATTAAATCCGGCCTTAACTTAACTTAAGAATTAAAAAATTTTTTTTTTATAAAAATAAATAAAATACATACAAAATCTCAAAAATCCGGCCATAGATACTAATAAATTTGACAAGAAAGTAATTAAATTTGGCCAAAAATTTAAACAACCTGTTAAAATTGGTAAAATTTGTACTCAATATTAATATTAAAGACAGAATCCAATTTAAGACAATTGAAATCCGGTCATTAAGTATTGAAAAAAACATAAAAACTAGTGATGCCGCCGGAACCGGATCCAGATCCGGTATCCGGCGGATCCGGCCAATATTTGATAGATTTGGTTTTGGCCGGATCTTAATAACTATCCGGTCGGATTCGGCTAGATCCGGCCGGATCCAATTTTTTTAAATAAATGAAACTAATGAAAGTAGAATAAAAATGTTAAAAAAAAACAAATAATAAATTTCACTTGTTTTTTATCTATTACTCCAAAACCACCTTTTTTCATGCGTACGCCAAATGAAAATATTCTTCAAACAGTCCAACACAACTTAGTATACAGGCCGCTAAGCTGTGGGTAAAATTTTTCTAAAACGTAAACTTTTTGTCTAATTTAAAAAGACTAATTAATCAGTATTATCAATAATACTTAAATTATAATATAGGAATATAAATTTTTCTCCATGATTTGCGGTCAGTTAATTTCATAGACATCTGCAGCTTGAAAAAATAATCTTGCTAAAGACGCTGGATGCCGGCGCTGATAAATATTGATTATTTTTTTATATTTTTATGGATCCGGCCGGATCCGGTTGGATCCGGTCTTGGATTCGGTTCCGGTTTTTTTTGTAGGTGATGCTTCCGGTATCCGGTTTCGGCCAAAAAGTGGATCCGGCGGCATCACTAATAAAAACCTGATTAAAATCAGAAGAATTTAGTCATACTCTTAATAATCTAGTAACAAAATACAAAATCCGGCGCAAAAAAAATAAAATCCGTAAAGTCTGGCTAAAACAATAGTAGTCAGCTTAAAACTGGTAATATACAAACATAATTTTAAAAATGTGGCTATGAAGGATTAAATATTAAAAAAAAAAATAAAATCCGGTTGTTGAGAAGTGTAAAATTTGCTTTATAAAATGTTAAAAATATTAAAATTCGATTATGAAATATCAAAATATTGTACAAAAGCACTAAAATTTGGTCATAAACGGTTAAAAAATACAAAATTCTATTCACGAAATATTAAAAATAGCAAAATAATGCTAGAAGTCAACAGAATCCAGTCATGAACTGTTGAAAAGTTCAAAATTCTCTTCTTAAAATGTAGAAACCATTAAAATCCGGTCATTAAAGATTGATTCTTTTCATAAAAAGTAGAAAATATTTACATCCGGCCAAAAAATATCAACATATTGTTAAAAAACACCAAAATCCGGCTATTAATAATAATAATAATTTTATTTAGTGTTAAATAAAAATGTACATTTGTGTATAAACACGTCATACAACATAATTAAAAATAAGTAATAATATCATACGTTATAAAAATCATCTAATTAATACATATGTTACACTTTAAAAATTTATCGAATGAATAAAATGCGTTCTGCAGTAAAATATTTTTTGTTGTATATTTAAATTGATTAAGATTTAACGTTTGGATTTCTATTAGCAGCTTATTATAAAATAGAGGTCCGTAATAGCTACCTGCCCATCTACTTTTATTTATGCCGCCATATTTGATTTCTATATTGATTTTAGTTCGTAAATAGTTGTACGTTTTAAATAAACTGTCAAATTCTTTTTAACTAATAATACACATTGATAAATATACTGTGAAGGCACTGTTAAAATATGATTATTTTTAAAATGTTCTTTTACCTCTATTCTGTAACGTAATCCTAACATATATCGTAGAGCTTTTTGTTGCAGGCCAAATAATTTACTAGCATGTGGAGAATGTCCCCATGAAAGAATTCCCTAGACTAATTTTGCATTAAATAGTCCGTGATAAGCTTGTAATGCAACATTTAAAAGAACGACTGGAGCTAAGTTTCTGATTAAAAAAATAACTTTTGACTATTGGTTTGCAGTAGTTAATTTTTGATCCAACTGTATACCTAAAAATGACATGGCAAGAGGATTTTAATTTAGTTTTGATTGTGAAAAAATCATATTTTCTGTCTTTTCCTGGTTTAAACTAAGTTTGTTTGCTAAGAATCATTGTCCTATTTCTGACATTGTGATAGCATTTTCAAGATCTTACATTTCACAATGTGTGTTGATAATGCTGGTATCATCAGCATATAAAATAATAGAGTTTTTAGTGCACTTATGAATATCATTGACATAAATCACAAATAGAAGTGGGCCTAATATTGAACCTTGAGGAATCCCGTGATAGACTGGTTGCAAACTGGATGAATTGTTATTATGACATACTATTTGTGATCTTTTTTTTAAGTATGATTTTATAAGTGCTGCACTTTCTTTACAAAAGCCATAGTAAATTAGTTTTTCTATAATGCTATGAGAGGCACAATCAAAAGCTTTGCTAAGATCGCAACAGGTCAGCCCAATATAATTGGCTTTATCAAATGATTTAGATATGTATGACACTATTTATTGCCATGCCGGTGTTTAAACCAGATCTAAAACCATACTGATGATCATAAAAAAGATGATTTTGTTCAAAATAACTACTTTGTAAGTTAAGATTCGTGTATTTTTCCTAAAATTGGTAACAGCAAAATTGGTCTGTAATTAGATCATACTGTTTTGTCACCTTTTTTATGGATCTGTAAAACTTTGGCTAATTTTAAAGCATCCGGAAATTTATTTAAGTTTATTTACTCGTTTATAAAATTTGTTAAAGGAATTATGATAACGTTTAATATAGATTTGATTAATTTTAAATTAATATCATAATAGTCTTTGCTATTTAGACTTTAAATAGTCTTGATACTATCTCTGACTTTGACCAATGTATATTTTTTCGCAATCACTAAACAACACCTCAGAAAAAGGCTGTACATCCACAAACAAGATTGCAAACTAATGTACATTCACAAAAAAGAAAAAACAGCGCTGGCACAACACTGTTTCAATGAAAACCACACTTTTAACTTTAGTGATACAAAAATATTGGACAGAGAAACAGGTTACAAAAAAAGATTAATTAGCGAAATAATACATATTAATTTAACAAAAGAGAAAAACATAAACCTTAAAACGGATAAGGATAAGTTGTTCAATATGTATGCTAATTTAATTCAAATGTGCAAATAAGTAGTATGCAATCAGTACAGCTCCAGGTTGTAAACAATAAAATAAGTGTAGTCATTGTGAGTGTATTTTAAAGTGTTTAACTTAATTAAAATGATCAATTATAAAACCATGACATTTAAAGATAGATTTTAACATTTGTGATGTGAATAGGATAAAAAAAAATGTTTTAATTGTACATGTATTTTGTTGATATTTATTTTCATTTCATGTATTTACTTTTTGTTTGTTTTATCAACAATGTAATTGTTTTAATTCTTTTTAGCCCTGAGGAAGATAACATAGTTATCGAAACGTCGGCATTAAATTTTTAGCATAAGCTAGTTTTTTATTTCAAATTAATATCCTACATCCAAATCATATTAATTAAAACTTATCAAAAGGATATAACCAAAAAAGTCAAAATATTTAATAACAAAATTTTTATGAAATCAAAAATTGCTTAAAATAAGCAGACATATGCACAAAAATGTCGAAATAGGCAAAAGTACTTAAAATAAGTATCAAATATGCATTTCAAATAAGGGCAATTCCATTTCAAACGGACCAGAGCTAGGGGGGGGTGCGTTGAGAAACTTGCTTATGTATTTTTTTTTAGTTTTTATAACTTATTAGTAATCTTTTGATCGATATATGAGAGTATGAAACCTATAAAAGAAAATTCTACAATTTTTTTTAAGTTTTTTTGAAGTTTTTTAACTAAATCACATTTTATGTTTAAAAACCGCAATTTTAACTCAAAAAATTAAATTTACTAATGAAATCAATCAGAAATTTTCCGTAGAATCCAAATCTGGCGCCATTTCAAGTTTATACCCTGTCTATAAGCCGCAAAAGCCATAAAACCATGTTTTTATTCTTAGTGGGCTGTGCAAAAAGGAGCATTTTTTAATTTTTTTTTAACAGCCATAGTTGACGTATTTTGATGTAAATTAATTGAAAAATATAAATTTGTTCTGTGTATTTGGGTTTTAAGCGTCTAAAACTCAAAAAATCTGCAAAGTAGGCGTATTCTTCAACATAAACTCTTACAAATGCACGTTTAGCCGCGCTCAGAGGAACAATACACCAAATATTATTAAAAATATGAATTTTGGGGACAATTTTACATAGAAAATTGTCAGTGTTGTACTCATTGTCTATAGAAAAGTCCATCTAGAAAAAAATGTTTACAAAATTTTTATGCAAAAAATGCGTTAAAAATTATTTTTCTTTTTATTTACAAAAAATATTATAAACACACTAGGGTGTGGTTTATTTTAACAAGCGACAGGCAGATTTATGTTTGAATGCCAAAAATAATAATATTTTTAAATTTTTGCGCCGATAGATCGAGTCTAAATTTGTGCCGCAGGCGCAAAAACTATCAAACAAAGAGTAAAATGCCCAAAAATTGGTTCAATCGACAAAAAATGTCTTTGTTAAACTTCTAAAATCAACTTAAAAAAATATAATCCAAATAATCTTAAAAAAAAAAAAAAAAAAAAAATTTAAGTAAATTTTGAACAATTTTTTTTTTCTAGATGGATTTTTCCTTGCCAGATAAGCACGACATTGACTATTTTCTATGTAGAATTGTTTGCAAAACTAAATTTTTTAATAATATTTGGTGTATAGTTTCTCTGAAAACTGTTAAATGTGCATCTGTAAAAGTTTATGTTGAAAAATAGGCTTATTTTTTCAGTTTTTTTGAGTTTTAGACGCTTAAAACCCAAATACACAGAACAAATTTATATTTTCTAATTAATTTACATCAAAACACGTCAACTTTAGCGGTTAAAAAAAAATTTAAAAAATGCTCCTTTTTGCCCAGCCCACTGAGAACAAAAACATGGTTTTATGGCTTTTGCGGCTTATAGACAGGGTATAAACTTAAAATGGCGCCAGATTTGGATTCTACGGAAATTTTTTGATTGATTTCATTAGTAAATTTTTTTTTTTTGAGTTAAAATTGCGGTTTTTAAACAAAAAATGCGATTAAGTCAAAAAACGTCAAAAATACTTAAAAAAATCGTAGAATTTTTTTTTATGGGTTTTATACTCTCATATACCGATCAAAGGACTACTAATAAGTAATAGAAACTAAAAAAATATACATAAGCAAGTTTCTCAACGCACCCCCCCCCCTAGCTCTGGTCCGTTTGAAATGGAATTGCCCATAATAAAAAACAAATAAATTTTTTTAAAATATGCATAAAAACTAAAATATGCATAAAACCAAAAATAGGCAAAATAAGCCAAAATAAGAAAGTGCCATTTGCTCCACTTTCTTATAATTTGTGGAGATATACATTCAAAATTGATATGCATATAATATTGGTAAAAATCATAACGCATATAAATCCTAGCTTTACTTATCACTATATGTACAATAGCATTATTTTCTTCCTTTTTATTTAGCTTGTCCTTCATTTTATTGCCACCTTCTTTTTCTTTGCATATTGTGATTGTTTCTGCACGTTTTTTATTTTCTATTGCGTTATCATTTGGAGTGTCTAATGTTGCATTTAATTTAACACTATTTTCCATTCACTTTATTAGATTAGTATTTGTGCATTTTAGATCTTCATTGTCTTTTTTTAATTTACTTATTGATTTAACTAAAGGTTTAAGTTCCTTTGTAATCACCTTTTTTTTAAATATCTTGAAATTCTGCACTTCGTAAGAAGGTTATTATAGTTACACTAGTTGTTGGTTCATCACCGTTAGATCTTAACTCTAAAACCATATCGATTTATTATTACACTTTATTGAGGAGCTCGCGGTAAATACGTCTACTTGCTATGAAAGCTAGTGTAAGATTAAAGGTTGAAAAGTGAAAAATATTATACATAACAAAAAATATTATACATCATAAAAATTGAAAAATATCTAAATTTAGCTATAAAATATCAAAATATTATCAGAAAACACTAAAATTCAGCCATAAAGTGTTGAAAAGTGTATAACTCCATTCATTCAATTCAAGATTTTTTTAATAAAACATTTAAAAAAGTCCGCTAAAAAATTATCAAAATATTGTCTAAAATCAAGCGTTGTAAAGTGCAAAATTCTACTCAAAAAAAGTCAAAAACAGTAAATTCAGCTATAAAATTTCAAAATATTGTTAAAAAGCACCAAAACCTGGTCATAAACTAGTAAAAAATGAAAGATTTTATTCTTAAAATGACAAATCAACAAAATTCGGCCATAAACTGTTAAAAAGTGCAAGATTTTATTTATAATAATACCAAAATCCGGCCACGAAGTAACAAAATATTGTCAAGCACCAAAATCCGCTTATAAACGCTTAAAAATTGTAAAATTTTATTTGTAAAATGTCTAAATTAGTAAAATTCAGTCATAAACTCTTAAAAAGTGCTAAATTCTATTAATTAAAAAAAGTAGCAAAATCCAGCTATGAAATATCAAAATCTTGTTAAAAACACTAAAGCAAACATTTAAAAACATTTTTCGAGTACCAGAGGTTGAGATCTATATTGATAATATACTAGTACATGGTGCAATAAAAGAGGAACATTAAAGATTGAGAAAGGTTTTTGAATTAGCTAGAAAAAATTAGCTGCGTTTCATTCTATGGTACATAGAGCTTTTTCAATACCATTATCATTTAATAACCTTACCATAGAATTAAACACTATTTTATCAATTGGAATAATGAATGGTTTTCCAATAAATCTTATTCAAAATTTAATAAACAAAAAACGTTATCAAAATACAATGATTCAAATTTATCCAAAATCTTCAAATATAAATAAAAATTCATTTTCAACTTTAACTTATTTTGGTAAAACCACAGACAAAATCGCTTACATTCTTCGCAAACAAAATCAACTAATCGCGTTTAGACCAAGTTGTAAATTATCAAACATCCTTTTTAATGCTAAATATAAAGTTGACCCCTTAAAAAAAAAAAAAAAAGTCAGGTGTATATAAAATGTCATGTCCTGAATGTAATAGCCTATACATAGGTCAAACGAACATTATCGGGCTTTTCGTTTAAATAAAAATTCAAGTTCATTTTCAAAGTATTTTTTCGATTGTAATCATTCATTCCCCAACATTAATCAGTTAAAAATTTTACATACCTGTACAAAAGGTACTAAGCTTAATCTTTTAGAAGCCGCCGAAATTTATAAACATTCCCATAATCCGCTCGTTAACCTTTTGAACGAGCAAACCGATCTAATTCAGTATAATCCACCACTTTTTAATATCCTGTAAAATTCCTTGTATTCTCCTGCCAATTTACCAATTGCTCTGTATATATATATATGTATTGTTTCATTCATTTGTTCCTCACTTGATAATGACCGTAAAACGTTAAAACTTAAGTCGTGAAATGTATTTTGTAAAAATTGTATATGCCTTATATATAATTTTACAATAATAAATTAGTGGTAAAAACATAGTAGTTGTTTTATTTACTTATTAAAATACTTTGATTCAAATAAAGCGGTAGTTGTCTTGGTAAATGCACCAAAGGCGGGCCTACAAGCAACCCTCCTGCAATATGGTAAACCATGCGCATACGCAGCAAAAGCAATGACTGATACTTAGCAAAATTATGCTCAAATTAAAAAAGAATTACTTGCATTATGTTTGGGATGAACAAATTCTATCAATATGTTTACGGAAATGAAGTTACGGTAGAGACAGATCACAAACCTCTGATCCCAATAAAAAAAAAAAAACGCTTAATTCAACTCCGATAGATGATAGGAAAATACAACTATTACAAGAAGAAACGAAGAAAGATGGGTAACTGAATAAAATAAAGCAATTTATTAGATATGGATGGCCTAACAATTCAAATAAAATAGATAGTATTCTTAAATCTTACTTCAAATTAAGGTCATCTTCACATCATCAACAATCAAATGGGTTTGCTGAGCGTACAATTCAAAAATCAAAAAACTAATAATGAAAACTTCAGAAAATAATAAAGATAATCACATGGCATTGTTAGCTTATAGAAACACTATTGATGATATGTTTTTGTCTTTACAAATCTTGATGTCAAGAATGCTTAGAGATAACTTGCCAAGGAATACACAAAATTTAACTTTAAAATTGATAAATCAGAAACAATTTGATGAGAAATTAAACCAAAATTAAGAAAAGCAAACAATACTATGACATGACTATGAATGTATCCAAATTTGATCAATTTTAGGAAGCTTTTATTCAAACAACTTTATAGTTGGATTTTAATTTGTTTTTAGCCGCATTTTGAATTTAATTCAAAAGTAAACCTACAACTTAATACTTCTAAATTTATCTTTAGATAACCAAGAGATAGTTATAATATTTAACATAAACCCATAAATTTTCGAGTAAAATCCACACAAAAAATATGAGAGACTCTTGGATTAATTGGAGATTTACAACATTTTATTCAAACCCAGCAAAATTTTCGACAATGCTAGATTTTACTCTCAGTCTCCATTAAAAAATCACTTACTCAACAACAGCTATTTCCGTGCATTTCTTATGCCAGGATAACATTTATCACAAAACGTGGAACGATTTCTGAATGATGTAAGAAGTTTATTTCATTTTTACTTCTGACGACTTTAATATTGCCCAAACAAAGTCAACAAAACATCAAATTTGTCAATTTTAAAGCTTAATTAAAGCCTAGTTATTAAAAATATTTGTATTTTAGACTTAAAATAGTATGAATATGCTGTCTAAAATGTATTGCATTAAACTTTACCATTGAGAACTTTAATAATCTTCAAAAGCAGTCAATTTTTTTTAAACCTGATAAAGCATAGGTTTTGAAAAATTTAAATATATTTTACTTAAATTATTAAAAGTTGTACCGATTAGTTTTAACACCGAATAATCTAAAAAACGCTAATAAAAGCTATAAATTTTTAGCGTAGGCAAAATTACAATTTTGCAATTTAAATGTTTCTGGATGATATTTTATAATGTTTTGCTAATGAGAACTTTAATAGCATTTCAAAAAAGTCAATAAAACATCAAATTTGTTAATTTTTAAGCCTAGTTATAGAAATAATTTGCATTTCATACTTGAATCAATAGAAGAGTGTTATCTAGAAGTTATTTCAATAAATTTTACAACTGAGGACCTTAATAATTCCAGAAAGAAGTCAATTGATGTTTAAAATTTACAATTTTAAGCCTAATTAAAATCCAGGCAATAAATTTTGTTACGTTTTATACTTAAATTAGTTGTAGAATGTAGTCTGGAGTTTGATTCCAATCAGTATTATCAATGAAGACTTTGATAATGTCCAAAATAAGTTAATAAAACATCAAATTTGTTAGCTTTAAGCTTAAATAAAGCCTATTTTTTGCACTTTATGCTTGAATTAGTAGGATATTGTTGCCTGGATTTAATTCGTTTAACTTTTATTACTGACGACTTTAAAATGCTTAAAAAAAGTCAATAAAACATCAAATTTACTAACTTTTAGGCCTAATTATAGAAATTTTAATATTTTTTAGTTGGATTAGTAGGGACAAAAAGATTAGAATTTATATCAAGAAGTTTACTATTAAGGACTTTAATAAACCCAAGAAGAAGCCAATTAAAGCTCTAAAACATTGACAAGACATCCACAATAGAAATACTTAAGCCCATCAAAGATTTGCCACAACCAAAAATGGTTATTCGCGTAGGCCGCAAATCCAAGAATACAAATAAACCACGTCCAATTAAGGTTGTTTTTAAAGATGCATCTATTTCTTTATAAATATTTAAAAATTGCCATTTGATAAAAGACGCAAAAATAAACATAAACGCTGATAAAACATTTACCCAACTTAAATACATTAAAAGCGTACATGAAGAATTTAATAATAGAAAATCAAATGGTGAATCAGATATTTTTATAAAATATATTAATGACCGACCAACAATTTTAAATAATAAAAATCCAAAAAACTAAAAGATTTAATGGTTTATTATCAAAATGAGGGGGATTAAACACTAAGTTATATAATTTTAATCTGAATGTGCATTGTAATAATTTTGATATTATCTTGATAACAGAAACCAAGCTTTCAGAACAGATACATAATTCAAAAATTATTATAAACAACTATAATATATTTAGAACTGATCGGTCATTATTATCTAGCAAAAAAATGGGGGAGTTGGAGTATTGATAGCAATAAAAAACAGTTACCATTCATCACTTGTTAATATTACCATTAAGACAGTAGAACAAGTATATTTAAAACTACAATTTGGACAACAAACATATATTATTGGCACCATTTATATTCCTTCAAATTCAACAGTCGACAAATATATTGACCATTGTAGAACAAATAATGGAAAATAATCTTGAATCTAAGCTGTTAATATGTGGTGAATACAATCTACCCGAAGTTACATGGTCAAACGATGATATGGGTGCTCAAATTGAGTACACTAATAACGTCTCAGCAAATGCTATTTCCGAATTATTTACTCTATATAACTGTTTTCAATGTAATTCCGTAACAAATACACGAAGAGTAATTTAAGATTGGTGTTCTCATCGGATTTAATAACAGTTTGCGCATCAGATGACCTTCTAGATAAAATTAGTATTCATCATGAAGCGCTTTCTTTGAGTGCATGGTTCCAAAATCTCTAGAATGCAAAGAATATATTCCAGACTTTAAAAATGCGGATTATAACGCAATAAATTCTTATTTGGCAAAGGTGATATGGAGTTATTTATATTATTATATTATTTGAAACGTGTGATAAAGAAGACTGTGATATTAATGATATGGTTCAATTATTTTATAATGTTATTTATGATGCTATTTCTTTGTTTGTGCCAGTAAAATGTGTTTATTAAAGCAGTTATCCTGTCTGGTTTAATCCAACCCTAATTAAGTTAATTAAAGAAAAAAAAATGCTCATTGTGTTTATAAAGAATCAGGTCATTATGATGATTATTACAAGTTTGCTACTTTAAGAACTAAATGTAAATTATTAAGTACATCATTATATGATGCATACATTGAAGATGCACACAAATATATCTACAAACTCAAAAGCTTTCTGGCAATTTATTAACGAGAACAAAAACAAATGGATTTTCAACTCAAATGAAATATGATGATACTATTAGCAACAGTGGCCAAGACTGTGTTGATTTATTTGCCAACTACTTCTCTACGGTTTATGTTAATAGTGATAATTGAGGACCAGTTTTTCAAAACTCGCTTTGTCCAAAAACAACATTTTTCAGAAATCAATTTTTTTATTGTGGCTACACATGTAACGTTTTTAATTATTTTTTATGTTAAAATCATAAAGTTAATACATCTACCCATAAACCTACCTATTTATTATAACAGTAAAATATAATATGGCTGAGAAAAAAAATCTGTCAAAAATGAAAATATCTCAAAACTCGCTTTATCAATTTTATTTAAATCAAAAATAATCATTCATGAGCAATAATTTATAGATATTATTCACTTTCAACCATCTGGGACTTCCGTGGCATTGTTTTCATTTTCCATAACATTGTTTTCATTTTCCAAGGCATTGTTTTCATTTCTAATCCCAAGAATTTCTTCATAAATATCATCTTCTGCATTTTCAATGTACTTTATTATTTTTCGTATATCAGCTATCTTTTCGTCACTAACATGATTTGTCTTGGGAATCTCTTCTGCTTTGTCTAATAACTTCAATGTGTTCACCCCCCTTTTCAGTACTTCCACTTCAATAGCATACCCAGAATACGTAGATTTAACTCTAACTTTCACATGTTCCCCTTCTTTGTGATATTCTAAGACTCTGCATTTACTAATACCGAATGGAAGTTTAGGTTTTATTAGCTTCTTTGATTCTTTTTTATAGTCATATGTCTTCCAATCTTCCCCCCACATCTTAACTTTCCCATGCTTGTCAAGTATGTCATAATATTGGCCTGGAGTTTCTATGCTTTCGAGTTTGCGAAAATCTTTTTCGATTCTCCCAAAAACCCTATCTGCTGGCATGTAGCTGTGACCGCGAATAGGATAAAAGTGTTGTATTTTCAAAAAAACTTTTGATTTTTCCAAAAATCTGTATAAAGCAGCTAATAATATAGAATTCTTGTTCTGCGCCGAACAAGAGTCAGAAAATAGGCGTAGTCCTTTTGGATCCCTATCACCTTCCGCTATCAGTTGTTTTTCCAAATTCTCCAAATAATTTATTAACGCAGAAGCCACTTCATTGGCTCCTTTTCCAGCTTGTGTCTCTAGCCACGTATACATCGATATTTTATTTTTATTAACTGGCGTGTCATTAATCATTATGCAAAGATTATATAGCCATACTTGCCTTAAATAGAATACTTCTCCTATAGAAAGTTTTGGTATAGGCTGATTTTGTTGCATATCGAAAACTATATCAATTTCGTTATCATTTTTTTGTTTCATTAACTGAAAGAATTTTTTAGCACGCAGTTTGTGGTATCTGAACTCTGTACGAATAACATTTCTTTTTTCCAAATTATTTTCCATTTTTATTTTGATAAGCATTTCCTTGCAAGTAGAACAAGTATCGCTGTGAGGAGATCCAAATCCAAGATTGAATTTAGTATAAAAAATTTTTTTGAATTTACTTTCTGAACATATTAATTTATTTTCGGCTTTTTGTTCATCACAAAATCGTTTGTATATAATTTTTAAGTTTAGTTCCGGCGGTAGATAAGACCGGATGCATTTATTTCGACTGTAATGACTATCTCTGCATTTGTATTTTTTTATATGATTTATTGTATCTGCGGTGACCGTTTTATCATTTTCTTTGGTTCTGTCACCCCCTCTTTTTTCATTGGGTGTTTGACCTGTTTCCAAAAAATTGCGTGCGATACGTGCCAGCCGATCCCTAGATACACCTTAATAAAAAAAGCAATGTAAGATTAAATGGAACTCCGTTAAATTTAATAGTTGTATAGCTACCTGTAATCGATTGGAAAGATTTCGCACAAATTTTAATCAGCTCATTAGTACCATCAGATCTTCTAATATTGTACTTTATTGAAACGTTTTTAGGGCATCGGACAACATCTGGATCAACACGGTGCCGTTTTGGAGCACTAACCTCCATATATTTAAGTAAAAATGAGTCCTGTGACTTTTTATTTTTATTTAAATACAATAGTTTTCGAAATTCTACGAAAAAAATGTTTAAATCAAATACCAATAAAATAAAACTAAAATATTACCTTCAAAATCTTGGTGTGTCAACATTCCTACTAAGCAACTATTCTTCTTCGATAACGGATCAGAATGTGCACAGCCAATATCTAGTATTCCCGCCCTATCTTCTGTGTAAGGACTACTTTTTTTCGCGGTTATTTTCCGCTTGCGTCCGCCTGCGACTTCTGGCACATTAGCTAAATATTCAGTCATTTTTAAGAGAATCACCGAGCACTGATCCCCAATACAATACAAACATAGGTAAATGTATTATAATAAAACACGCATGTATGCACCCTGAAGAGTAACTTCGAGAGAACGCAGAGCAGACCAATGAAAAAGAAATACCTATGTGTGTTGTACTTGTTAAAAGTCACGTAGCAACATATTTGGATGGCGGGCTATTTAAATTCATGAATATGGATAAAGCGAGTTTTGATATATCCGTCAGATTGGATAAAGCAAGTTTTGTTAAACTGCAACAGTTTCTAATGTATCTCTTAATGTAACGAAGCAAGTTTTGCAAAAACCGACTACGCTAATCGATGCGGAAGAGCAAATTTATATAGGAACAACATATAGGTCAATATTGCACATTTTGGACAAAGCGAGTTTTGAAAAAACGGTCTTGTGAAATGCCGGACTTTAATTTGTGTCTTTCCTCTGATAGGTTTAAGATCAATACAACTGATATTTTTGATGGTATTATGGAACTAGGTGACTCATGTGGTTATGGTCCAGATGGTATTCCTTAAGTGTTGTTGAAAAAATGTGTCTGCTTGCTAACTACTCCAATTACAATGCTGTTTCAATCATCATTACATAGCGAGCCATTTCCTAAATTCTAGAAACAGTCTTATGTCACTCCAATATTTAAATCTGGTGCAAGATCTGAAATAACTAACTATAGAGGGATTTGTAAGCAATCCCCAAATTATTAGATAAAATTGTTTCAAAGCAGATCAAATGGATTTCAAAAAATGCTTTTATTGAAGAGCAGCATGGATTTAGAAATGGACGTTCTACTTTAACTAATCTATTGCTTGACAAAGATTTTATTTTAAGCACGTTTGAAATTAATCAACAAGTAGATGCTGTCTATACGGATTTTGCAAAAGCATTTGACCGTGTTGATCATTGTATTCTAATTGCCAAGCTTACTGCCTTAGGATTTAATAACAGTATTGTAAATTGGCTCAAAAGTTACTTAATAAACAGAACAAAGTGCATTAAAATTAATAATTTTTTTATCTAAACCTCTACTGGTGACATCTGGGGTACCACAGGGGTCGCATTGTGGGCCCTTACTAATTAACTTGTTTATAATTGACTTACCATCAATATTTAAGTACTGTAATTTTTTATTGTTTCCAGATGACTTAAAACTATTTAAAAGAATAAAAAGTCTGAATGATTGCCATCAGATCCAATATGACCTAGATCAACTTTCGCAGTGGTGCGATAATAACAAATTACATTTAAACATTAATAAATGCAAATCAATTACATTTTCTAGATGTAAAAACACAATTGCCCATGCATACACAATTAATAACAGTGATTTAGATAACTAGGAGTTATAATGGATCATAAACTTACTTTCAATAGACATATTCAAAATGCATTAAACAAGTCCAGAAAAATTAGTTAGGTTTTGTAAAAAAATCATCAAAAGAGCTACAAACAGCAACAACAGTTTGTCTGTTTAAAACATTGGTTAGATCCATACTTGAATATGGGTCTATCATCTGGAGTCCTTATTATAAAGGACAAATAAAGAACATTGAAAAAATTCAATTACATTTTTTTAATTACCTTTAGTATAAAACCAATTATAAAATGACAGTAGAACACTTATCATTAAACTTTAATTTGATTTCGTTAAAAGTTAGAAGAATTGTTAGTGATTTGTGTTTTATTCATAAACTAATTAATGGCTATATTGTTTGTTCAGAGCTGGTGGCTAAATTCAATTTTAATTTCAGTCAAGTAAAAATAACTCGTAGCATTTCTCTTTAAAAAAAAAAGTTGCATAAAACAAATTATGGCTATCAGAATCCTACATCAAGACTTATGAGAGAATGTAATTTATTAAATGATAATAGTCTTTTTGGTCTTTTTACATTATCTGCAAATTTATTTAAAAACAAATGTAGACAAATTACATTTAATATGTATTTTAATGTGTAATTTAGTTATAGTGTAGTTTTGTATAATTGTTTATACATTTATACTTTTATTTTGTAATCGATTATTGTAAACCAAAGGATGTATTCCGTAAATAAACCATTATTATTATTATTATAAGGTTTTGCTAATGAGGACTTTAATAATATTCCAAAAAAGTCAATAAAACATCAAATTTACCAACTTTTAAGCCTAATTTAAGTCTAGGCGTTAAAATTTTTAATGTTTTTTACTTGGATTAGTAGGGACAACAAGATTAGAATTTATATCAAAAAGTTTACTATTAAGGACTTTAATAAACCCAAGAAGAAGCCAATTAAAGCTTTAAATTTTTGTTTTGTTTTGTTTGTTAGTTGTAAGAACACGAGAGGTGGTAGTAACTGTTAATATCTTTAAGACTAACACTTGATTGGGTGGGTGAGAACACTGTATCAAACTACCGACCCAATATTCATAAACTGTGTTGATCCTCCAGATCAAAAAACCTGTCAGTTATCATATTGTGAAGTGTCCCACTCACCCACCCAACTATAAGTTATTCAGCAGAAATTTGCAAAGAGGAAAAACTCCAAATTCTGGATTACCAACACTTGGGTGGGGACTCCAGTTCAAAATACCTTCCATTAATCATGTTATGGAGGGTCCCACTTACTCACCCAACTGTTGGTTATTTAGAAATTTGTATCACTATCGCCTTTTTTAATATACAAACTTATAACACTAACAGAGAGGAAAAACCCTAATTTCAGGATCACCAACACTTGGGCGGGTAGGTGGGCACTCCAGTTTAAAATACCTGTCAGTAATCATGTTACAAAGTGTCCTACCCATTCACCAAACTGTTGGTTACTTAGAATTTTGTATTTCTATCGCCTCATCTGATATAAACACTTCCAACATTAGCAGAGAGGAGAAACTCCAATTTCTAATTCAAATACCTGTCAGTAATTATGTTATGGAGTTTAAAATACCGAATAGTAATGATGTTATGTAGTGTTTTATAGGTTTTGTCATTTTTGATTTTTTATAAATAAAATTTTGCATTTTTAATAGTTTGTGACCAAAATTTGGTGTTTTCTGAGAATATTTTCATACTTCTTGGTCGGATTTTGATATATTTAACATTTTTGTTTTATGAATAGTGTTTTGCACTTTTTGTTTGATTCTTTCTGATGTAATATTTCATTAGTTTTACTGTTTTTGACTTTTAAAAATAATGTTGAACTTTTTTGGCTAAATTTTATAAATAAATATCTTTACATAGCTTAATTATACAATTCAAATTGGATTTTTATACTTTTATATTTTTTGTCAAATTTGCAATACATTTTTGATAGTTTATGGTCAAATTGCATAATTAAAGTAAGTTTTTTATGGTTTTAAGCCGGATTTCTTAATTTTTTGTTTGGATTTTTATAGTTTATGCCAATTTACATGTTTTAAATTGATTTTTTATTGTTTTAGGCAAAAATTTTATACTCTTTGGACAAATTTTTATACTTTTTAGCCAGATTTTTATATTTTCTGGCTAGATTTTTTTAGTTTGCAGCCAAATTACATTATATAAGTACGACTTTTATGGTTTTAAATCAGATTTTTATACGTTTTGGTCGGATTTTTGAAAATTATGGCCAAAATTACCGTTCAACTCAAACATGAACAGATTAAATGTAGTAAACAACTAACCCACATAAAACTAAATTGATGCAAAAATGTATTAAATATTGCACAAAAAACAAGAAATTACTTACGAAATTGACTATAAAGTTTAACTTTATTACAAAATTCAATGACACAATTGCATGAAATTTGCACAGAAAACACAAAATTGATTACAAAATTTCTCATAAAACTCAATTTTATTACAAAATGTATGAAAAGTTGCACAGAAAACTTATCAGTTGCATGAAATTTGCACAGTTTTAATAAAATTTATCTAAAATTGTGCAGAAAACTAAATAATAAAACAATATTAATCTAAAAATTGCGCATAAAACTTAATTGTTGCACAAAATTGATTAAAATTGCACAGAAAACACAATCTTGGTTACAAAATCACTTATAAAACTAAGTTTTACCACAAAATAGATCAAAAATTGCACAAAATACGCATCTACTTTACGAAATTGATCTAAAATTGATTTATAAAAGAAAATTTACTAAAAACTGCCTATAAATCTTATAATACTTATTAAATTTTTTTTAGAAAATGCGCAATTGACTACAAAATTGCCAATAAAACACAAATTTAATACAAATTGTATCAAAAATTGCACAAAAAAACTCATTTATTCCATGAAATTCACATAAAATTTATTAAAAATTGCAAAAAAAACACAGAAATGATTACAAAAGTGTTTATAAATTTAAATTTCACTAAACAATGTATCAAAAATTGTATAAAATTTGCAGTTTTTTTAATAAAACTTGTCTAAAATGTGCAGAAAATTGAATTATAAATCGATATTGGTTTAAAAATTGCGTATAAAACTTATTTGTTGTACGTAAGTCATTAGAAATAGCAATGAAAACAAAAAAATTGGTTTTAAACTTGCCCATAAAGTTCAATTTTACCAAAAAAACTCATTAATTGCATGAAATTTGCATAAAAAAACAAAAAATTGCTTAGAAAATTGCTCATCAAACTTAATTTTATTACAAAATATATAAAAAATTGCACAGAAAATTCATCAGTTGCATAAAATTTGCACCGATTAATTCAAATTGTGCAGAAAGCAGAATTACAATACAAACTTTAGA
The DNA here is from genome assembly GCA_963932245.1 of Tachinus rufipes. Classification (NCBI taxonomy): domain Eukaryota; kingdom Metazoa; phylum Arthropoda; class Insecta; order Coleoptera; family Staphylinidae; genus Tachinus; species Tachinus rufipes. The sequence continues at coordinate 2,018,294 of OZ010741.1, read as the reverse complement.
TTAATTGCGCATAAAACAAAATTGTTGCACAAAATTTATCAAAAGATGCACAGAAAATCATTCATAAAACTAAGTTTTACTACAAAATGTATCAAAAATTGCACAAAAAACGCATCTATTTCAAGAAATTAATCTAAAATTGATTTGTAAGAGAAAATTTACTAAAAACTGCGTACAAATCTTACAAAATTTATTAAAAACGCGTGTAATTGACTACAAATTTGCTGATAAAACACAATTTTACTAAAAATTGTATCAAAAATTGCACAAAAAACGTATCTATTGCATGAAATTTATACAGGTTTTTTATGAAATTGACCAAAAATTGCGTGTAATACTTAACTGTCAAACAAAATAGATAAATAATTGCAAAAGATGCACAAAATTAGTTACAAAAGTGCTCATAAGTCCTAATTTCACTACACAATGTATTAAAAATTGCACAGAAAAAAATTCAATTGCATAAATGATCTATAATATACAGAAAAAAAAAAAAAAAACTAAATTCTTGTACACAATTTATCAGAAATAGCACAGAAAACACAAAACTGATTACAAAATTGCTCATAAAACTCAATTACATTGATTTTTGTAGTTTAAAGCCAATTTTTATACTTTTTGGTTGGGTTATTTTATAATTTTTGATTGCATTTTTATAGTTTAAGTTTAAATTGGATTTTTATTGTTTCAAACCAAAGTTTTTATACTTTCAGACTAAATTTTTTCTAGTTTTTAACAAAATTACATTTAAAGTAGGATTTTTTGTAGTTTTGAACCGAATGTTTATGCATTTTTGCCTGATTTTTTTATAATTTGTAGCCAATTTACATGTTTTAAAATGAATTTTTATTTTTTTAGTCGGATTTTTATACTTTTTGGTAAGATTTTAATAGTTTATAATCAAATTACATTATTTAAGTAATAGGATATTTTTAGTTTTGACTTCCTATATTTTTGATTTTTATAGTTTTTGGCTGGGAATTTAATTTTTAGAATCCGCAATTACCTTTTAAAAAGCTAGGTTTACAATTAGAGGCTGGATTAACCATTTGAAAGCCAAATTTACAATTTGGTAGACGCAATTTAAATTTTTTTTAAATGGATTTACATTTTTAAAAACCGGATTGACTGTTTAAAGGCCGGATTTATAATTCAAAGACCAAATTAACTGTTTGACAGTAAAGTTTAACACTTTGAAGGCCGTATTTATAATTTTAAATGCCAAATTTGCAGTATTTATAATTTGAAGGCTTTGGCAGTAGAGTTTAACAAATTGATGGCCGGATTTTTATTTTTGAATGCTGCGTTTATACTTTTTAACTCGGAATTAACAGTTTGGCTAATTTGACTAAACACGTATTTTAATTTAAAGGCCATATTTGCAGTTTTCAAGGCTGGATTTATAATTTTAAAAGTTAGATTAACAATTTTGCTGTAAATCTTAACAAGTTAGAATTTAAAAAAAAAAAGTTGAAAAAATAAAATTAGATTTATTACTTATTAGGACTGAAAAAAGAATATATTTTTTGTTATTTTGAATTAAAAAGAGTAAAGATTAATCTAACTTTAAAAAAGAGTATGTCTTGTCGGTCTGTTTATACTTTCAATTTGCATTTGAATACAAAAAAATTTCAACAATGTTCCGTGCAATGTCTTATCATAGGCAACACAACAAACAGAGCTGGTAATAGAGAAGCATATAATGACGACTGTATTGAAGTAAAAAATAAACATTCTATTTTGTTTAAAAAAATTTAAAAAATCTACAATTAATAGCACTAGCATTAGAGAGTATTAATGCTAAGTTTTATTAATAATTAATTATTGATTTGAAAATTATGATTATTTTAGTTATGTACATAAATCCTAATTTAAAGATCAATTAAAGATGTTAAAGAGTTTTGACATTATTATACAATACAAATTTAAACACTAATATTCATTTTTAATTAATCTAAAACTCATTGATTGTTTACAATTTCAATGCCAATAACTAGTGCGTACGTTAACAAACCATATGGAGGCCATCAATGGTTGCTATAATTAAAACTATCATCAATATTAATAGTAGCAGTAGTAGTTTTTATTATAATTATAATTTACATATAATTGTAATAAAATTACACTACTTTACATTGAAGTTAAAACATGTAACAACATTCAAAAAACAATTTAAAAAAACCAAAACATTATCACATTATAAAACAAACTACAAGGTTACATTATTATAAACAAGTACTGACCTTTTTATAGGCATATTCAACAACGAATTTGCAACTGTGGAGGAATCGTAATAAATACGCGTCATCCGTGCGGAGATTCACTAATTTCTTGCTTGCTGAAATAAAAATATTATGTAATAATTTTACTTAAAATGACTATAAATTTTGTTGCATTTAATTAAACTCCATACATGCTCTTGAAAATAGCCTTCCAATTCCCTATTAAAATCAATGCATATCACCTCCATTATATACGAGGAATTAAAATATACTTATAATTCTATTGGAGTGTACCATATGGCATTCACGTTAAGTTTGTATAATATTACACTCATATCGAATACTAAAACACTTATAAAATATAATTAGGATTACTGGTCTCGTTATTAACATTATTAACAGATGGGATTAATAATAAATTTAGTTACATTTTTTGTTATTGATAAGATTAGAAAAATATTTTGTAAACTCTATATGGGTTATTTTATTACTTTTCGACTAATTTAAAAAGTCTATCTCTTTGATTTTACTCACATTTTCAGGGATCAAAATATAGATGAAAAAAATTAGATTCCCAAAATTTTGGACATAGAATATTGCCCCAAAATAATCAATTTTTTTTTATAAAATATTTATATTATACTGTCAAAAAGCTATTAAATCTGGCCTTAAATTGTTGAAAAATGTCAAATTTTATTCAAAAATAGTCAAAATTTGCCAAAATCCGGTCATAAACTGTTGAAAAATGTATTTTTTTTAATAAAATGTCAAAAATAGGAAAATCCGGCCGTAAAACATTAAAATATTGTCAAAAAGCATTTAAATCCGGCCATAAACTGTTTAGAAAGGCAAAATTTTATTTATAAAAAGTCAAAAGAAGCTAAATCCGTCCATAATATATCAATAAATTAATAGAATATCCCAAAATTTAGCTTTAAACTGATGGTAAATGTGAAATTCTATACATGAGATGCCAAAAATAGCAAAATCCGACCTTAAAATATCAAAATTTTGTCAAAAAGCACTTAAATCTGGCCATATACTGTTAAAAGCTGTAAAATTCTATTAATAAAATGTGAAAAATAGCATAATCCGGTTATGCAATAAATTTTTTTTTTTTGAAAAAATCAAAATCTGTGTAGAAACTGTTAATAAATGCAAAATTCTATTCATAAAAAGTTAAAAACAGCGAAACCCGTTCAAAATATATTAAAACATTGTTAAAAAAAATACAAAATATGACTATAAAATGTAAAAAAGTGTGAAATTTTATTCATAAAAAGTCAAAAATAACAAAACCCGGTTTTGAAAAATCAAAATATTGTTAAAAAGCACTTAAATCCGGCCTTAAACTTTTAAAAAGTGTAAAATTTTATTTATAAAAAGTCAAAAATAGCAAAATGTGGTCATAAAATATCAATTCTTTTTAGAAGAAATCAAAATCTGGCCAGAAACTGTTAATAAATGTAAAATTCTATGCATAAAAAGTTAAAAAGAGCTAAATCCGTTTATATTATAATAAAATATTGTTAGCCTAAATTAAAATCTGACTATAAACTCTAAAAAGGTGTAAAATTCTAATCATAAAATGTCATAAATAGTCAAATCCGGTCTTAAAATATTGTTAAATCCGGCCATAAACTGTTAAAAAGTGTAAGGCTCTATTCATAAAAAGTTAAAAATAGCAAAGTCTGGTCATAAATCATTATTATTTTTTAGAAAAAAATAAAATCTGGCTTGAAACGTAAAAATTCTCTTCATAAAAGTTCAAAAGGACCTAAATCTGTCTATAATATATCAAAATATTTTAAGGAATAAACAAAATCTGAACCTTGACCGTAAAAAGTGTGAAACATCAAAATAATGTTGAAAAGCACCCAAATCCGACCATAAAATATCTAAATATTATTAGAAAACTCTAAAATCTTGCCATAAACTGTTGAAAAGTGTAAAATTCTATTCTTAAAATCCCAAAAATATTAAAATCCGTTATTGAAATATTAAAATATTGCCAAAAAGGACCTTAATTTGGCCTTAAACTGTTAAAAAGTGTAAAATTTGATTAATTAAAATCAAAAATAACAAAATCTGGCCATAAAATATTATTTTTTTTAGAAGAACTAATTCTGGCTAGAAATTGTTAATAAATGTGAAATTCTAATTGTTATAAGTCAAAAAGAGCTAAATCCGTTCATAATATATCAAAATATTGTTAGAAATAGACAAAATTTTACCATAAACTGTAAAAATGTGTGAAACTCTATTCATAAAAAGTCAAAAATAGCAAAGCCCGGCTTTGAAACATCAAAATATTGCCAACAAGCACTCAAATTCGGCCTTAAACTGTTTAAAAGTGTAAAATTCTATTCATGAATAGTTAAAATTTACTAAAATTTGACCATAAATTAATTAAATATTAAAAAAAAATCTAAGATCTTGCAATAAACTGTTGAAAAGTGTAAAATTCTATTCATAATATGTCAAAAATAGTAAAATTTGGCTTTGAAATATCAAAATATTGTCAAAAAGCACCTAAATCCGGCCTTAAACTGATAAATATTGTAAAATTTTATTTATAATTAGTCAAAATTTGCTTAAATCCGGCTATAAAATATTTAAATTTTATTAGAAAAATCTAAAATCTTGCCATAAACATTGAAAAGTGTAAAATTCTGTTAATAAAATGTCAAAAATAGTATAATTTGGGTTTGAAATATCAAAATATTGTCAAAAAAAACATCTAAAACCGGCCTTAAACTGTTAAAAAGTGTAACATTTTATTCATAAATAGTCAAAAATAGCAAAATCCGTTCATAAAATATAATTTTTTTTAGAAAAATCTAAACTTTGGCCAGAAACTGTTAATAAATGTGAAATTCTATTCATAAAAAGTCAAAAAGAGCTAAATTTATCCATAATATATTAAAATAACCATGACCAAAAACTGTAAAAAAGTGTGAAGTTCTATTAATAAAAAGTCAAAAATAGCTAAAACCGGCCTTGAAACAACAAAATATTGACAAAAAGCACCAAAATTCTATCTCTTTAATTTTACTTACATTTTCAGGGATCAAAATATAGATGAAAAAAATTAGATTCCCAAAATTTTGGACATAAAATATTGCCCCAAAATGACACACATTTGAAGGTCAGAAATTTTATAATAAAACGTATTTTATAGCTTATTTTGTATCTCATTTTTTGGGCTTTTGGAAAAAGATAAAAAGGTCAGCGTTTTTTCGGGACCTAAAAATTACAAGTTTTGAAGATTGCGAAAACGTGCAATTTCCTGCATCAAAATTGTGGTGAATATGTATTAATTCTAAGAATATTTTCTATTATTTTGATATATGATATAACATTGTTAATTTTTTTAATTTTTTATTAAACGTTACATAATACCATTTGATGATCAATATAATAATGTTTTTTTTTTAAATTATAGCTTAATAAGTTACATGTTTTAACGCACGATAATTGATTATGGTAATACAAAGATTTACAACAACAAAAAGTTGTTATTGAGTTGTACTTGAATTAAATCATACTATAAAATAAAACAGTTTTTTTTTGAAATTTACAAAACTGTTAGAATTTTCCGGTATTATAACTAAAAATAATATTAATTGGTCTTATTAATCACAAATCTTTACTTTTTGTTAGATTGTTTGACAACAATTTATATTAATCTTTTTTAGTTCATCATTTTTATTTATTAGAAGTGAAACATCAATGCTAATAATATTGTTGTTGTTTTTATTTATAGTTATTCTACAATAAACATAATCAAATCTATGCAAGGTTATTATGCATACAACGTATATTTATATAAGATAAAATGCGGAACTCTATATTATTCCACAACCTTGCTGTATAGATAGAAAGTGTAAATCTTACCTTCAATTTTGTTAAGTGAAGAGAGCACCGGTTTCTTTGTTAAAACTAATAAAATTGGCTATTTTTGATGTTACTGATTTGTGTAGTGTATAAAAATACACAACAAACTCTCGGATTGAGTTAATAAAAAATATGATTAACAAAAAAGTTAAATTTAAATTGCATATTTGAGGATTATATAAACCTTGCTAATTTTAAGTATATTTTTGAAACTCTAGTTTGTACAGTTCTATTTTTAAGCGAAGTTGAAGGGTATTGCATTTTTTTAAGTTTTATTTGTTTTATGCATGCTTTTTTATATAAAAAGTGCTTCAACGAGAGCAAAAAAATTAAATATGACATTTTTTTGTTGTTTTGCTTTAACAGTTAAACCATTATGCCAGTTCGATGGCAGACAGTTCGTCATTATTAAAAATAAAACGTTGAATGACTTAACATTATTTTAAAAATGGCGTTTGATTGCCAAAATTTGTAAAATTGCGTCCAATTGTTAGTAATAAAATTATTCCAAACGTATCAACTATAAATTCTCTTTACTAACAAATTGTTTCATGAATTTGGGAACATCTATTTAGCATATTTCTCAACAATTAAACATTCTCACAAAATTTTTGCAACAACTTAACCCTACTAACTACAAATAGCAAAAAAGTTCTTTAACTGATTCATAGTACAACTAGTGAACAAAAATTTTTTTAACAGAATTATCCTTAGCGGCAACACGTTAAAACTAGTAAACACGCAATTTTTTTGCACTTAGATTGATTAAAACCTATAGGCGTTCCATTAGAAAACAAAGAATTTCAAACGTATCAATGTCTGTAGATTTTGAGCTAGAGACATCATTAAATTTTTCTGTAAAGACACTACTTAAAATGCACAAACTGTAAATGGCAAACAATATTGAGAAATGATGACCTAGTTTTTGTGCCTGGACAAATTCACACATCACATGAAACAATAAAATTATTACATTCTCTGGATGTGTAATTTCCAATTTGGGCAACCAGAATTGAATGCCCAAACTTAGCACATTAAGTTTACGACTACTTAAACTTTGAAAAAAAATATTATGCGCTGTATAATTGAAAGCTACAGGATGCCAAATCATGATTAGAAAATTTATCAAAACATGCAAAGGTACCAATTAAGTCAAGAAAGATATTTATTTCAAACTACTTGATGGTAATTATGTTCGATGCCTATGTTACTAAGAGATTGAATATTGCTACCTCTTTAGTCTGGTAATCATAAACTGGACTCTCCCAATTGGTCATTTTCAGATTTGACCTTCTCTTCTTTAGACTTTTAACGCAAGGAGCAACAACAATTTCTTAATAACAAATACTTGGGCTGGCAAATAAACCATTCAGTTCCAATAACTTGTTAGTAATTATAAACTGGAGTATTCCACTTAATTACCCAAATTTTATTATTAAAACATTGGATATCACTATCACTTTTTCGCTTTTTTTTAACGCTTGCAATGAAGAGCAATTTCTAAATTATTGGTAACAACAAATTAAGTGGATGATTGGGCACTTTCAACTACTTGCTACTGATCATGAACTGGTGTGTTCTACTTTCCGCCCAAGTGTTGTTTATTAAATGATTAAAAAACACTACTTCCTCCTTTGACAGAGAGAATAACGCTTTCAGAGTAGAGCAACTTTAATGTTTTTGATAACAAACACTCGGGCACTTTAATTTAAACTATTTGCAAGTAATTCTAAATTAGATAAACCCATAAATTCTCCCAAGTGTTGGTTATAAAGAGATTAAATATTACTACTTGACAACAAACAACAACAAACATTCTGGCGGGTAAGTGTGCACACACAAACTACTTGCTTGTTTATAAACTATAGTACGCTTATATCATTGGTCATCATGTAATTGGGTATCACAACTTTCTTATCTGACATAAAGACTTCTAAAGCTTGCAAAGAAAAACATTTTTTAAATTCTTCAATAATTGGGCCGGTAGGTGGGTTTTTTAGTTAAAACTACTTGAAAGTAATCGAAAATTAGAATGTCTCACCCATCTGCCTAAATGTTGGTCATCAAAAAATTAGATATAACTCTTCTTCACCAATTTTTTAATAACAAAAACTTGGGTGGGTGTTTGGGTTCAAACTACTCGATAGCAATCATAAATTCACTCACTCGCCCAAGTGTTAGTTATCTTGAGATTAGAAATCATTTTTTCTCCAAGGATTTGGAAACTAATTATAATAACCATAAACTGGATGGAGTGTACTCATGCACCCGTTCAAGTGAAATTAGTTAGTTCCGTGTAAAAAACGCAACTACGTTCTGTAGTAAAGCGTTCCCTAAAATGTCTTATTTTCTTTATAAAGAATCTTTTTTTGTTGCAAAACATTATTTGAATATTTTAAACTAATTTAAACAAATCTGTTGTGAAAATGGGCAAATATTTTATTTGCAAAAAACTTTTGATTAAAGACAGCAAATAAGAGAGCTGTACTGACCATTAGAAGCAAGAGTGATTAGAAAACTTAAGGAACATTAGCGTATGTTATAAATTGTCAATTCAATGCGTGCTAAAAAAATTTAAGAATGAAAGACGTGGTTTGCATCTTTAAAGAAGGAGCTTGTTTTGTCGAGAAATAATTACCAATAAACTGAAATTGCCGATAAGCAAACAAAAAGAAAATTATTCAGAACTTAAAAAAAAATGTAAAATGGACGCGACCTTAATTTTGTTTTTTCAACTTAAGAGCGTACTCAGTATGTTCCTGATCTTGTGGCCGCATAAAATCATCCAGATAAAATTGCCAAAAACGTGTTTTGTAAAAAAAAGTCAATCTAAAATTGTTCAAAAAAGTGTGTTATTCTTAAAATTTAACAAAAAGTTGTTCAAAAAAACCCATTTGTAGCCGAAAATTATCAAAAACTGCACAATATAGAATTTGTAGGAAGAAAATTATTCTAAAATTCCTCAAAATGATATAAAAATTACTTAAAATTAAATTTAAATTACATCTTGCGGCAAAAATTTAAACTAAAAATTTCACAAAAACCACATTTGTAGCCAAAAATTACCAAAACTTGCACAAAATTTATTTGTAGAAAAAATATTATTTGTATATTGTTTACAACTGAATTAAAAACATATCTAGTGACACAAAATTAGATTAAAAATTCCTCAAACGTGTTTTGAATGAAGAGAATTATTCTAAAAAACGTTGAAAAAGTATGTATTGCTTCAATATAATACATTTGTAGCAAAAAATCACCAAAAAACTGCTCAAATTGTATTTTTCCAATAAGAAGTTTCATTTTGAATAGCAGGCTTTTTGGGCAGCTGTCAATTTTGAAGCTATTATTTTTTGACATTTGACAGATAAAAACTACGCCATTATTAAAAATGAAATGATACACGCTTCAACAACTCATTGAAATTATTAAAACTTACTACAAAAATGGTGAAAATTTTTCAGTCACAGTTCGCAAAACTAAAACACTTTTTGGTCTACGTAAAGCACCTTCTCGGCCAGCAATAGTAAACTTGGTAAAAAATTTGAGCTGTTGGGACAAGGTTGTGATGTAAAGAATCAAAACCGTGTGCATTGTTCAAAAACACATGAGAATAATGCTAATGTAGCCCGTAGTCTTGAAGAAAACCTAGGTTTGTCGATTTATCGTCGATCTTTGGAATTAGACATTCCTCAAATGACATTACACCGTATTTTGCATAAAAACTTAAATTTTAAGGCTTTCAATGTTCAGTTAACACAAGAACTCAAATCATAAACATCGTATCTTTGCTGATTGGGTCCTTCAAATGAATCAAAATGATCCGGAATTTTATCGAAAAATCATCTTCAGTGATGAGGCCAATTTTTATCTGGGAGGCTACGTTAATAAGCAGAATTGTCGCATTTGGGACTCTGAAAATCTAAGAATAATTGTCTTTGAAAGTCTTTGCATCCTTAACATGTCACTGTTTGGTGCGGTTTTTGGGCTGGCGATGTGATTAGACCCTACTTTTTTAAAAATGAAGCTGGTGCAACTATTATGTTGAATGGATGGCGCTACCGAGCTATGATTAATGATTTTTTATGGCTGGAATTGAAAAATACTGAAGTGGACGACGTTTATTTTCAGCAAAACGGCGCTACGTGACACATAAGCAACGAAAAAATCGCAATTTTGCAGGAATAGTTTCCTGACCGTATTATTTCTCGAAGAGGTGATCACAATTGGCCACCGAGATCTTGTGATATGAACACCTTTAGACTTTTTTCTTTGGCGCCACGTAAAAGAAAAAATTCATGCCAATGCTCCACAATTGATTCAAGACCATAAAGATAGAATTCGTGAAGTTATCGAGGACATACAGCCGCAAATGTGCGAATTGGTTATGAAAAATTTTATAAAAAGAATGTGGTACTGCAACCGTAACCGTGGCGGCCATTTGACTGATATTGTTTTCAAATGTTAATGGCATATCTTCTTCTTTACAATGAAATAAACATTTATTGACTTCTCTTAAAAAATACCCGTTTTTTTTATATCAAAATGAAACCACTTATTGGAAACCCTATATAATAACTAATCAATAGTTTAGATTTAAAAAAGTTAGTGATTGGGCTTCTCCATACCATGATAACTAGTCAATAGTTTGGATTGGAGTGTCCCACCCACCCAAGTGTTAGTTATCAAGAAATTGGATCACATTTTTTTTCTGACAAAATGATTTCTGACGCTTGCAGAGAGGTCTTACATGCAATTTCTTGATAACAAGCCCTTGGGTGGGTGGTTGGGCTACTACATACCATGATAACCAGTCAATAGTTTGGATTGAAGTGTCCCACCCATTCACTCAAGCGATAGTTATAAAGAGATTGAATCACGACCTTCTTTTGTGAGAAAATAATGTTTGACGTTTGCAAAGAGGCCTTATATGCAATCTCTTGATGACGAACACTTAGGTGGGTGAGTGGGCCACTACTTACCATGATAACCAGTCAACAGTTTGGATTGGAATAGCCCGCCTACTTGCCCAAGTGTTGGTTATCAATAAGTAGGATCACGACCTTCTCTTCTAACAAAATGACTTTTGACGTTTGTTAAGTGTTTAAACTTACAGTTTTTTAATATTGAGCATTTGGGTGGGCCACTCTATTCCATAATAACCAGACAAAAATTTAGATTGGAATGGCCCACCCACTTACCCAAGTATTAGTTATCAAAAGAGTAGATCACAATCTTCTCTTGTGACAAAATGACTTTTGTTGTTTGCTGAGAGTTTAAACATGCAATATCCAGGCCATAACATCTAGTCATTATTTTGGATTGGAGTGGCCTACCCACCTATGCAAGTGTTAGTTATCATTGGGTAGGTGGGTGGGCCACTCTATACCATAATAACCAGTCAGTAGTTTAGATTAGAATGGCTCACCTACTTACCCAAGTGTTAGTCGTCAAGAAGTAGGATCATAAACTTCTCTTCTGACAAAATAACTTCGGACGTTTGCAGAAAGTTCAAACATGCAATTTCTTGATAACGTGTATTTGGGTGGATGGGTGAAACACACCATATTTTGATAATCAGTCAATAATTTATAATAAAGTGTAATCTAATTGTTAGTTATGAAAAAATAGGATCAAAGCTTTTTCTTGTGACAAAATGATTTCTGACGCTTGTAGATTTTTGATAACAAGCACTTTGGTAAGTGGGTGGGATACTGTACACTATGATTTGATGAAACAAATATTTTTAAAACTTTAAAAGTTTTCTTCAATCATTAAGAATGATAAATGTGTCCCATTATTGAAACAAACTGTCCAAATAACAGCCAAATTTTGTAGAAAACAAAACTTTCAAAAATTGCTCGAAAATATGTGTCATGTCTAAAATTTAATTAGAGAAACGTTTTATGCTTTAAACTTTAATTAAAGAAACACTAACAATTATCGAAAATTGTTAAAAACTTTTTTTTTTTGTAGAATTTTTTTTTTCTAAAATTGGGTATGAATTACTTACAATTTATTTAATAACACAATTTGTATAGTACAAAATTTAACTAATAATTTTACAAAAACCCTATTTGAACCAAAGAATAATTTAAAAAACCTTTCAAAACGTATTTAAAAAAAAATCTAAAATTGCATAAAATTTAACTATAAATTTGATAAAAAAATTTAACAAAAGTTAAATATTATCAAAAAATCTTTCAAAACGTATTTGAAAGAGAACTTTTTTTTTAAATTGTTTGAGAACGGTTTGTACTGCATTAAATTCATCTAAAAACACATTTAGTAGAGCAATAAATGACCAAAAATCATTAAAAATGGCTTTATTTATTTATTTATTTATTTATTCATTAACGGTTAACCATTGTAATTACAATTTTTTTTAATAATATAATTAAAAGTAAATGACAATAAATTCTCATAATGTAATATACACAAAAGTATTAAAGTTACAGATTATAATTAAAACATAAAGGTTACAAAATACAATTATTTACAAGTTTGTTAAATCTAAATACCGAATTTTTGAAGGAACAATTTGTATATGACATCATAACAAATCTATACCAGGGTACTTGGATATTATAGAATTAGCATAGCGCATAAACCTAATAAAGCATGTAATCCAAAGTTTGTTGCATGATGTGGCCAACGAAACAATGTAATTTGTCTTGTTCTACGATCCAATATTGGAATAAAGAAATCCAATTGCCTAATTATGTTGGAGCAGACTTTTGTGGATTAAAGTATTCTATTCAGAGTTATAAGATCAGTGCAATTGCGACGATGTTCCAATGTTGGCAAACATAACCGATTTAAAATTACAGACGAACTGTAGTCTTGAGACAAAATATTCATTTTAAATGAAATTAATCGGCAAAATTTGCGCTGAATTTTTTCAATAGATTTTTTATGAACATCATACAAAGGAGACCATATTGGAGATGCTTAATTAATCTAATATTGAACGTACTAGTGCACAATATAGTGTTTTGATTGCGTTTATTGACAAATCCGCAGATTGTCGATAAATAAAACCTAACATTTTTGAAGCACGATTACATATATTGTCAATATGCATTACAAAATATAATTTTACATCAAATATAATTCCAAGGTCTTTTATATAATCTACATTCTTTAATGGTTCGTTATTAATATTGTAAGTAAAA